>OY855905.1:23181436-23506436 GCA_963693305.1 Meandrina meandrites | reverse complement strand
AATGTTTGACTCGACCAGATAAATATTTACAAACTTAGATACTAGCTTTTGTGAAATTCAAATTATCGATCAACACCTAAACAACCTGTATGTGAAAAGGCTCCCTAGCCGGGTACGGTATAGAGCGAAAACTCGTAAAGTCCAGCGAGCCAAATTGGTATGGATCGAAGTAAAGAGACCAAATCTTATATACATCCGCCGTATGTTAATGCCAAGGCGTAGCGCTTTCGCCTTGGAAAAGCGACTGATTATAATCAGCAGGTCCCCGTTGTATGTTGTAGTAGCAGTGATACTAAGACTTAGGAGGTCAATATAATCAGCCATGCATTCCCCTGATTTTGTTCACGTCACGTGTGTCAGGTAAACTATAGGTAAAGTATAGTTTAATGTAAGTATTTATTTTATCTTGTTTAGTTTTCGGGTAAATGTTCACTGCCGTTTGGAAAACCTGTCTTCAAGGGAGTATGTGATGTGATATACGTACGTAGCGTGCTTTACTAAGGTTTGTGAACTTAGAATTTTTGGTATTGATTGACAAACACTATTATAAGATAAGTTAATGGGCGGAGTCGGGGCCTCGACTTTTCGCTACTAATGTTTGAATTTCTAGCCATAACTTAAATAAGACGGATTAGCTTTTCTTACGTGACTGAATAGACCTCTTTTCGGCTCAATGCTCTACCACGATATCACCTCTTTAACAGCTCGATTACTCTAAGCTTGTGAGCCACTGCCTTCTTGCCCCGGGCCTCTTAATATTGCACCACACATAAGACAAGAAAAATCTACTTACCTCTAAAAAGGACCAATAACACTATTGGTACACCCCAAAGCGACAAACTGCACCTTCCCATTTTCGCGGAAAGCATTTACCTTTGGATCACGCAAGTAGTAAACTTGTGTTTTGCGAAACACCTTTACCCTTCAGCTAACTTTCTGAACACAACTTAATTGAGACACTCCAAGCTTTCTCACGAGACCCAGTAAGCTCCCGCAGTGTGTGTAAAATCGTGGAAGGTTTAGAAACAGCGGGAATAATTTTAGTTCATTGACGAGGAACGGATGAGAACAATAAACTGTATAAATACTGACGCACATACTTTGTGTGAAATGCAATTATTGTTTCCAAAAATAAAGCCAGTTTCTATTAATTTTGTTAAAGTAGACTGCCTTTAATTTAGTGGTGTATAGAGAACCATTAGGTTATTGTCTGAGAGCGAACCCCATATCCTGCCTTTATCACTGAATACCAACAGATATATTATGCTGCGCAAGCTACGATTCCTTGTTTGAGTGAAAAATTTACAGCAACTGCTACACTCGGCAAATTAATTATTTCTTACAGTCTAGCCTAGCATGTATCTAGACTTTGCCCAGAGGATTAGATCAGCTTTAAAGTGACTCCAACTGCGCTTTTCAATGTTATTTCACCATTAACATTTCAACGCCATAACGAGCCGTATAGACGATGGCTGGATTAAAATCTTAAAATTAATTAAACGCGACTGAAATGTGCATGTAGTACGTGTACTCGCTCCGTCAATAGGGACCTTCCGAAACCACGACGGCAACGCTGACGACAACGTCGACTAAAAAATGTATTTATATTTCCTTAACATTTTCGCAATTATTCTCATTTTTTTAGGGCGTTCATTTTTGTCAGAACTGATCTCTAGCTGAATATGTAAGCGCATTATTAAATTCAAAATAAAAACAAGAAAAATTCGTCGTCGTAGTTCACGTTCTCCAGACTACGCAAAACTTGGCAATTTCACGTCGTTGTTTTGCAGAGGACGACAAAGAAATGTACCAAGATGGAAAACGCACGTGCTAAGCTATTGTACTGCTCATTAAGCCTTTTGTTTGGCGACGTTCTCGTTGCAGTCACCGTCGTGGTTTCGTAAGGTCCCTAATGCTTCGGTTGATAAGCAGCTGAGCGAATATTATGTTGGGGTCGATCGTGACTAGTATGACTTACGCAAGACTGAAAGCCGGGCAGTTTTCTTTAATAAATATGATATGTAAAATCGATCTGTTGTTCTAAAAATATGTTTATTGCCGATCTTACCGGAGGTCTTTTATATCGCCGTTGACCACGCAGCTGGGAAAATTGGATTGTAAGTTTTTCAGGGAAGAATTGCGATCAGGAGACGGTTTTGGATATATAGAGGGTTACAGCTCTGGTTTCATGGGATTCGGGATTACTAATGGCGGCTGTGGCGGAATCCGGACAAATTTTTGAGTATTGCAGATTTTGGGGCTAGGACGTTTTAATATTCAAATCCCTGTATATAAAAATACGCACACACAAAAGAGTAACGACACAAAGTAAATGTGATGGATGGATAACTTTTAATTGCCCCGTTATGAATTGTCTTGGCTTACCACTTTTGGAAGAGCTAGAAGGAGCTTCTTAGAAGGGTGGGAGGGGGGACCTTATTCTATAATGGTGTAAAGGCCCTGGGGGACTCAGGAATATCATTGAGAGGGCAGAAATTTTTAGACCAAACAAAGTCCAAAAACAGACCCAATAAAGTCCAACGGCCCTTGCAGACCGTAACCCAAACGAACCTTTTTTCTTTGCCAAAAGCAGTTTATCAAGAGAGAAACAGACAGCCCAGTCTCCTTATCATTTACATGTTGTTAGCATTTGTAAATGAAACTGATGTGCAATCAGGTGTACAATTGATTTGTACAATAAGGAGGCAGCGTGGCCGAGTGGTTAGTTAGGGCGCTGAACTAAATAAATCCAGAGGTCCCAGGTTCAATTCTGTTTCACGGTAGAGCCCGGCCCGAGTTCGAATGCTCCTCTCCATTACAGCCATTAGCATTTCTTCCCCGTAATGAGAACCCTGGGTTACGCTTTTTATTTTGTAAACCCCAAGAAAAGATAAGAAAGGTCCTTACCTTTCACACAAGTTACCACAAAATGTCTTACCGGCCCCTCCCCCCCCCCCCCCCCCCCCAAAAAAAAGTCCTCATCCCAAAAGGCCATCTCACCACTCCCCGGCCCCGCCATCTTACTTTAACCTGAAGTGAAGAAGCGCCATATGGCGAAAAGTGAAGATTATTTCCTTCTTATGTCCTTATGCTGTCATCCATTCGCATTTTTTGGCCAACCCTCCTCTTTTGACAGGGTCTGGAAGGGGGGGGTCTGGATCTCGAGTCACGGGCTAAATTTCCGTACATTCATGAATCACGTAACTTTTTTTTTCAGATTTCACGAATCTAATGAAGTTGACTTCTGGATTTGCTATCAGACCTTTACTTCTAGCGATTTCGTAAAATGAAGTAAAGTTTTCTATCCAAACTATGCTGTTTGCATCGTTTTCAATATTTTCGCCGTCCACACTTATCCGGATAAATTTGAAAACGAAACGCGGCATCGGCCCTAGATGAATGGCAGAGCATACGTACTTTAAAACGGAGTTTTCGCCCCGAAAACCGATAACGTTTTCCATCCACACTATCGTTTTCGTTCTATTTTGAACAATCTTGACAGATAAAACATGATAAAATGTACACGTGTAGAGTTATTTGATGTTCAGGACATTGTATCGGTAGATCACGGACTACAACTTAAGAGGATCACGCGTAAAAGTGAATATTCAATCACGAATCACGGCTGTACTCCATGAGTTTTCCCGATTCACGCTCTGTTTTTCGGTCAATTCACGGATCACGTGAAACCCCTTCCAGACCCTGTTTTGAGTCTGCGATTCTGGCTCCTTCTTGGTGTAGAAGACACAGGACACGTCACAATAGAACACTGCCTCGCAAACCTATTGTTTTTATTGTATTCCTCGTTCTTTTGTCCTTTTGTTCTCTATTGTTATAGGTGAACTGTGTCTTCTCATCAAGTAAGAAGTAAAATATGCGCACGCAGAAACTCCTACGCGCATCCGCTAATCAGAAACATGAGTCTGCATCTTTCATTTCCTTTCCTTCTTTCTTCACGTTTTACTCACGTTTTATACTTCAAGAAACTTCAGTTTTCTCACACTTCAGATTGAAAACACACTTATGCCCAATACTTTAAGGAACTAGCTAGAGGTATGCCAAGAAGTAGAAGTCGGAGTCGCTCTCCTTACGGCAGAGGTAATGCTTTTAAAAATATTTAATGAGCTAACATGAAGAAGTATTTTGCTGTTTGATTCAATTAAGCTTTCATTTCCTTAATTTATAATATGGCGCTTTCACATTGTTAGTTTTCACAGAACGTAGACGTAGTCGGTCACGGTCTAAGGAAAGGAGAAAAGATGGTGGTAAGTTGTAATGTGTTTTATTTCGTGGTCATGTCTTACCTCTGATCGATCAGAAACTTTCTGATCTGGTCTTTGTTATCTGTTGATAGAATGATAAGATTGATCTTGGACCTGTATGGAAGTAAACATGTCATTTACCATGCTCATCTGTCATTTTTTGCTGTTTTCAGATCGCAGGAGAAGTAGATCAAGGTCACCAAAACGACGGAGACAGCGCTCTTTTTCAAGGTGCAGTGTTATTGGAGCTTTGGAGTGTTTATATTAATCTACTGCTCGGGCCGTGGACCTACAGGGGGAAAACATTATTTTTATAGTTAATTTCCACTGCCATGCACTCACAAAGTTGAATAATTATAAAAGTGAGGATAGAAAAAATGACTGCTCCTGCAGTCCTGCACTCCTGAAGTTGGAGAATAATTAAAGGAAGACAAGTGAAACTACTGCTTCTGGTGTCCTGTACTCCCAAAGTCAACGTCCTTCCTAGCACTTGTCAGAGAATGCTGTATACTCAACAATTAGACCACAAGTTGGAGTTTTGTATGAACGAATTGCCAACAAGGCACAACTGAGTTGACTCAGTATTGCTCATCAAAAATTTAGACAAATGCATTTAAAAACCCTACAATTGTAAGCATTTTTAAGCCAAAAATCAAGAACGATTGTGCTTTTAAAGAGCAATGTACACATGATTGTGTTCTACACAATATCTTGTTAAATGAGCAGAATAAGTAAATAAACAAGAATTAAACAGCAACTTGATACACCACATTCGATGAACAGTGTACCTTGATACGTTTCCTGATCAGCCTTAAATTGTCAAAAAAAAAAGAAGAACGCTCAGCCTCAGCCCCAAAATTATTAGATGTTCTTATATAAAAAAAGTATATCAGTGAATGTAAAACAATGGGAGAACCAATCAGATTTGCTAAATTCCAGAAGAACACAGGTGAGTTTCTACTAAACATGGGTAGTGTGCTTGCTTCAGCTGTTGTGCAAATCACAGCATGTTTCTTTCATTTTGATGTAAGCTAGATTCTTTGCACATATAAGTTGTTATGAAAATTATGATGACTGCAGGACTGTAGGAGCAGCATTTGAAGGCACACAATAAATGGCCGGGGCTCTGAAGTTTAGCTAGTATATAACTTGTCATAGTGCTGTGAGAAAGAAAATATTGTTTTAAGTCATTGTAATATTTTTATCAATAAAAACTTTTCCTTTCTTTTCTTTCAGATCACCATCCCCAAGAAGACACAGAAGGTAATTCTCTCCTTATTGGAGCAGTAGCCTATAAATGCTGTGGCCCATATAAATTATTTGTTGTCATCTTGACAGGGTTTGTCATACAGTGTATGACAATGTTTTATACAAAATTATGTCACAAGGCTGCTGCCTAAGGAAATTTCTAAGGAGCCCTTTGGGCTCCTAACATCAAAAGTTAGGAGCCCAAACCATTAGTTTAGGAGCCCAGCCTAAAAGAAGCCATGGTCGATTCTTGGGGGAGGGAGGTGGGGTAGAAGATAAAACAAATCTAGGGGAGGGACCTGCGGTGCAGCCCCCCCCCCCCCCCCCCCCCATCCCTTTCCACATGCACACGCATATTGTTTTGTCAGACGTGAACAGAAAACTCCTTCGGACAAGATTTTTTTCTGAGAGCTTCTGATGGTAACCTCCCTCAAATAGTTGTTAGAAATTCTAGCTTTCTTAACTTGAAAGTTTATTTAACCTCTCCTCTCCTTCGATAAATCCCTTTTTACACTGAGTGGGTGACATGAACAGGAGTGTGTATATTAGAAAGTTTCTGTAGGCTTAAAATGAGTTTGAAAATCCAGAAGAAGTTTTGAACATCCAAAGTTTTGAAGCAAAATCAATGAAGCATGAAGCGGCAAAATTATTATTTCACTTTTGCACAGCAAGCTCACTAAAGAACTTGAATTATTGTTAGTAATTAAGGTTTAACAGAACCAAGATTACAATTTAGCAGGTCTATTTGAAGGTTAAGACAAAGGTGATAAAAAGTCAGAACACGTGTGTAAACACTTTAAGAAGGAATCCACCAGGAAGTCGAGTAATATTTATTTAAGTTGGACAAAAATCGAGTACCAGAATAATTTAAATCCTATTGCATTATTTTCTACCCTAAATAAAAGGTAAAGATGTAAGTAATTATCACTGTTAACACCAACAACAATTTCTTATCAGAGTCTTAGAAAATGAATTTCAAAGTTCACAAGCTATAGGGAAATTCTCACGTGCAGCCATTTTGTAAAATCGTCTTTAAGCGATTCAGTGGAATTCAGTGAAATTTCAAAATTTGTTTTCGGTGTTTGGTGTTGTTAGAAAAGATTTCTTTTGATAAGATATTTGAAGCAGTAACACAAAAGTTTGCAATAAGGTGTAAATAATTTTGGTACAACAATTTCTTATCAGAGCCTGAGAAAATGAAATTTAATGTTCACAAGCTATAGGCAAAAGCTCGCGTCTTTTAAGCGATTTAGTGGAATTCAGCGGAACTTCGAGATTGGTTTTCGATGTTTAGTGTTGTTAGAAAAGATTTCTTTTGATAAGATATTTGAAGCAGTAACACAAAAGCTTGCAATAAGGTGTAAATAATTTTGGTACATAATTTTGTCCAACAACTACTCGAAGTCCTGGCTGATTCCGTCTTAATTAAATTATGATCTTAATCTACATTTCATAATCAGTTGTCAAAAATAGACCAGAAAAATTAAGTTGTGAAAAAAAAAAACAGTTTCTAGGCTTATCAAATGAGTTGCTTATACAATAGATTTTAGTAGTTTTAAAAACAATTCATGTTATTCAAACTGTTTTCAGCAAAGTTTTGTAGCACATTATTATTTTCAAGAGTAATGTTCTCCTTGTCAGTTCAATGACCGAGATAAAACACGAAACAGTTCGAATGAACAAACAAACAAACTTGATCCACTGAAAGCGGTAGCTGATAAGAATGCCACAGAAAAGGCACATATTTTCTGTTGTTATGAAATTAAGCATTCTCAAAAGTGAAAAAATAAAAGTTTGAGTTAAATAATAAGCTTAATTACAGTAATTCGTAAGCTTAAGTATAACATCAAAACATTCTGCACATTATTTTAGGCTTGTAGAAAAGGTTTTTGTATCAAGCTTTTGCAGATTAAAATTGTCATGATCAGACCTGATGCATTGATAGCCAGGAGATTGATTTCACTTTTGTATCCGTAAATGTTTACTTCAAATTCACCCTAAAACTCCACCAAAACGTCAACGTAGCGAACGAAATGTGAAGCAGCCCATAATACCATTCATTCTTCATTCCATATTTGGGAGTCAGTCCCAGTCCTAAACAGTCGGAAATAAATGGTTTTCAAAGTTACCGAAGTTTGCAAAGGCACGTTACGTATTTATACGCTAAAATTATCTCGATTGTGGACAATTTTAGTATTTCCGTTTTGAAATGAAGTACTTATTGTTTTGAACGGGATATATCTTACACCAGTGGAACAAAGTTACAAGGAAATTGAAGTCATTAGATGAGAATGGAAAATAGATGCTCAGGCGCCCATCCGGGCTCCTTGAACAAAAATTTAGTCGCCTGCACTCGTAACTTAGGCCCCCCAGGCTACCGGGCACCCGTTAGGCAGCAGCCTTGATGTCAGGCTAGGTTAGTGGCACAAAAGATCTGTGTAAGTTATTTTTTGTAACATTTACCTCTCACACTCACAAGACATTTGTGATCTTGTTTTTAATCATTTTGTTGTTTCATAGATCACCATCTCCAAGAAGAAGGAGATCAAGGTAGGTCTATAAGGATACCACATTTGAAAAGCTATCAGTTGTTGACAGAGGGAAACCATCTCAAAACATTTCTATATCCCTATCAAAAACCTCAGATTTAGCAAGTGTACAACTTGAATGCATAACTTGATCACCTCAAGGAAATACCAGATATGTCCAGGATTGACTGCTAATGAGATTCATGCTCTTTATGAAAGGCACCACAAAGTGCCCTTCATTGAAGCACACATAAATCTGTTATATTGAAGCAATACAAAAATGGCAAATAATCCAGTTAAATGAAGTACTTATCAAACAATACTCATTGCTGCATTCAATCCTGGACATCGTGACAAATACCAGATTCTTATAAGTCAAAATAAGTATTAACAAAGGCAAGCAACATTTTTAAGTTGACCTTATGCTAAAAGGGTTAATGAAATTTTAAATTCAGTGGCGCATTTTGAAAAATGTTACCAAATGTTTACAATTTTTTTACTTACCCAATCTTTACATGACATTGTACTTAAAAATTTATATCTCTGTGGTGATTTTGCAGTCCTAGAAAATATCCAAAACCCACAGATGGTCATTGGAAATTACTGAGGGGGTACAGGTTCTCCAAGCCAAACTTTTTAAAGGAAAGTATGAAACATAACTGGTATTTCTAGAGAGGTGGGGGAATTCAAACCAAAAAACCAACTGTGGGGGAGATATGGATATTTTCTAGAGCAACACATTTTCTAATTGGCTGCAGTTGTTCAAAGGATGCATAATGCTATCCACCCGATAAATCACTAGTTATCCAGTGGATAAGTGTCAACAAAACAAACTACGCTATCTGCTGTATAGCGATTTTCCGGTGGATGGCAATATCCATCCTTTGAACAACTGGGGCCTGGTATAGTATTTGAGAATTCCTTTGTTTTGATGAATGTAATTTTGTAAATGATGCAATTTAAATGACTTAATATATTGTAAGATAGGTCTATTAAGTTCAGTTTTTGTTGTCATTTTTACAGGTCATCATCTCCTAGACGCTCTCGAAGATCACGCTCAAAGTGAGTGCTTTACAAATCTGTTCTTGAGTTTATAGATGTAACTTCAATGGCTACAGTTACTTTAATTCTATTTGGCTAGAATGCAATAATTTGTATTTTAAAGACAAAATAGTTATTAATAACAATAATTAGTGATGAACAGCAGATAGAATAAAAGTGGGTCCGCAATGCGTACATATGTGGACTTTCATTTGCTTTTGATAACAAATGAGTAGATGAGCCAATGTTAGACCTTTTTAAAGACGTTTGCTTCTCGTTTCCGGTTTTGCAATAGACCCCGGCACTCTAGCGCTTCGCGCTCTGTGAGCTCAACTTGTTGGCAAGCCTAAGTATCAGTCAAATATGAGTTGACAGTCACTTGAAACTCGAGATGATCATGAAAGAAAAACTACTATTTCGTTTTGAGAACACACCTTGCAATTTAC
This sequence comes from Meandrina meandrites, assembly GCA_963693305.1. NCBI lineage: Eukaryota > Metazoa > Cnidaria > Anthozoa > Scleractinia > Meandrinidae > Meandrina > Meandrina meandrites. Next base: position 23,496,911 of record OY855905.1, on the reverse strand, counting down.
CCTGAAGCTCGCCTTAAACATTGAAATGCAGTCCAATTTAAATTGTGCCAGAGAAGCGGAAGGGGGGGGTTACTAGAAATAGACAAATAAGATCTTTAAATTGAAATAAAAACAATAGAATTAGTTATTAAGAACAAAAACAAAATCTTACCACTAGAAATCGGGGATACTAATTTCAGTCCATTCATAAATAAATATTTCGCAGAGTATGTAGACTTTCTTTGTTTGCGTGACATTTCATCTGAGTGAACGCTTGTGCAAACAACAGCTGAACTCATTAATTAACTCATTTTCTTTGAATGCGTGGTTTTATATATATATTTTCCGTAATGGCTTTTATCGCCTTTCAACAAGATTTCACTAATAATTTCTTGATGCAAGATGGCAGATAAATACTTTTTTTCAACCTAAAATTATCATCGTTCTTGAATTACTTTTCGAGTGGAGTCGGCGAGTTGCGAACGACACGTTTTATAATTATCGGTAATTTAGTTTACCGCACGGTTTTAATACATACATTTTTCGGTTCCAAATAAGTTTTATGCGATTCAAACTTACCTTTTACCAGCAGTTTTGAATTCGACATCAGTCAGATTGCGTTATTCAAATTAAAATTGAGAGAAATCCAAGACAATAATGAATGCGGGAAAGCCCCGGGAAAACAACTTGATTAGTAAACTTGTTTTGTTTTGTTTTGACTCGTTGTGTATCCATTCTACCGTTCTAAAGATTCTGTGTGGCAAAGCTGAAACAAAACAACAAATATCCAGATATTTGCTAAATAATCATGGCTAATCAACTATTTTCAATTGTATGCGAATCAAGCGAATACAGCAACTGAGGTCCAGTCGAACACAAATAGAGCGCGAAAAGTGTGAAAAATAGCGTTACCTTTGCCCGCAGTTCAGTCGAACGCCATGCAAATATAAAGATTAATGAAAGTCGAGTATTTAGCATGCGTGATGCTTTCTTTGTGGCATCTCGTGGGCAGTTCATTTCCCGGGTTCACGTCCAACTTAACATAAACTCCCTCCAAAACTTCGGATTTTCCGAACACCCTCGAAAGCTTCCGAAAGCGCTGACACGAGTTATCACGGAAATTGACGTCCCAATTGGGAAAACTGCATGATCGCAATATGTGGATTTTCACACTTCGTGTGAAAGTCCACATAAAAATTAATGCAGTTTTAATGAATTTTCAGGAAACTAAAATATAGAGATTTGAAAGAGTTGAATGAAATTTAACCAGATTGGTGAACTCTGTAATACTAGGCCCAGCTGTTCAAAGGATGGATAATGCCGCTATCCACTAAATCACTATTCAGTGGATAGCGTGATATGTTTTGTCAGCACTTATCCACTGGATAGTGATTTATCCAGTGGATAGCATTGTATTCCATTATCCACCTTTTAAACATCTGTCAGTGGTCATTATGTGATACTGTGAGGTATTTCCCTCCAGTGCATAGTTTCCAAAAAGAATGGCAATAATTTTACATTTTTGTGATTCCGGGAAATATCCATATCCACCACGAGGAAGATTGGAAATTCTGAGGGGTAGGGGGATGGGAAGGGGGAGGCTTCCATTAGATGGGTATGGATCATTGATTCTTAGTATAGCCAAGGAGCTGTACTTCAAACTGGTGTGATATTATAACTCCAGCTGGTGGTCAGAGTGGAGGATTTGATCCTGGAATGTCTTGACCATTTAGCAATGCTGTCTCCATTCTGCAACTCGATGATGATGAAACCATGGGTTCTTTTAATATGCAGGTCTCCAGGGGACAAGAGAAAATCTGATAAAAATACCGTAAAAGCAGAAGGTGAAAGTGGAACGGAAGGTGCTGCAGGTATATATTATGCACATCCTCTAAATCTTTCTTTTTGCCAAGTAACTACACAGCCATGAATCATTCTCCTGTGTTTGTTTATTGACCTTTTTCTGGCAATCTCACTAACTCTATATTCTGCCCCAACTCTATATTCTGCCCTTTATGTTAGGAAACAGTCATCACCAGAGGAGCACATACGGTGAACCTTTTGTTGTTTGCTCTGAAATGGTGCAAGCTATATAATTATGCACTGTAATCCCAGTTTAATGTTCATGCAGGGTTCTGAAATTTTTTTTAGTAACTTCATTGTTTTCAAGTTTATTATGTATGTCAGACTATTGTAGTCAAATGGCTGAGGTCACAAAATTAATTGTATGTTAATATTCAAAGACAATTGCCACTTTCAATTGATAATTTACTCTGTTCTGTCACAACAAGCATTGTCTTGATTATGGCAACTATTTCTCGGAGTCCCAGCCAGTCAGGATATCATCGAGGCTAGACTGCACTAACTAAAGAAATAATTTAGATAATTAATAAATATTAAAAATAATTAAATAATTTATTATGATCACATTTTTTTCACTAGATGGCGAGGAGGTTCCTAATGAAGACGAGGAAGCCATGATGAAAATGATGGGATTTTCTAATTTTGATTCAACTAAGGTTATTTTACATTAATATTGCCATTATAAAATAACAACATGTATTTTGCACTATTGACTGTAGAAGAAATAGAAGGAGATAAACCTTTGAAATGATAATTTGGCTGAGTATAATATGAAGAATTATATAGATCTAGACATCAATTCTCCATATCATACAAAAGCCGAATTCAATTATTGTTTTGATTTATTCATTTGTAATATATCCAGAGCTCCAAAAACACAAAATGCATTTAAATGGATTCTCACTTTGGTGTAGAATTTTCACAAAACGGTGACCAATTCCTCTGCTGTTACTGGATTTTGGATGTTTCTCTCCTAAAGATAAGCTTTAAAAATCAAGTGCCTTCCCTTTGAAGCTTTTTTTGTGTGTTTTTACTATCTTAGTCATCTAATAAGTTGGAAACTTTTTCGTTGCAATGTTCAAACCTTGCGGCCATTTTCGCGCTTTTTAGCCTTTTACAGTCAATGCGCTTCATGCATGAACACACAGCTTCAAACATTGATACACTGAACATGAAGGAACATTTAAGTGAATATTGGAACCTTTCAGGTTGAGTGCATGTTAACAGTAACACTAACAGGGTAGGGAACTCAATTTTAGCATTACTCACTATCTGGGTGTGATTTTTACTAACCCAAAATGAGTGAAACTTGCCTGGGTAAGTGGGCAAGCAATAGTTTCTGTCCTGCACTAAGTTTAACAATGTCTACGAAAACTATCAAAAGTATAATTTACTAATTTCCATTTGGAATTTTTGTGGTGCAACACAAGGGTTAATAATAAACATTTTGTAAATATTTCAGGGTAAGCATGTGGCTGGTGCATGTAACATGAGCTCTGCCAGTGTAAAGAAGGCCAACAAATACAGGTGAAATTCTCTTTTTCCTCAGGACTGCTCTTTCTCCCTGATAAATTCATTGAATTTTATAGGTACCGGTATACCTGTATTTGAAAAAATAGCTAATGAAAATATAATTTTTATGCCGTTTTGAGACTCCTGAAATTTGGCTAAAATTCTGTGAGACACACATTTTTTGAGGGACCAGTAACACAAACCCTGTTTATAGCAGACCATAGCTCCACTAGTCAGGGCCAAAAAAGCACTAAAACATTTCACCAGTTCGATCCTTCATGGCTGGTGAGAACATAAGATGTGTACCCATGTCCATCATGTTTCATCATCATTGCTGAAGAAGGTTACAGTATTGTAACTGAAATGCCCCATTTTCTTACAATTATCATCATTGACAACAAATTTTTAGCTTTAATACATGATTGTTTCTCTGATAAATATGCTTGTGTGTTTACTACCATATTATTTTCATGGTGATACTTATTTCATTAATATTTTATTTTTAATTTTCCTTTTTAACAGACAATATATGAACAGAAGAGGAGGATTCAACAGACCTCTAGATTATGTTAATTAGTTAGGCACCTGACATCCCATATGTACATTTCAAGTCCAACAGCAACTGGGGCATGCCCAGTGTTTTCTTGGCACTGCTGTCCTCACCATTCACTGATACATAGTGATATTCTAACAGCAACATAATAATGACTTAGAGTATACTTCTGTCTTTTATTACCTTGTTGTAGCATCAATATCCTTTGTGCATAAGCTTGCCCCTTTCTCTTTTGCTGTGACAATCCAGCCCAGCTACTATAAGTGACTTCTATGAATGTATTTGGTTTAAAATTTGCTTTCAATTTAGCCAGCAATAAGTGCTAGCTAAATTATTGTACATTTTTGAGATTTTTTTTGAAAATACCATACAAAAACACCCCTTCTTTTCCTAGATCATTTGTAACTGGGTAAATCTCTAGTTTTTTCCAGGAGATGTCCCGGGTTCATTTTGTTAAAGTCTCTAGATACTGTTCAGTTTTGTTATTATTTGCCCAACTTTTGTGTACTTAAATTTATAATATGAACAGAAAATTAATATGCTTGTGATAAAAGCTGATTTTCTTTTGAAGACTTTGAAAAAAACTCAGTTTATAATGCTGAAACTTGCACAAATCAATGGGAAGCCTTCTATTGTTAGTTTATTATATAAGAAATATTTATTATGGTTTTTACTCTGAAACTGTTTTTGTTTTTTTCTTCTTCTCTTAATTTTCACCAACACCATTCGTAATAATATTCTAATTCAACATGGATGATGCTTCTGCAGTTATATCTTTTCTTTTTTATTGTGGTATCTGTACATATTTTTGTAAAAAATAAACATTCATGCTTGTCTCTTGATTTAAAAATAATAAATCATTCATTGTATGGCAGGTGCTCATGCAGTGACATAGTTTTTCATGTGGGTGTTCCTTTCCTAATGGCTTGAAATTGGGGTTGCCCCTCTCCAGTGTGGGCTGCCGTTTGAAACCATTGGTCTTGCCGACCCAAAGCAAGCTTGTACCATGGGAGGCCCATCTATAAATGCTATAAATGTTAATTGATATGACGGAGCAGGATATGGCTTAGCAAGATGCTCTTTCAAACTCAGTAATAATCCATCGGGTTAAAACAGAGGAAACAGACTACCATAACCATGATGGTGGTTTGGAAATCTGATCCTGATTAGCATAGATTGTTATGATTTTGTTTTTCTGTTTACAGTACTCCTTAGTTTTAGTGTTGATTGAGAAGATATATCAAACAATGAAACACTCAAGAGAGTGTTTCGACACATTTCCAAACACCTTGAAGTTCATCAAAAATACCCCACTGCGCCTCATTTTTTTAAAAATTCTTTTGGCAGTGTTTGGAAATGCAATGAAACACTTTCTCTTATGTTTGATATATTACCTCAGCATCAAGTAAATTTGTGGCAGTTGGCCTGTACGGGCTCTCACTTGTTTGACAGCCTCCTCCTGACCACCTCCTCCCCCCCCCCCTCCTCCCCCCTGCTCCAACGCTCAATGTTAGTGTCTTCAATGCAGGTCAATCTACTGGAGTATTATAATAGTTACTATAGATGCCTCTCTTTGTTCCTACCTCCTTGGTCTCTACTGGCCCTAGGTCTGTACAAAAACTGATGAAAATTATCTCAGTGACATATTATAATTTTATTGCACTAATAAAGTTGGGCTAATTTGGATTGGATTTTGCCAAGCTTGACTGCCAGATTGCTGTTTTATGCAAAAAGCTCCCTGTGACCCAGATCCATTTTTTTATGGTTGCCTACTTGTAGTCCTTATCAATAATGTCATCACTGTAAAATACAGTAAATACCCACGGCCCCATTTTGCAACAGTCAGAACATATCCCTGCACACAAGGGACATTTTTTGGCTTTTTTAGTAAAACGGCACCAAAAGTACGACTTAGTACTTTCAACCATTCAGGAATTGCTCCTAGAACGCAAAGGGAAGGATATCCAGCAAACCACAAGGACAGAACTTGAAAAAGTCAGGCTGACTTTTTCAAGTAATATATCAAACACGAGAGAGCGTATTTCATCACATTTCCAAACACTGAGAAGAGAGTTGAAAATACGATGCGCAGCGGAGTATTTTTGACGAACTTTGAGGTGTTTGGAAATGTGATGATACACTGAATCTCTCGAGTGTTTGATATATCTTCTCAATCGAAACTAAAACTACGGAGAAAACGAAGAAATAAAATCATAAAAATCTATGCTAATTAGGATCAGATTTCCAAACTGCCTTCACGGTTCTGATTTCCTTTGTTTTAACTAGATGAATTATTAATGAGTTTGAGAAGTTGAGATCAAAAGCTCCCAATGGTATCACAGTGATATCACTCTATATTGAGCTTCAGTACACTGATATAGTAATTTTAAGAAAACCTGACCACTGTTAATAGGTTTCCAGTGGTGTAAACATATTTTTGGGCTGTTGAATTTTTGAAGTTATGCTCGTGACAGTGCCCCTTTAATGTTACTCCATAGACACTATTAACAGACATCAGATATGATTGATTCTGTATCCCAAAGATGACGAATAAATTACTATTTGAAACTTGAGTCAGGAGGTAACCTCATACAAAATATACGGAGACGCTCTTTGTGCTACCAATGAAAGAAAGTCTGTTAGTGTAGGAGGTGGAAGAACCAAGGTAACCTGACTCAGTTTCATACTGTCATCATAATTTTCCTTTTCCTGGCCAGTTTGACAAAGTGCGAGCCATTCTGGTGAGCCTATTAGTAACACTGAGTAGCCTAAATAGCAGCTTAGGTAGCTTGTGGTTAGCCTTTATGTTGGGATTAGGGATTTCTGGCTCACCTGCTCGCATATTGTACACATACCCAGTTTAATATTCATGACCTTGTTCTGTGACCCTTGGCCTGTGATAATTAGACTTCTGGTGATGATTTGTAAATTATTTATTATACAAAGAAAAATAGTGAATTTTGTTACTACAGCCTCTTAGGACAAAGAAGCAGCATGTCTGCATAAACAGTGCCATAATCCTCATGCCAACATCACCCAGTCACCTGCACCAATTTCCTGCAAATTAATTAATTTCTTGTCTCTCATTTTTATTATCAAATGGGTCTTTGCAGTTGTTTTACCAGAAATGTATATGGGATAGACTACGAGCAGCCCCTATATTTTAGCAGTCAGTCGAGTGTGAAGCAAACAAAAATGACTGCGCAAAAATTGGGGACTAGATGAGCAGAATTGACGAACTGCGAAAAAAATGGGGGCTGCTTGTAGTCTATATATGGGATGGCAAAGTCAACAAAAGTTTGGATAAGGTTCCAAATTTTATAAAAGCTGTATTAGCCCACCCTTTCTTGGCTTATGTTTTTTCCAGGCCTTTTGGGGGAGGAGAGGGAGGGGGTGATGTTTCACATAAAAAGATAGTATTTATAGTATTTTCTATTATCTTTGAAATGTGTGTTTGTGTGTGGGTGGGTGGAGGGCCAGAGGGGTGCAGGAGATTTTGTGTCCAAATGTGTACATAAATAAACAAAATCATTGAAGGAAATTCAAGTTTATTTTGCATTTTAGAAATCATAATTTTATTATTTTTAGTTTTTTTTCCACAAGGAAATACATTTCTTTTCCAAGCTTTTTTGTTTGTTTTGTTTTAATCTCCTTTAATTGTTTTTTTTTTCGGGTACACGCTATTTCCTGATGATTCCTGTTGTCTTTGGACGTGGCCCATGGCTTACCTAAAAAGAAGGAGGTCTGATGTATTTTTTGAATTATTCTCTTTGTGAATGTTACAAGAAAATTCCAGAAACAACATATTTTCGCTATATTTTTAGACCGATTGAAAGTAATTAGGCCCCAGTGCTCTCTCACAGCTCAGTGGTTATCAATCAAATATTTATGAGTTAGGGATCGAAGAAACTTCAAAAATGGCGATGGAGGCTGCTCCAACTTCCCCGCAATTAACAAACTATGCTCCGCAAAATACTGCCACGGTTACTCACACGGTTCCTGCATCAGTAAATCTTATACAGCCCGATCAAGGGAAAAGCCTTTACATTGTCGATCCTTCTCAACAACATGCCTTACAAATGTTCGGAAGTCCCGATCAGAGAACCTTCATGGCGAACCCCGTTGAATTTAACCCCGCGGCTGGAACAATAACAACAACCGCTGTTTCTAATGGAAATGGACAAATAACGATGGTAAGTGCTATTAAAATGGCTTGTAACACTCAACAAGGGTTGTAGTCCAATAGCATTCAAGTACAGATTCGGAGTTGGCGAGAAAACGTTGTTTTCGTGTTCGATCTTTCCAAAGACGCGGGCCTCATTCACTATTGTTGTGCACCCGTTTGGGCGCTGAACGGTGTGAATTCTTCGCCAAAAAAGCGAACAAACCTTCACATTAATGATTTTTCGTGAGGTTTAAAGTTTACCAGGTCTCTGGAAATTCAACCTGCCGGCCAAGTTGTGAATTTAAAACCGTCCAATCGAGAAATATCGCTCGAACTGCCTCGCTATTGGTCTAAGCGCTGGCAATGTGGCTGACTGGACTTTTGTTTGTATTGAAATGAGTGAACGCGCACATAACAAGGAATGGACTGCGATGGATTTTCATATACCAATCACGTTGTAGATATTGTTGTAATGAAAATGAACATTTCAAACACACTTCTTTCGGGAAAGCTTTCCTCTTAGCTTCCTTGAACAATAATTTACGCTTTGCATTTTAATGAACCGAGCAGATGTTTTCCGCTGCGTACAATTTTATGGCTTTCGAAGTTAGCCCTTTCTCGTCGAACACTATTTTTGTTACGTATTAGTTTTAACTGTGACCTACTTTCACTTCAGTGTGTTACAACCTTCCATAAGGTATCGAAAGCTACAAAACGCTAAGCTGTTTCGACAAAGTAAATAGTAGCTTCTCCATTTAGTAATCACGGAAGGAACCTCGAGGGAAATTGTTGTAAGTTTTAATAAGGTCAGTTGATGTCGTTCTCATTCGCTTCACACTCTTGTACTTGCAGTTTGTCTGATAAAGGTTAAACTTTGAGATTATCATTGACTTGTCGCAAAATTAACCAACAGCTGTTTACAGGCGTTGATTTTATCATTCTGACAAATGTACATGTGAAAATAGGGACAAGCAGACCAAAATTTCTAGAGAGAGGAGAGGGAGTCATGGGTAAATGAGTCAAGGTGATTTTTACATAAATGCTGTGTTTTCAGGAGAGAAGTATGAGAGTTATGGCTCATGGGGAATAAAATTGGGCTTTTCTCTTGATTAGAAGTACAGTGTGCCATGAAACTCTTGTAAAGAACTACCAAACAGAGTAGCAGCTGATTTAAGAATCACAAAGCAAAGCTGCCTATCAAAAAAAAATTGGGGGTCACCGATCATTTGAAAGAGTAAACTGCGAGCGAAGTTATCGCAACAGCTACCAGCCCTCGATGCATGATGTGGCGCAACGTTGCCACATGAATTATGTGTTGTGCTGGTGCCATTCCGAAAAATTTGTTAGGAATATTGTACTCTTTGATTAGCAGAGCTAGAAAATAATGAGTGTGCCATTCCAAAGAATATTAGTAACCTTTGCTGCTATTTATCATTTCCTTGCTTTGCTAAGAGACCCTGCCAGGGTAAATTTCAACAAGTGACATGGTCCAAAAGGTAGCGACAGTACACAGAATGAAATCGCGACAAAAGACAGTGAAAAAGCCACACCAGTAGATAAGCCACAGTGCCAATTAATTTGGAAACTTAATTAAAAAAAAACGTAGACAAAGTTTAAAGTTCCAGTGAAGTTACATGTATATTTGGTAAACAAACAAGTAGGGTTTCAGTTGTTGCAAACTTTCATATGAATTAAGTCTTTAGATAGTGAAATTTCACTTGTCATACTTTCTTAGTTTGAATTCAATACATGATTTGAACTTAAGATGCTCTCTTGGTACCATTTTTTCAAGATCATTTCAAAACATTCCAAGACGTTGACATTTGTACGAGATTGAAATGATGTGAACAAATGCTTAGTAGCCAAGCTTTGAAATGTAGAGAGGAGTCTGGGCAACACAACGCATGCAAATGGCAGAATTTACTTTTGGCTCAGCTTTCTTAAGAAACCACATCTTTCAAGGATATAAACTTTATGCAGAACAGGAGTTTGATAATCCAGTGGATATTAATTGCTGTGAAGATGATTTAAAAAAAGTGAAACAGTCATCCATTTGCCTAGCGAGTACTTGCAAAAATCTCAGTATTTTCTTGCCTGTGGCAGACAGATATGGAGTCAAAGTGACTGGATGCAGGCCTCATTGCAAACAGCTTTGTGGAGAAAAGACAAAGTAAACAACAACATGTTTTCAATTTGTTATATGTTTGTTCAGTGACATCTTACGACTGACTTTTTGAATAGGCCTTTGAGAACTCCCACCACAGATGTTCTCGTAAAATATAAGCTGCACCCTCAATTTTTGACTTAAATCTTCAGGAAAACGTGCAGTTTAAACATGGACTTTTACAGTACAGGAATACTTAGTTGTATTGTAATACTCCCTGACGAAGTAAGCGCTTGTCAAATAAAACATGTAAGAAAAAACAAAACATTTTTACAACTCAATTTTGAAAGTTTGTAATCAATGGACATAAAATTTCATTTCCATTTCCAACAGTGATGGAAATTATGACAAAACAGTGACACAGGAACACCCCTTATAGGGCCACTGCTAATAGAAGAGTGCTTAAAATTAGAAAAGTTAGAATAATATTCCAAATTGATCATGACAGTGAAAATTCAGTTTTAAAACTCTCAACTTATGGAATTGCTAATGGCTGCATAACAGAAGACTGACAAGAAAAACACTTTTTTGTTTATTATTTTTGTTGATTTTATCCAGTTTCAACTGGACAAATTTTTGCTTCAGACAATTTTTGTCAAGTCAAAAAAAAATAAAATAAAAAATTTTTTTGTCAAGTCACAACAAACCATCCACACTTGTTAACCATTGTTGATGACAGAACATTTGTCTAATTAAACAACTTGTTTGCTAGTGTGGAAAGGCCCTAAAATGGAATACAACCATCTCTATATCAAAGAAGGAGAAATAAATGCCCCAATGGTCGACTGTTTATCAACCGACTATGAGAAATTAGCGTGCAGCAGTTGAGTTCAAATCATCAAACTGGGAACCAGGCTTTAAAATGAAAAAAAATAAAATAAGTCACAACTTGCAGAGCAAACTTTGCTTTTGGTTTATATTTTGAACTTTACAATCCTGTATGTGAGGTGTATGGGTTAGTCCCATCCAATTTGAGTTTGCCCTCAATTATTCTTTTTTGCTTATTTTTGGAGAAAACACAGTGAAATGTGTCAGGCTGCAACTGTCGCTAAACAACTGACACCTCATTTGGGACCTAACCTATTGTTCCGTGCATACATGTAGTTCTGGTTTGCTTAAAATGCTTTCAGCTCAACCTTTTCTAAACTTTCTGTCACCTGTTGTATCACTGTGCAAATTTTTGTTTTTCTATCTAACCTTTCTTGTTTTTTTCATTCCTTTGTCTATAACCAGATGAATGGACAAGCTATAGGAACTCAGAGACTTCCCGTTTCCATGGAAACTTTGGATGAACCACTTTACGTCAATGCAAAACAGTACCACAGAATAATCAAAAGACGGCAAGCGAGAGCAAAGCTTGAAGCTGAGGGGAAAATACCGAAAGTTCGAAAGGTCAGTTTGTTTATTGAGTTATTTTTTTCAAAAAAAAATAACTTTTAGTCGGCGTGAAGACGTATTTGGCTATTAGGTGGGTGGATGGTGGATGGTTGGGTGGATCATTCATGTATGTATTTCACACCAATCAGATTTGGGATTCTATCAAGGACCAATCAAATTGCGGCTTGTATATATGGATCGTTTTTAAGAATAATTTGTTTTGGGTTCAAGGTACGGCCATTTTTGTTTTGCTATAGATTCAACCTTATTGGGCCGTGTTGGTCTGAAGTCTCTATTCCAGTTCTTGATTTTTATGTAGCTTTGGGTGAGAACATTGTGTGTGGGTTCTGAAACCGAAAAGTGTTTGGAAATTTGATGGTGGTGAAGGTAATTCTCTCGGTTTACCGAATCAACTAGTTCAGTTGACGACAGAATATGGGTATAGTATTTGTTGACCACTTTATTTTAAATTTTATGATGTTTTTGAGTAGAATAAATATGTGTATTGAGAATAAATGTTGTGACTTCCATTTTTAATGTCAGTGTTGCGGGTTTGCGCAACGTTTCAGTTTTGTTTTGGTCCCCAAATGGAACAAATGCACTGTGGGTTGTTTGTAAGGGCGAGTGTTAAAGAAATTAAACGAGAAATGTTTGAGATTCTGACCGCGCGGTGTTTAAACTTTTTTCTCTCGGTTAAAAGTATAGCATTAGTAGGTTTCCTATTAGTAGGAGCTTTGGCTAAGTAATAACACGAGCGACCAAGATTTTCCCCCCAAATTAAGAATAACATAATTGTAATAGGTCGAGGCATGTGCGTTTATTTTGGTTTGAGAGTTGCCAAATAATTGGTATTTTCGTGAGGTTGGAATGTGGCCGGAGACGGTTCGACGTTTCCTGCTTAGGAATAGTAGGACTTCACATGGACGGTCATGAGTTATTTACTGTACGATCGTTTGAAAAGCTCATGACGTGATGATGTTACAAGGGCACGTTTTGTCTGCTCAGCAAATATGAAATTAGGTGTTTCGACAACGTGGTTGGATGGCACAGCAAGAGAAAATCATCATTTGTGCCGCGAGTGAGGGCCGTAGGAAGGTATAGTAGTCGTTGTGCGAGTCTCGCATTTCAAGCTTCGCATTGTTGATGGCTATCTTTTGTAGTGTGGCGGTGCAATGCGGTTATTTCCGTACCAATGACGTAATGCTTGCAAGTGTTTACGTCGGCCAAATTTATTTTCTTCAGATCTCTGAACTCGCCTCGATGAAACAGCCAAAAGATTCACTTCAACTGGCTAAACCGACAAGAAATAGTCGCAAAATTGCAAACAAATTAGCGACCGTCGCTTCTGGCGAAATAAACATGCAAAGTAAACATAATCTTGTTTGTCATTTGTTTGTCACGTACCGAAAGTGAAAGCTGCAACGTCAGCGCATTCCATGGCTGACGCAATACCTTTTTAGTGTATTTAATATTCCCAACGCAAAGCGGTTTGCGGTTACGTTTCCTCATAGGCAAAAGAAAAAAAGACAGACAGCTTTTTGGTAGTCTCCTTTGAAGCCGTTGTTTGGGCTCGTCACGCAAAAAACAACGCCTGAAAAGAAGACTAGCTTTTTGGGTGTGCAGTCAAGCGTGTCATACAACTTCATCGAAAGCTATTTTTAGCACGGCCGTGGGAATATCGGTACTGATTATGTTATGCTTACAAGTTAGACGTAAGTTAGGGCACGTTTCTGCTTCTGGTTGCGAAATTAATATTGTACCAGTCCAAGTAAAATCGTCATGTCAGTGGTTTGGCCGAAATGCACTGGTGACTAGAGTTGTTTGTTTCTCGCGCTCGTCGAAAGAAACTCGTACTTGCTTGCAGAAAGGTTTCTGTTTTATATTGATGATGAAAATAATGGAGCCATTTCAGAAACCCGAGAATACTTTGTTCTTGTTCCATCTGGCTATTCATTTGCAATTTCTGGGTCAATTTGGCTTTCTCAGAGAGCGTGTTTGCGATTTTGTGATCATGTTTACGGTAAATGTTTTCAACAGTTTTCAATCCATGTTTTGATGTACTTAGCGGTTTTCTTTCGGCTTGGAATGAAAGGGGATGGATAGTTTAACGTCAAGGTAACCTTAAAAGTGACTACCAGATATTTTTTTCTGTTTACTTTTGAAGAAATTACTGACGTATTTATTGTCTTCAACAGTATGGTTCAATCGATCGGTTGCACACCATAGTCATATTTACAAGGGAAAGCAGCCTAATTTTAGAACATTTGCACAGTAAATTGTTTTTGAGTTATTTTTCCAAAAGTAGCTCTTAGTCGGCACGATAGACCGTGCACATGAACCATGCACAAATAGCTCAACCCATGAAATAAACCATCCCAACAGGACTAACACCCAGTTCTACCTTAAGCCACCCAATCAATTGAAAAAATAACTCCTGCATGCTTAGCGTGCCTATGTTTTGCTTAGTTGCCCTAAGTGCTGGTGTTGCAATCAGCCACCGAAAGGACAGGGAAAAGCATCCATATTATGGAGGTGTCCATATCACATAGGTCGAGAATTTTGGTCTCTTTTGAACCAGGTGAACTGTCCATTATAGGGAGGTGTCCATATTATAAAAGTGTCTGTAAGGAGAGGTGTGACTGTAACAGCAGTGTGGGTTTACAGTTGTAAGTCGGTGTTACTGTCTAAACATCTCAAACATCTTGGAAACCAAAAGCGTTTGACATAGCAAAGTTAAAAATACATGTAGTAATACATATTTTTATAGACTGCTTTGCAGTTCAAAATGTACATACCAAAGTGAAACACTACAGTGGAACCTCAATTTAACGAACCTCTATATAACAAAGTCCTCGGCATAATGATCGATTCTCTTCAGCCCGGCCAAAATTACAGTAAAATGTCTGGAACAGAACCTTGATATAATGAACATCGATATAATGAAACCCTCTTTATAACGAACACAACCCACAAGCCCAAACGTAAAATACACCTCGATATAACGAATAAATGTTAACATGTGACGAAAGATGAGCACAAAACAGACCAACAAGGATGAAATTTCTTTAATACTGTAACACGAGGGCAACAGCTGATTACAGCTGCTAGCTGTACACATATGACAGCTCATTTCGTTATTTGACAATACTGGTTTTAAGGTAAAAGTGAATTTATGCACTTGCTTTCTTCGATGGAGAACACTTTCTAACGGATGACAAAAAAAAGACAGGCAATCTTCACATAAAGAAAGTTTTGATTAAGAGTCCTGATAAGAAGATTTACTACAATATTACAGTGTTAAAAAATGTTGTTAACGTTTTGTTACCATGTTCATTTTGAGGAATTTATTAAACTTATGTTTAGCTTTAAGCCTTTTTCCTTGCCAGTGCAGTTGCAAGTGCTGTAACTATGTAAAGATCTGTACTGAGAGGGGTCCAATAGCCAATAGCTTCGGAGAGACGTCAAAAAGCGAATGTTTAGTGGTAGTTTTGTTCAGATCCGGAAAAGCTGGGTAGTGCAACATAACATTTTTGAAAATTAATTATTAACTATACCTTGATATAATGAATATTTTGGTTGTTTTCCTGAAAATTCATTAAATCAAGGTTTTCGATATAACAAACCCTCGATATAACGAACAAATTTCCCCAGTCCCTTAGCACTTTGTTAAATCGAAGTTCCACTGTACAACTGTTGTAAGTAATCTATATAGTGGTTCTGTGGTTATTAATTATAATAGTGAATTTAATTGTTATTAGAGATGAACATAAACATAAAAAGCAGAACAAAATTGTGAACTCTTTTCTTTTTGGTGGCAATTTTTAGAAATATCTTCACGAGTCAAGGCATCAGCACGCCTGCCGAAGGAGACGGAGCAATGGGGGCAGATTTGTAACCAAACCCGATGGTGAACCTGGGATGCCGGGTGGTGACGTAGGGGATGCCCAGGTATTCCAGGAAGGCATGGTACCATCTCAGGAGCACAATCCGCAAGAACATGCATACAATGATGTTGTGCAAGCTCCTGAGCCTAACAGAGTACAGATGACCAGCCAGGGTCCAGAGCAGACAGGATAGGGTGATTGGGAGTGCAATATAGTTAAAAGATTACTTTTGAGTGGTGTACATTGAAGTATCCCCAAGTGACCAGAATTTTCAGTTTGTAAATACGCACAAGCCTTTGGTTGTGCATAGAAAAATCAAGTCGTCAGTGGGGATATTCACTGTATACCACAAGAAATCATTGAAGAACTATTTTATTCTGTACTGAGTTTTCAGTGGGATTCATCTAGTTGCTGTGGTGGGCATGGCACATCATGGCAGAAAAACAAACTGTAAGATATTGTCGAATATACATGCAGTGGCTTTCCAGCCTTCTGTAGCTTTGACTGTATCCTCCAGAGTGCAGTACTTTCGTGTGTATGGGAGAAATAAAATTCGAGAGTTTTAGCCTTAAATTAAGTTAAGTCCGGCTCTAAAATATTCATACACCTAGAGTTGCACTTTGCTGTTGTCCAAAGTACTTCTCAGCTGTACATGAATGCTTGGTCAGGTCCTTTTTAATATTATTACTAATTTAGCCATACACAAGTTCAGGGCTCTCAGAGTAGGCAGCATAAATTAACAGATTAATGTACATAAAATGCAAATTTCCATATCTTTATAACTAGTAAGTGCTTTTAGTGGTTCATAACACAGTAAGCAGATCCCAACTGGTACATGGAGTTGTATCTTCTTCTTTAAGTAAAATTCTGCTGCGCATTGTACATGTAAATGACTTGTAGAGATATCTAAAATCACAAGGGGCAAACTTGAAGGACTGTGTAGTCATTATGACACAGACCTTGATAGACACGTTTTGTTTGACATCGAACCAGCCAATGTAATTTACTTGTTTTTACTGACTGTCTTTCCATAACTTTTATCATGTCAAATTGTTCCACCTTTCTTTCCACTGATGCATGTTGCAGATTACGTGGTCTTATCTTCCTCAGCAATCTAACTTTTTCTTTGACTCTTAGTTTTGTGAGTGGACCATAACCTGCAATCAGACATTCTATTTTTTCGCAGCAGGAGGAAAAAAAGTATGCCTGTTCGTTGGTTAAGTGAACCAGTAAAGATAAAACCAACTTGGCTAAGGCTGCTGAATTACTAGTTTAATTCAACACCATCACAATCATTCTGTGATTACTGTTTTTTTGCATGTTTGTAATTTATTCATAAAAAAAAATTTCGGTCTATAACTCCCTTGGTGTTTTCTGCCCTTAAAAATGTTTTCCTTGAGGCTTCCTTCATAGTAATTTTGCACATCAGAAACTTACAACATCATGGCGTAGCTCCTTAAATTGTCTCATTTTAATTCTTGTTAGTCTTCAAAACGGCCTAAGTGTGCTCTTCAGCTTCTATCACGACTGAGTTCCCAAAACAGTAAAATGACCGCTAGCAGACACATCTTCGTGAGTGGGGACTTGAGTCTTTGGCAAAAAATTCTACAAACAGCATAATGTGAATCAGTAATCGGTAATCTTCATTTTTAAATGGTCACAGTAGGGTTTTATCCGGACTTGAAAGTTAGAACCACTTCATCCAGCACCACATCAAAGTACTGCTTAGTGGCTTTCATTTCAATAGCCTCTCTGTCATATAGTTATACTCTCTTAAAGGTTGGTTAGTTAATTTGGTTTTGGTTTTTGTTTCTTAAAGTTAAGTCAAAGTAGTGACTGCTTCAAAAGCCCTCTCTTACACTGTAGTCATCCTACTCATTTAATCTTATACTAAGTACAGTTTATACTGTAACCTGGTAGCCTGTGCCCAATAAAATAGAAATGGTTAGTTGTCCCCTGGCCAGGAGAGTTTTTCTGTGCTTACCACAGGCTTCACAGCATTATTAATGTAGACTAGCAGATTTACACAGTCAGTAGAGGGGTTGTTGATAACTCAAGCTAAGAAATGTGTGATAACTGTGGGCTTGTAAATTAAACAAAGGTACAATGGTGGGGTTGACAACTTCAATAAACAGTGTTTCTGACCACCATGTAGTGATGAAGGTGGACCCTTGTTGAGATTGGTCTTCATTGTACAGACCTCACTCTGCTTAGTTAACCAGAAAGACCACAGGTGATATTCTCCTTATATGGCTCTGAGCTTGTGAGAGTTAATAAGAAGTTTAATATTATCCACTCGCTCATGATGTGTGTTGGCATGACCCGAAAGAACTAACCCTGACTAGTAGCCAATTGCAGTGTGCATCATAAAAATTAATTATCTTAACAAGTTCTAACCTTGTACATGTAAGTTTATTGCTCCTGTTTCGCGGCAATTTCTTCAGTTTCCCAGCAAAAATGTGCCGTTCTCTCAAATTGCCATTTATAAGAGTTGTCAGCCCCGGTAAGCTTCTAGCTCAGAGTACTGATTCAGGATAACAGTTGCATATCTTAGCCTCTTATGCAGACACTGTTGGTGCTCGTCACACCTTCTACCCCCGAACAGGAATTAAACCTGAAAGAGCCCGGAAGCAAGATAATGCGAGACAGTCCGTGAATATTAAAACAAACACCTTTTAAAACCATAAATGTGTGCATTTATATTTATCCGAAGCTGTTTTATTACAATTTTTTACTGCGAATCTTCCAATTGTTTTGGACAATCCAAAAAACCGTGGTAAAATCAATATATCCAAAATTTTATTGCCCAATTCAAAAAATCCCTAAATCGTAAATTTCAAACCCGGAAATCGTTTGCACCTCTCCCTCACCATGAATACGGAGTACCGCCTTCCTCCTTGTTGGCCCATGGGAGGGTGAAATGAAAAAACCTGTGGAAACGGTATGGGTATTTTCTGCAACAATACAATGCAGACAATCTAGTTTATGCTGAGATAACAGTTGTGGCTCGATTCGAAATTAAACTTTTTTTCAAGGGCCGCTCCTAAGCCTCCACCCCTCCCCAGATGTAAGCCCACTCAAAACCACTTACGAAGTTGTGTTAGCCCAGGCGTTATAACCGGAATTTTTCGATATCTTACAATAATTTTCAGTAATTTTCTTATATACCCTTTTCAAGCATATTCATATAGTAATCCTACCTTAATATCTTCATAATCTGCATCAGACCAGTACAGTGGGACCTCGATTTAACGAAGTGCCAAGGGACTGGGGAAATTTGTTCGTTATATCGAGGGTTCGTTATATCGAAAACCTCGATTTAACGAATTTTCGGGAAAACAACCAAAATATTCGTTATATCGAGGTATAGTTAATGATTAATATTCAACGGTGTTACGTTGCACTAACCCAGCATTTCTGGATATGAACGATTACTACTGAAACATCCGTTCTTTAATGTCTGTACGAAGCTATTGTCTCAGTGTAGATTTGTACATACCTACGGCACTAGAAACTGAACAGACAAACAACACTGCTTAAAACTACACATACATTGAAGATTGTTCTTTTTTTTTTGTTGTCATCAGTAAAAATGCGTCCTCCATTTAAGATATTCCTCTAAATGAACACGGTAAAAATCGTTAACAACTTATAACACTGTACTATTACATTTCTAATCAGGACTTTAAAAAATTCTTTCAGTGAGGATTGTTTCTCTCTTTTTATTACCATCCGTAACAATGTATCCTCCATCGAAGAAAGCGAGCATAGAATTTTTTTACCTTTGAACCGGTCTTGTCAAATGACAAAATGAAATTGCGTAGCGCTGTCATAGCCTCGGTTATTCGTTATATCGAGGTATATTTTACGTTCGGGCTTCTGGATTGTGTTCGTTATAACGAGGATTTCGTTATATCGAGGTTCGTTAAATCGAGGTCCTGTTCCATACATTTTACTGTAATTTTGGCCGGGCTGAAGACAATCGTTCGTTATGCCGAGAACTTCGTTATATAGAGGTTCGTTAAATCGAGGTTCCACTGTGGTCGTGTCTCTAATTGAAGACTTTTATTCTGATCGATTGAGTAAAAATTACAGGCTGATTATTCCGTGTTGTGGTATGAAAAGAAACGAAGTGTGAGGACAAGAGAAGGTCACGGATAATGGGGAAGGGCGTTCGATAGTGCTAATATCCAATTTTTGGCTCATCTTCGGTGTAGGAACCTATGAAACTCACCAGTGACGTAAAACAAAGAACGACCAAGACAACAAAGAACCTCGAAAAGTATAGAGCGACCTGCAAACTCTTACGCATAATGCGTGAGTCTCACGCCTGCAGATCCAAAATATCGAGTGAGTGGCCTTCTTAGAGCGAGGTAAATCGAAATTTTTTCCGCCTCTGTCAACCATTAAATTTAAATTAAATTAAACATTAACCAATCAATCAGTGTTTATAAAACGCGGAATGTTCCGCACATTATTCAATCAGTGTTTATAAAACGTGGAATGTTCCGCACATTAACCAATCAGTGCTTAGAAAACGAGGAATATTCCGCACATTGACCAATCAGTGCTTATAAAACACGGAATATTCCGCACATTAACCAATCAGTGCTCATAAAACGCGGAATGTTCCGTACATTAACCAATCAGGGCTTATAAAACACGGAATGTTCCGCACATTAACCAATCGGCGCTCATAAAACGCGGAATGTTCCGCACATTAACCAATCGACGCTTATAAAACGCGGAATGTTCCGTACATTAACCAATCAGTGCTTAGAAAACGCGGAATGTTCCGCACATTGACCAATCAGTGCTTAGAAAACGCGGAATGTTCCGCACATTAACCAATCGGCGCTTATAAAACGCGGAATGTTCCGTACATTAACCAATCAGTGCTTAGAAAACGCGGAATGTTCCGCACATTGACCAATCAGTGCTTATAAAACGCGGAATGTTCCGCACATTAACCAATCGGCGCTTATAAAACGCGGAATGTTCCGTACATTAACCAATCAGTGCTTAGAAAACGCGGAATATTCCGCAAATTGACCAATCAGTGCTTATAAAACACGGAATGTTCCGCACCTTAACCAAACAGTGCTTATAAAACGCTGCATGTTCCGCACATTAACCAATCAGTGCTCATAAAACGCGGAATGTTCCGTACATTAACCAATCAGGGCTTATAAAACACGGAATGTTCCTCACATTAACCAATTGGCGCTCATAAAACGCGGAATGTTCCGTACATTAACCAATCAGGGCTTATAAAACACGGAATGTTCCGCACATTAGCCAATCGGCGCTTATAAAACGCGGAATGTTCCGCACATTGACTAATCAGTGCTTATAAAACGCGGAATCTTCCGCATATTAACCAATCCCTGCTAATGAAGCGCAGAAGTAACGCACAATTTTTTTATAGTTCCCGTATTGACCAAACACTGCTTCACGACAAGGAACTCAGTTCCCGTATTGACCAATCAGTGCTTCAAAACAGGGAACTTAGTTTGCGTATTGACCAATCAGTGCTTCAAAACAAGGAACTTACTTTGCGTATTGACTAATCAGTTCTTTAGAAGTTCTTCCAATGATTGTTCTTCACACTACAATGAAGGATACATGAAGTACCAAGAGAAAGTTCAACATGGCGCCCTGATTTGAAGCGAAGCGTCTTACGTGACTGTGTTGTATTTTCGTTGGAATTTTG
This sequence comes from Meandrina meandrites, assembly GCA_963693305.1. Classification (NCBI taxonomy): domain Eukaryota; kingdom Metazoa; phylum Cnidaria; class Anthozoa; order Scleractinia; family Meandrinidae; genus Meandrina; species Meandrina meandrites. The sequence continues at coordinate 23,475,701 of OY855905.1, read as the reverse complement.
GTATTTTTATCCTTGGAGCGATTACTCTTATACCTGCAACTTGAAAGAACAGCGTTAAACAGATGAGAGGGATATTCTGATCGTTGGATAATCGTTGTTGATCGTTTTCACGAGATCGAGGTGAGGATTTCAATATAAAATAGGAGCACAAAAGGCCATTGGGATTTTATAATAACAAAATATTTGTGTGTATACTTTACTTTAAGTTCAGTTATTACTTTGCTCTAGATATCGTAGAAATGTTTTGTAGGTTAAGCTGAGATTTCAATACAGTAAACACCCACATATAAGAACCTAGTGATTTAAGAACCTACAGGCTGAAATTGGGCATTTTAATACCCAAATATATAAGAACCTATTTAGGCTGGCAAAGAACAATAGGTTCTTATAAAAAAAAAACACTCTTATTTTGTAGCCAAAATACTGGATTTTAATTGATAGAAATTGTGAAATTTCTGAGAAACACCATGAAAATTATTTGTTTAATTGAAAATCTTTTAAATACAGAGTATAGAATAGGGTGTCTACAAAACGAAGACCGAAGACCGAAAAAGGAAGAGCTCATATAATTTTAGGCCTTTCAAACTCGAGGCAGTTATAATCATCAATAGTCAGGCTTAAGTACTTTATCGGACGCTATCACACGCGAAACCGACGGGGTCTTCGTTTTGTAGTTTAGGCCGGGTCAAACTACAAAACGAAGACCCTCGCTCAAACGCTTTGTTGGACGCCAAAAGACACGAAACCGACGGGGTCTTTGTTTTGTAGTTTAGGCCGGGTCAAACTACAAAATGAAGACCCTCGCTCAAACGCTCTTTAAGATGCCAAAAGACGCGAATCCGACGGGGTCTTCGTTTTGTAGTTTAGGCCGGGTCAAACTACAAAATGAAGACCCTCGCTCAAACGCTTTGTTGGACGCCAAAAGATGCGAAACCGACGGGGTTTTCGTTTTGTAGTTTAGGCCGGGTCAAACTACAAAACGAAGACCCTCGCTCAAACGCTCTATAAGACGCCAAAACTCTTATCCAAATTTCGATCTCACACGATCAGGCGTTTTCTGTTAGGGGTGGACCATTAGATTTTTGATGGGGGGAGGGGGGGTTTTGCAAATCCCCAAAAAATATCGAGCATGTGCTTCTAGTTTAAATAAAATATCATGCAGATTTGTTAAGATGGAAAAAAATATCGAGCAGCCGTAATCAGGGCGCGGGAAAGGATCTTTGTGTGACGCGTGATGCCCCAAAAGTGGCTTTGAGTCACCTCAGTTACCATTGGAAGGAAAAAATGCCTGGTACATGTCAGGGATATATATTTTTGACAACTCGTTTGTCGCCTCGTTTGATGGCGTCCTACGATGTGCAATGTGCAGTGTGGACAATAGAATGGTATGATGGCATGTGGTCATTACTGCATAAGAAGAAAGCCCCGCTATCTTCCATGGAAAACTATCATTTAGTTCAGAATTCCAGGAGGAACAAAGCTGCGCCATCTCTTGCACGTTCAATATTTATATTGAAATACATGAAAGGAAACATCGTTAACAATGTTTGTCTTTTACAATACCATGTTGACAACGCTGAAGGACGAGTTGATGATGTAAAGGTGCAGAAGCATGGTAACAGCTGATCCTCAAACCCAAGGCCGTTCTATCCACTTAAGAAGAGCATGCTTGTGTCAATTAAAGATAACGTGAAGAAGAAAGGATCGCAAGGAGTTTACAGCGACCTGAGGAAAAAACGACAGTATTATAGACGCTGTTGTTACGGCAATCATTTTGTTACTATCGTAGAATACCGTAACTATGGAATTATATTTTATCATGAGTTCGTTTCGGTTAGCATTATAAGATGTACGTTTTTAATCATAAAGGTAGTAAATTGAAATTGAACATCTCATACCAATATTTTATACTCACGTTTCCAAGACTTTTGAAGACGCTAGAATTAGAACATGGGAAACTTGCATTAAATGTTGACATTTTGATTGATTATTGTATGAACGAAAGTATAAAAGACGCCATTGTTACGGCAATCAATTTGTTACTATCGCAGAATACCGTGATTATGGAATTATATTTTATCCTGAGTTCGTTTCTGTTAGCATTATACGATGTACGTTGTAAATCTTAAAGCATTAACTCACTCGAAAATATCAGATCAAAGCTTAACGACAAGCCGGATTGTAGTCTGGATTGTAGTCTGAATATTGACCTAGACAAGTTAGTATTTTTGGCACACGAAGAATTTGTTGTTCTCCACAGGATGCCATTTTCTGTAGCATTACTTTCGTTTAATCCACATGTCTACTCAACATAAATATATACATGTATACGCGTTTCTCATGTCAGTTTTCCTTTGCTATTCCGGCAGCACAGCTCTTGGCTACCTATACTATTTTTCGGTCTAGTCTTCGAGCTTTGATCTGACAACCTTTATGGACAAAAAATTCTTGGCCATGCCCTACTTGGAATGATACGCCTGTATATCAGGACAAGGAAAGGGAATGACATTCGGGTTTCAAATACAATGAATATCGACTATACTTGGATTGAATTGTTGTAAAAATTATTTTTGATACTGTTATTCAACTGAAAAAAGGCAATAGGGAATCGGAGTATAAGAATAAAATAATCTTTAATTTCATTATTCGTCACGCTTTCTTCAAGGAAACTGTTTGAGCGAGGGTCTTCGTTTTGTAGTTTGACCCGGCCTAAACTACAAAACGAAGACCCAGTCGGATTCGCAACTTTTGTATGGAAAGCCATAACTGCCTTATGTGATCGTTAGTCATTACGTTTTGACGTTTCGTCATTATGTGATGTGGTCCTGTCATGTTGTATCTTCCATATTCTGTTACGTGGTGTAGTTTTGGCATTATGTTTTGAAGGTTCTTCATTATGATTTCCGCTTTTGTCATTATGTGATGAGGTTTGATCATTATGTGATGTGGTTCCTTCGTTATGTGTTGTGGTTTTATCATTATGTGTTGAAGTTATTTCATTACATGCTGGGGTCTTTCTATTATGTTGTGTCGTTGTTTCTTTATGTGTTGCAGTTCCTTCATTATGTGGTGCAGGTCCTTCGTTATGTGGTTTCATCATTATGTGTTGTGGTTTTACCATTATGTAATGTTATTCTATTTTTGGCAATTCGAGTTTACTCCCTGTGTCAATCATTATTTCCCAGGTCCCTTTCGTCTTTAAGAACCCGTTTTACCAGTTTTTATCTTATGGTCCAGTACCTGCTCTTTCAAAGTTTCAAGATGGTGGAAGAACCGAAAGCTAATCTGCCAAGACTATTGGACATCTTCTTGAAAACCAGCACGTAATGAAATAACTTCAACACATAATGATAAAACCACAACACATAACGAAGGAGCCACATCACATAATGATCAAACCTCATCACATAATGACAAAAGCGGAAATCATAATGAAGAACCTTCAAAACATAATGCCAAAACTACACCACATAACGGAATATGGAAGATACAACATGACAGGACCACATCACATAATGACGAAACGTCAAAACGTAATGATTAACGATCACATAAGGCAGTTATGGCTTTCCATACTTTTGGCATCTTAAAGAGCGTTTGAGCGAGGGTCTTCGTTTTGTAGTTTGACCCAGCCAAAACTACAAAACGAAGACCCCGTCGGTTTCGCGTCTTTTGGCGTCCAACAAAGCGTTTGAGTGAGGGTCTTCGTTTTGTAGTTTGACCCGGCCTAAACTACAAAACGAAGACCCCGTCGGTTTCGCGTCTTTTGGCGTCCGACAAAGCGTGTGAGCGAGGGTCTTCGTTTTGTAGTTTGGCCCGGCCTAAACTACAAAACAAAGACCTAGTCGGTTTCGCGTCTTTTGAGGTGCAACAAAGCGTTTGAGCGAGGTTCTTCGTTTTGTAGTTTGACCCGGCCTAAACTACAAAACGAAGACCCAGTCGGATTCGCGTCTTTTGGCGTCTTAAAGAGCGTTTGAGCGAGGGTCTTCATTTTGTAGTTTGACCCGGCCTAAACTACAAAACGAAGACCCCGTCGGTTTCGCGTGTGATAGCGTCCGATAAAGTACTTAAGCCTGACTATCGATGATTATAACTGCCTCGAGTTTGAAAGGCCTAAAATTATATGAGCTCTTCGTTTTTCGGTCTTCGATCTTCGGTCTTCGGTCTTCGGTCTTCGGTCTTCGTTTTGTAGACACCCGTATAGAATACTACTGTACTACAGTAGCTCTCTGAATGGTATCACTACGACAACTCCTACAAATAAGAACCTACTAAGAACCTAATCAGCCTGAGTTCGGAAAAACTACCCCAAAATATAAGAACCCATTCAGCCTGAACCCAAAAATTCTAGGTTCTTATACGTGGGTGTTTACTGTACCGTAATTTGGTTTATAATATCATTTTATTAATTTGTGTCATGCAGTTAGCTGGGTAAGAAATCAAATCGGTTTTCGGGTTAAATTGTTTCCAACGTATATAAATCTGTTTCAGCAAGAACATAACAGTGACATTAACATAAAACGATTTGAATTCATTTAAAAGAGACAGCAATTGATTAATTAAAATTGTTTTAAGTGATTACAATTAGAGTGCTATTTATTTATAACTTGAAAACAAATTTGACCTACAACAGCTATTTATTTGACACCCATATGTGAACTTCAATTTGCTATCCATACGGACATGTCCTGGTGTTGTGCTTAGCTGTCTTCATTCATGGTGTTGTGTGCTTTTCAGCATAGCATTTCAGCATAGCATTTCAGCATTCCTTCTCCCCCCCCCCCCCCCCCCCCCCTCAATTAACAGGGTCTCTTGCCCCAGGGTTCCCAGTAGCAGTAGAGTCAATGTCCATGGGCGCAAGAATATGTCTTTTTTTCTGACTGAAAACCATGCTTAAACGTTTACAAAGCTTGGCAGAAAACTGCAAAAAAAAAAGAAATTACAGAATTCTATAGACAGCAAATAATCGTCATTGAGAAGTGTTACAATTAAACGCGAAGTGTTACAATTAATCTAGAGAATTCTAAAACTGGCAACATTCTATAAATAAATATATTTCTATGTTACAGGGTAATGAAGAAATAAAGTGTCCAATGGTACTCTATTTTGATGGCAGATACAGATCACTTATCGAGTGCAATTTCTTGGAGCAAGTTGAAGAAGAGTTAACAAAGTTCTGGAGTACTTGTAGTGACAACAGTGTTCTTGTCTTTCCTCCTCTGAGTGCTCGATATCGCTACCTCATTCACCAGCTTGTAGGAGCAGGTGCCAGGCTTCAAACAGTGTCGGTAGGACAAGGAAGGCAGAGAAGGACTGTAGTTTACTGTGCAAGTGAAAGGTATTTAACTTTTAATGATTTGTTACCATTCATAGCTGCAAATGAAACTGCAAAAAAAAGCACACACTTTCAGAGTCACTCTCAAAGAGAATCTTTCTCTTTAAAAAAATCCATTTCCTATTTATTTTTAATTATATTTTATAAGTTTGAAAACTGACTTTTGAAACTTAACACTTGGTTTATTTTAGAGAACCCGAAAAGATGGCACAGTCTCCTTCAACATCTCAAAGAACATTTTTTGGAAGAGGGAGAGGCAGGTAATAAAATAATACTAATTATAATTATATGAATAATAGCTTGACGCCTTCAAAGTTGCTGGAACCAATAATTTTAAAACTGGCAATGAAAGGCTTGTTCTAAGAACAGTTTTGACACCTACCCAAAAAGAATTTCTCCAGTCCCCAAAAGTCTCCTCTACTAACTATGGTTTGAAGTTTGCAGACTGTGAAATGGGTAAAATCAGACTTGTCTGTAATTTTTACATGCCTTAATTTTAAAAGTAGCAGGCAAAATTTTATGGGTGAGTTGAAAACACTGATCCCCAGTCTGCTAACTGTTGACTGCCACTCCGCCATCCATGGACTGCCCTATGGACTACCCCTGGTGACTACCTTATATAATCAGCCAAATTTACTTTAATTAATGGTGAGACTAACTTCTGAGTTAGGATTTCAAGTTGGATTTTCAAGTTAGATTTTTCAAGTTGAATTTGCCAGTTAGATTTTTTCCTGCGGGTGGGTGGGGGAGGGGAGGGGGGTCCTCCCATTATGGGCTACATAGGTATGTCCCGTAGGATAGGGTATGGTTTTTGAGGTTCTTGGTCCTTAAAATAGGGTATCATTTTTGCTCCTTTTGGCATTGTGTTCCCGGTGTGATCCTTAGATAGGGTACCTAAATTCTATCAGCTAAAATAAATAAATGCCCAGCTTACACTGTCCATTCAAGTACAAGAAAAGCTATTTTATGCTGGGATTTCCTGGTTTGCGTGCCGTTTATAGTTCCACTCCAGTTTGCTAGCTGTTAATAAACTCCACTCTGGTTTGCTTGCAGTTAGCTTCACTCCGGTTTGCTTGCAGTTAGCTTTCATTTGTTAGCTAGGGTGATAAGTTATAATGTATAATGATATATACTTATAGGCCTTGGCCAAAGTTAAAAGGAAACCCACAGAATGAAAAAATAAGGGTCTGAAAATTCACTGAATTGTTTTATAATCAAGGAAAAGTAAGAAGAAAGAAGAAAAGCCCACAACCCGGGGTATTTCCAGTTGGTCTCCCATCCAAGTATTAACCCTGTCGATAGGGCTTAACTTCGGAGATCGGACCAGAGCCAGTTCTTTCCTTGTGGTATCATTCCCAGACGATACTGAGGGTTAAGTGCCACCAAAATAAAGAATTTGAATTCCTGGTTGAAATGATCTTTCAAACAATTTGACATGTTTTTGCTAACTGGACTAACCTGTATTAAGTGATTTAAATGCTTCTTAATCCTCTTATTAAGTATGTCGTGTCTGTGACAGATACCACAAAGAAAGCACCAGTTCTCATTGTGCATGCATCGAAGTTAAGCCCTGTTGGGCAGGGTTAATATTTGGATGGGTGACCAACTGGAAACACCCCTCATTTTAGGCTTTTCTTTTTCTTTCTTTCTTCAGGACATTGCCTACCCCACGTTAAAAATTTGGTTTATTCATGGTCAGTTCCAAATCCACCTCAAAAATCCTACTCAAAATCCAATTCGAAAATCCTACTTGAAATCCAACTTGAGAATCCAACCCAAAAATCCAACTCAAAATCTTAACTCAGAAACTAATCTGTCTCACTGTAAAAGAAAATTTGGTTGATATTTAGGGAAGTCTGTAGGGGTAGTCCATAGGGTAGTCCACTGAGTAGTCCACAGGGTAATCCATGGAGTGGGGATCAGTGGGTAGTCACGGATAGGGGGTCAGTGTTTTCAACTCACCCAAATTTTATCATGGAAAAAAGGCATGCCCCAATCACATTTCCCACCTAATTTTTAGTACCAATTGGAATTGATATTTGCTTCAAACTTGTGTTCATCAACTCAATATATACTTTGGACTTTATTGTTGTAGGCGGTCAAAACGGCCTGACCAGGCACTGTATGTTCCAGGGGCACTAAGGCAGGCAAAGTTAAACCAGCTAAAGCAAAACCCTGGTACAGAAAGTTCAACAAATATAATTTCAGAAAACAAGAAGATTTCCAAGAGCAACGAAAATGGTAATGATGATGTGGCCAGCGCCACATTCACTACTCCAAGAGATGGCCATGACTGTATCAGACCAGGAAACAACGTGCCTGAAGCCAAATTCGATGGATCTTCTAACCACAATATACTTTCTGTTTCTGAGAGAGTAGTTGATAGAATCACTAAGGGAACAGATGCTACCTCTTCTGATGCAAATGACCAACCTACAAATACACCATCACATGTGTCTGAACCTGTCAATAAGAGATTGCAGAGTGAAAAACAAGAATTAAACAGGGAAAATATGCCAGAAAATGATAGTGGTTCGATGGTAGTAATATCAGAGAAGTCCAGTGAGGCTTTTGCCAAAGAGCCTGATGACACACCACAGATCAGGGATGAAGGAGATGAAAGAGTTGTAAAAACTGAAGGAATTGCAATAACTGATGATCAAAGTTTACACAGAGCTTTCAAAACAGAATCTAGTGATGGTGTCAATCATTGCAGAAGAGATGTGGTCGCAAACTGTGGCATTTCTCAGACTCTGTCGACAACAGTTATGATTGGTAATGACAGTGTGGGTGAAAGTCTTTTAACATCTGCAGTTGAAAAATGTGATAACTTGAATGAGAAACCTTTGGTCGAAAACATAGCTGGGCCAAGACAAAATCAAGGCATGGAAATATCTAAAATAAGACATGGAAGTGTCACTTTGGTGTCACCCACGGAGGAATCAAACTTGCTTGAAACTGAAAATCAGTCTTCTCAAGATGCCCCTGTGTTAGAAGCAAATGGAAATACTATTTTTGTTGAACAAAATGCGAAAACTCAACTGGAAACTGAGTCAACAGGAGCAGCTGAGTGCTCGCCTGTTGGTATTGTTAGTGATGGAAAAGTTGAACAGGACAGCAGTGATTCTGTGAGTAAAGAAAATAGCGAGGTTTTAACGTGCACTGAAAATGGAGCATTTGACCGTAAAGAGGAACAAGGGCACAGTGCCGTACATTTTGAAGATTTTTCAACTTCTGAATTGACTGACAGTCCATCAAAAGTGTTGAAGGAGGAAGTTATCAGCGAGACAGAATTAAGGACATCAACGATCACTCCTATCTCAGGATGCGAAAACATTGTAAATTCGGAGAATAATCCAAAAGTTCCTTTAAATGTTGATAGACCGACATCTTTAATTGTTAATGAGAATTCCGAATCAGAAGGCAGTACATCAGGTCTTGGTAATTCAGTTATTGTAATGGAAGAGAAAGTTCAAACAATGCCATCAAAAGGTGAGGGTGATGCAGGGTTAACAGTGACAGAATTACCCGTAAATGAAAATGTTGTTGAGCGTGAAACAGAACAACAAAAAACATCTAAAAAGAAGAAAGGAAAGAAAGATAAAAGTAAAGACCAGAAGGAGGACAAAATAAAATCCAAGGAGAGTCGAGAAAAAAAGAAAAAGAAGGAAAAGAAAAGTGTGAAAGATAAAAGTGACAAAGAAGTGAACGTATTAGATTCGGAAGTACGAATCCAAGAGGAGAAAAAATCAAAGACCAAGGAGGGGCAGCCTGTTAAAAAGGGACAGGATAAAAAAGATCTGAGTACATGTGATATAGATACTGGGAAAGAATTGACTGGCGAACCTTGCAGCAAAAATAATGATGATGACATTGATGATAGTGATAATGATGATGACAACTGGGAAGCAAATTTTGACGAGAGTGGAGATTGTCTCAATCCAGACTATTTGGAAGAGGTATGTTTTCTGCAGGGCAAGTAAATCCTGGCATTCATACAATGTAAATAGACAGTGTATAACACATAACCAACAGAGTGACCCCAGGCCACTGTAACAACTCCTTGTGTTTCAGCGTTACTCTAGCTGTTTCATCACTGGTCTCTACAGATCGCAAGTGACTTTACTTTTCTGCCAGCTCACCCCTGCAGATAATTCTATTATTTTTCCACAACTGTGTAACATCAGGGCCATAACCAGACTTCAGAACAAGACGAATGTGCGAGCTACTAGGAGTGACCCCAAAAAATTGGAAAATTTTTAAATGTGAAAATTTTGAAAACTAGATACTCAGAAATGCTCTTTTAAGCATCTTCCATGGCATTTTTCCAATTTTTTTCCTGGGATTATTTTCTCAATTAAATGCTTCTTAAAAAGGCCAAAATCAAGACAAGGCAAGTGTCTTGTCTTGTCTCATGCTAGCTATGGCCCTGAACATAGACTGAAATTAGTTTGATTTGTATAATTATATAACAGGAACCGTATCAGCAACTGTCTACTCTTACACTTAGGCAATTTTACCAAAAGCTGGCATCAGTTACATTGTCTCTGCATCTTTATTTTTAATGGAGTGTCCATTCAGTCTGATACATTGTACATGCAAGTGAACAATGGAAAATTCAGAGGTGCTATTTAGGGCGCTCATTCCAAAGTAAAATTAGTATAAGTGATGGAAAATTGATATCATATGATTAGTAAAATTACAGTACTGTTGTGTGTTTACTTATCCAATATTATATAATATATATAATATTATATTTTTTTTATAATTGATTGTTCTGTCATTAATTTTGCCCCATTAGTTATCAAGATTAACAGGAATATCAAATCCTGAGGTTCACAAGACTCAGTTTGATTATTACTCTTTCAAGCCAAAGGACATTGAATTGGATGATGAAGGTTTGCTTAATGATAATGTTACAATACTTTACCCAATGCCATTTCAGTTTACACACATTTAGTATACATGTGTCTACTTTGCTACAGTTTAATGTTGTGTTGTTCTTGACATTGACTTATGCTGTATATTTTGTAGAGTTTGGACACATTGTCGAAATCTACAATTTTTCTCCAGAGTTAAAAACACAAGACTTGATGCAGGCTTTAAGTTCCTTCAGGTAATTACAATGAATTTATCCAGTCAATCAATTTTTATGAACACAAGAAGAAAAGTGCATTAAGGAGATCGATACAGGAGGCACAACCCAATTGTTCTCGCACTTTTTTAGTGTTCTTAAAATTCACAAGTGCTGATTGTAATATACATTAACTCTGCAGTGCACAAGAACCAAGTTGACATTTTCCTTTTTTTTAGCTTATAACATATCATGTTCAAGAAATTGTGTGCTCGAAAACTTGTGATGTAAGTCAGATGTAATTAATTATAACTCAATATATAAAGCACGCACAAAATAGGCAGCATCCCTTTTGGACTACTGTACTTGACTCAAACCTACCAATTGCAGCACATGCAATTTCTTGAACTTAGCATAAAATTCAATAAAATATTACCATGATAGCAGCTATTTCTTGGTAATTTTATTGTCAGTTAATATGCTTCTTTGGTCAGTAAACAGCTTAGGTCAAGCAATTCCCCAACTGAGGGACCCAGATATGCATGACTGCTGCCATTAATGCTGCTGACTAACATTGACTTGAGTCTAGGTTTGCCTAAATTTTATTTAGCCAAATTTAAATTTTTCACTTGACCTGTATGCTGACAGCAAATCATACTTAAAGTGGCCAGGAGTGGAAAACTTGACTTTTAATTCAGCAGGCATAGATACAGTACTCTACTGGAGTGTGTACCTGTGCTTATTCCGAGCTAAAAAAAATTAAGATACCTTATTAAAGTCAAAGGTCTTAGTTTTCATTTAACAAGCTCAACGTGTTACTGTCTTTTTTTATTTCAGGAGCAAAGGGTTTGACATCAAATGGGTGGATGACACACATGCTCTGGCAGTCTTTGCAAGCCGTCATGCAGGTAAATTATTTTACACCAGTCCATGGCAAAGAACTAGTTGTATGCTATTGTAAAATTCAGATAATTGGTCCCTGGGCTTGTATCTTCAAAAGGCTTTTTCTTCTAGGTGAAGTCTGGATAAGGGGTTACTATGCATGGGAAGGAATTTGCATATTTTCAAAAATGTTTGGGTTAATATTATTGAAAACAAGGGATGCTGAACATCTTAACTTTCCAACAATTAATACAAAAACAAGTTCTTGACAGCATAGATGCGTCTCTGCACATACTGTACGTAACAACATGGAATACAAAACAAGTTCACTAATAGGAAGCCTTTATTATGTAATTGGTTGTGTCTCACAAGGACTGGGAACTATGTATATAGGACTCCTCAAGCAATTTGCTGCTTTTATTCTGATGGTGTTTAAATAAAGGATATTCATTCATTCATTCATTCATTGAAATCATTTATTTTTAATTGATTTTTATTAAATCCTGTTAACAGCTCAAGATGCCATAAAGCTGTGTTCAGGTCCACTGATGAGACTCAGACCAGTCAGTGAAGGAACATCAGAGTCAAAGAAAAAGGCCAACTACTGCTTTGGTACGTGTTAGTTTCATTTTTTGGACAGGTTCAGTGGTTTGGAAAAGTAAAGCAATGTTAAATCTATTGTTATTGCTGTATACTGTCAGTATAGTAGTGGGTTGTGTGGTGCCTTAATGTCAGCATGTCTGACTCCACACTGAATACAAATACTGGAGGAGGAAGGGGGGACCTGCCATTAGCATCTAGACTAGTCCAAAGGAAATAGCGATACTTCTTGTCACTTTGTACTAAAAACCATGTTAAGCTTTCAAGGGTATGGGCCACTTTGGTCCAACACAGACCTTACCTTAACCAGTGTAGGTACAACATAAACAGCTTTCTAAAAAAAAATTAATAGGATTTACCAGTACTGATAAAAGTGGCTGTTCTTTTAGAGTTCCTGCAGCCGCACAGGGAGAGGCCACAGACCAGCAAGCTGCTAGCTGATAGGCTGGTAACAGGAGCTCTAGGGATGAGGTCAAAAATGACCACGGAGGAGAGGGTCAAGGAAAGAGAAAAAATCAAGGAAGCAAAAAGTGAGATTGAGTTTACATCGTGTTATTATCATAAGTTAGCCAGGGCAGGTTTTTCACAACCCACAAACTAAAGTGTTTGATCCATAATTGTTTGCCATAGCAACTGATAGCTGATTTGAAATTACACATCAGTGCATCATAATATTATTTGATGGTAGCAAAGACAAGGTTGTTTAATTAAACCATTAATTATTTGTCTCAGCCTAATTTGGCAGGTTTTTAACTGTTTTTTTTATAATTATGCTCTTTGCATTTGTCCTCTTGTTTCCATGTTAAATAAAGAGCAATATAATTTGCAGCATAAGTTGGCTATTGGATGACTTGACTGTTTTTAATCTCTCCTAGACAAACGACAGCAAGAGAAGATCCAGAAGGCCCAGATATGGGGAGACTAATGTCGCTAAATCAAAAATTTTAATGTACTTTTTAATAGCATATAAAAAACTTAAGTTAATGATAAATTATTATAAATAATATACTGGAATTTTTTAAAAGGATTTTGTATCATTTTTATACATTTTATTTCCTTGCATTCATGTCGCATTAGGTCACATCATGTACATCCAATAAACATCAGTGAGGTGACAATAGCTTTTATGTTTGATGGCATATTTTGTGTTTGGGTGTCAGGCAAGGGCCATCCTTGGAGATCCAAGGGCAGTTAGTAGGGGTAAAACAAAGTAAACTTGGCAAAAGTTGAAGCGCTGAAAGTTAAAGAGCCCCCTGAAAACGAGTCTCCCTAGACCATTTCCAAACCATTTCTTTTAAATTCTCACTGCTCCGACTTTTGCAAGTTTACTTTGTTTGCCACTACTAACTGCCCCTGGGTGTCTGGGGATGGGGTTAAAACAAGCTCATGTTGTTATAGTGTTACCAGTGTACGAAGGGTCCTGGGATGCTAATATTGTATTTCTTTAAAAAAAACCTTCATTGGAGGAGGGGTCAGGGCTTATTTTGAGTCATAAATGAGCTAGCTTAGGTGTGCATAACAAAATAGATACGTAAGTTATAAAAGCAAAATAATTTTATTTATTACAGAGTGTTGATATATAGCTGCCCACAGAATGTGTGCTCTAAAAAAATATTATCCCAAGAATACAGTGCATCTTGTACTGATCTCATGCTTGGAATTGACTATGATCACTCTTGGAAATAATGCTTTTTGATTTTTGGAGTCCCCTGCAAAATATTGGGTGATGGCATGCATGCATTTACCACATGAATACTTGAATTTGACTCTAAGGATAGGAACTTTTTAAGTTTTAATTTTCTTCTTTTTTTATTATAATTTTCTTCATGCATTTGTAGACTTGGTTCTCCTATTGTTGTCTATTCACTGAGAACATGATTACACACACGGTACTCTTTAAAGGGACTGTAATCTTTAAAAGTTACTGGTACTACTTAAACAATTTGATCACTTGCCCTTGTTTTCTGTGAGCAATGGTCAATTGGGCTGCACCTTGTTGAATATTCGCTCATAGAAAATGAGGGCTCATAGTCTTATTGTTAAATATGAAATAAGACACCTGGTTACAAATCTAACTGAAAACCACACAATGAACTAAATTAGTAATCTTTAAACATGTTAAAGGCTCGAAGAAATTTAGAGCAAGACTGCTATTGCTGTTCATTACTTCACTGTCAAGTTTTGAGTTAAGCCTATTGCCAAACCTCAGGCTCTCAGTGCACATTTTTGGCTTAATACAAGCTTGGCAAGTGGTAAAGCACATAGTCAACCTTCACAGTTTATAGAAACCAAGGTAAAAGTGAAGTTTGCATCAGCCAAAATCCCCCCCTCCCCCCACCCTCTGCATTAAATTGGTCAAGTCTGTGTTTGAGCCTAGTGGCCCATCAGGCCAGAGCTTCTCCCAGTTTCCATAGCATGCACTCCCCCTGGATGGCTTGGGATACGAGTCCATCGCAGGGTTACCTCCAGGTTTAAATTCACTAGTACCGTAACTATTTCTAAACCTAAGGTGGAGGCACTGTAAGAGTAAAGTATCTTGCCCAAGAACACAACACAGTGGCCCTGGCCAGAACCCAGAGCGCTTGATCTGGAGTCAGGTGCACTAGCCATGGGCCATCATAGGTAAGGTAGGTAAGGTCTGCTTACGAGCCAAGGGGCCCATCAGGCCGGAGCTTATCCCGGTTTCCGTAGCATGAAGCGACTAGGAGTATTTCTACTCCCCCCTGAATGGGATGCTAGTCCATCACAGGGTTACCCCCAGCAGTACATTCGCTGGCACCCATTTATACACCTGGGTGGAGAGAGGCACTATGAGAGTAAAGTGTCTTGCCCAAGAACTCAACGCAGTGCCCCGGCCAGGCATCGAACACGGACCGTTCAATCCGGAGTCCAGCGCACTAACCATTAGGCCACCGCGCCTTCCACGTTGGCCATCATGCCACCACAAAAATGATACACCACATTACTTTAAGCATTTGAACATTCTTTATATACTGGCACTGATTTTAATTTTCAAATCAGACACCTTTTGATTTTGTTTTCCCTCTGGTCACATGACTTATCAAATATGGCTGTGAAAGGACTCTTGAATGAAACAATGGAGGTCTTGTTTCAAAATGGCGGTTAGAAACCTTCCTTTGTAGCCAGCAAATGCAAATGTGTTTCCGGGTGTCACTTCTCTCCACTTTTCGGCGGAGATAAGTGACAGCCTGAAATATGTCTTCATTCGTAGGCCACTTCCCTGAAATTGGACCACTCTTAGGGGGGAGACTTTTAACTACAGATCCAGAGCAGTTGCTGAGGGATTGCTAGGACTGTGGTTTGTGGCAAGCAATTTTGGAGTGTTTTGGAATGCTAAATGGTAGTTAAGAGTCACCCCCTCCCCCTTTAAGTGAATTGCTGAAGGGACAGCAAATAAAATTAGTTTACATCCATTTTTTTTCTAAACAAGGATCATTTAGAAAGTCTCAGTGCCCAACTTTTTTCAATTTGAGATCAAAACCTAGATGACAATGAAAGTACTTTATTTTATTTTTTTATATAATTTCACATAAACTAAAAGACATACAGTTGTTATGCACATTACAAGCCTGTCTAAAAAACATCCTGTCCGTTACAGACAATAATGACGACACATCCTCTCAAGTGTGAGAATGGCCAAGTATGAAAATACAATAATATCACTTGCACACAAAAAAGATATTTACAAACAGCAAGGCTTTACAGACGGAGAAAGAACAAGAACAGTGAATATAATATAAAAAGCAAAGGTATCGTCAACTTCTTTACATTATTCTGTCATAATATTCTGTCCAGTGCTTCCATTGTTACAATACTGTTTCCTCTGATCACCTTGCAAAAAAAAAAAAGTAAAAGCATGTTATTCATACAACTCAGGCCAAACAGTATAATTTATACAGCATTAACAGGTTCTCATTAGCAGCAAAAATGTAAAACAACCATGGCCAATTTAGTGATGTATGCCACTTTCCCTGTTTTCTCCAGCTACAAAATGTTACTTCTAGGACAAAACTGGGAGCCACGCCAAGCCAAATCACGCTTTTTGTTTTGTAAACTGCCTGCTATGACTAGCTATCAGCTTACATTATAATTATAAAACTTTACTCCATTCAAATTTTTCAGTTGACCAAACTTGTATGATTGATGCCAACCATTGATCATGGATTCAAGGGCACCATAACGCTACTCTTCTCACTCCACTCATTTTTAAATTATTACATACCACCATTCCAATTTGATGTTTCTCCTGTGCCGACACTTCCTCTGCTGCTTCATCCAGTACAAGGTTCATGAAGGGATCGAATCCTCTTAAAACTCCTGTCACATGTCGACCACCATTGAGTTTCACTGAGAAGAAAGAAAAAGCGTTAATACAGTTAAATCCTGATAACTCAAAGGGAAATCTGGGAAGGTTTGAGTTAACAGTTGCTTCATGCTATGGAAACCGGGATAAGTTCCGTCCTAATGGGCCAGTAGGCTCGTATGCAGACTTTACCTTAAAGAATCTGACCCACCCACTTTGCATTGCGCGCCTGTTGTTGTTTACGGGCGCAGAGGCCCACAAAAAGTATCGTTTCACGATAACGCTTCTTTCAAAAACAGCGATCGTTCGAAGATAACAAACTGAAGAGAAGCTATAAGAAGCGATAAGACTTGTTTCTAGCGTTCACTTCGCGATACAAACAGATTTCTCACCTTTGTCAATCCGCCATTTTTGGGGCCCCCAAAAAAGCCAGTGATAGCGACCGAGAAGTAAAATCTGTTTCCATCGCGATGTGAATGCTAGAAACAAGTCTTATCTCTTCTCTTCAGTTTGTTATATTCGAACGATCGCTGTTTTTGAAAGAAGCGTCATCATGTTACAATAGTTTTTGTGGTCCTCCGGGCTCGTAAACAACAACAGGGCGCGCAATGCAAAGTGGGTGGGTCAGACTCTTTAACCATGCAAACATGACAGAGAGTTTGGAAGAATAAAAAAGTTAAAGGTCACAGGCAACAAGTTTACATAAGTACTTTTCAATTCTTTCAAACTTTCTCAAGTGTTTGCATTTGGCTAATGCACAAAAGAAGTGGCTGCTTTCTAATTCATTCATAAAATAAAGCCAACAAATTACATAGCCACATGCAAAAAAAGCAGACACATGATCAAACTTTTGTAAATAAGGAATTACAAATACAGTTGAACCCTTGATAACTCAAACCTCCCATTAACTCACACCTTTTTCCATTTCACTTCAGGTCATTTCTTTTACTAATTTTACCCTTGATAACTCCTGATAACTTCAAACCTTTTCAAATACCCCTTGAAGGTTTGAGTTTTCTAGATTTAACTGTAAATGGATTTCATTCTTCAGTTATACATCCAATGATGATGTTGACATACACTGTTAGTTTTAGAGAGCAAGTTTTTGTTCTTACCATGTTTTAACACAGTGTGCAACAAATACAGACTGCAGACTTCTTAGTACCGTATATATTGTGTTACCATTACAGTCATTGAGAGCTAACCGTAAACAGGCTAATCAGAGTGCTATTCAGGTTAACCGAAGTGCTATTCGGGCTAACTGGAACTTTATTTAGGCTAACCAGAGCGCTATTCAGGCTAGCCGGAGTACCAGTCTGCATTTGGCACACACCCGTTTTAACATCATCTGTACGCCTACAACTGAACAGAAATGTTATGTAATGTTTGCTTTGCATTGTTTCATATAAAAGCATTGTGCTGGGATCAAAGGCAAACATGAATTGAAGTGCGCTCTCCTTTACATTTGCATCTGTTCAGATTTTCATTGCTGACAAGAGTTTTCTCTTTGATGAAGAGACAGATCATGTCAACTTCCACATACTCATTTGGCCATATACTGATAATAGTCACCAAGATCAGGCAAAGAAAACTCTTGTCTGAACTATCATCCTTCAACTTTTGTCAACTCTTGTTTAATCCAGTTATCCCAGCTAAGGTTTGATTTTATAAGATAATGCATGTAGGATATGTAGTAGGTAGGCAGGTTGTCGTAGACTCACATGATAATCTTTTGTCCATGTATCTGGAATAAAACAAAAATACATTATAAGTTATGATCTTCTAGTCGAACTACTCTTAGAAGATTTAAGCTGGCATTCTCAGTTCAAGATTTCGAGGGTATCAAAGAAAGCTGTCAAACGGCCGCAGAAATGGCAGAATGTACACAGCTTGTTGCAACCATGATTACAGATTGATGCAAGTGCTTCTGTTCGACAAAAGCAACATGCTGCAAAGATGTACTACAGATCAGGTCATAAAAGATGCAATAAAAGCTATTTTAGCCATTTGGAATCTGAGAGATCAGAAAAGAATTATGGTAAACGATGGAAACACAAAGCCTGCATCATGCAACTCAGGGATCGTCAACATCTGGTCTAACCGGAACATTTGACAACGCGATTTGACGTTTTCTCGCCAAAATAACCTCAAAACACACTAGATAATTTATGAAAGGGACGCTCACTTCTTTAACTCGGGTGGATGGGTCTTACTCATGGCTGGTTCAGGCGATTTTCCAAAGCAATCCTCTCTTCTCTTTCCTCTTTTGCAGAACGTTTATCGCCTTTTCTTGAGCCGACAGTACTCTTGTTTTGCGGTATCTTTTTTCTTCGTTAGGTACGTCAAATAATTATGGTCAAAACAGCCGTTGTAGTCTACTAGTCATGGCACGGTCAGACCAAAGAGTTTTTTCGAGTGTTTTTTGGCATTGATATAGACGATTGTGGCGTTTGTTGGTTCTTAAGATGAACACGTCATTTAGTGTCTACCACAACCTTCCCTTTCGTCGACAAAACGCGAATAGAAACAACGTCTGCTATCAAGTTCTGCGAAGATCACTAAATGGCCATGGCTCCAGTCTTCGAAGAGATCTGAAAATCATTCGGTCTTTGGTACAGAAAGAAGGTTCTAAGTTTTGTGAAGTCTGGTGGAAAAGCACGAAACATCCTGTTGGATTTGATAGTCAACACTTGTTTTTCGACAAATTTAGAACATGTTACACCAGTTTTGGTTTCGATGGAAAACCAGAGCTTCTGTACCAACTCTCTGCTTGTGAAAATTCTAGAAAGATTGAGTCTGCTCTTGTGTTTGAGAGCCCCGTGGATCAGCACTCATATCTGAATTGTACCAAATCAGAAGGCTACAAACCCTGTTTAATTGCTGTCACGGCAGATGGTTGGTTGATTCGTCACGATTTAAACACTGGACGTGTCTTGCAGAAAGTGTACTTGTCAAAACAGTACAGATTCAAACACATTCTTTGGGAATCCGATTTGCAAAGGATTGTACTTAAATCCGTGCACTTCTGTAATCAGAGCCGACCTTTAATGTTTTTGTCCATTTTCTTGATGGCACCATTAGAGTTCCTAGCCCTTATGCCAATAGAAAAATCCACATTTGGCCATGACATTGTTGATGCTGTCGCAAGCAATGGTTTTGTGGTGATCATGCATCATTCAAACAGAATGAGATTTTACAACCTGTGGGAAATCATAGAAAACTACAGCTTTGCCACTGAGTTGGGGAAAAAATTTGGAGCATCACCATCTGATGACGTGCATCAAGAAATGAATTCTGCGTCATTTGACAGAAGTGTTAATCCATTTATTGTAGGAGACCATCCACATGGGCTTCCTGTCAATGTAGCATTTACTTCAAAGCCTGTTGTCCTGTTTGAGATTTGCAGCAATCAGCATGTCATCTCATTTGGGGGATACCCGTGGCATTATATTTGTTGTCCACAGTCTCACTGCAGTGTATTTCATGTTTGTTCAGTGAAAGACTTGAAGCTTGCGAGGAGTGGAATATTGGAAATGGATATGTTCTCTGTCGAACCAGACCAGGCTTATTTCCATGCTGATAATAGTGGTCGCATTCTTCATATTGGCCCTCATGAAATCAAGTAAGACAAAATATATAATCTAAGGACCTGTCTAAACAAGGTAACATTGTTACAGGAAAAAAAAACATGTTTCCCAGCAAAATATTGTTTCTTGGAAACAAGAAAAAAATTTTGAACACAAGTTTTTTTTCCAAAAAATGTTTCTTGTGTACTGTAGCTGAACTGCGAAAAAAAAAATGTTCCTACAACAGTGTTCTTCTAGTTTAGCCAGGCCCTAACCTTATCTATTAGGTTGGGGTGTGTTGTGCCCCGGACAAGTACAGGTTAATGATCGTGAGTCAAATAATGTTACATGTATGCAGCACAGTCAACACTCTCTTAACGGACACCTCTATAAGATGGACACCTCCATAAAGCAGACACCTGGTGTTGGTCCAGTTCCTGTGGTTTTCAGTTATTTTACTGTAACTAAACTTCCTATAAGACTGACACCTCTCTTAGACAGACAGGTGAAGCCGGTCCCGATGGTGTCCATTTTAGAGAGAGTTGACTGTATAGGCAATAAGCATAAAGACAATGCATTATATAATCAGTTAAAACACAATCAGGGCAGAAAAGTTTGGACCACTTACTAGGTAAAAAATGTAACATTGTGTTGATCCAAAAAATATCCATACTACACTCCCCCCACAGAAGGGATTGCAAATTCCAGGGAGGAGAGAGAGGAGAAGGGGTAGGGTGGGGGGGGGGGGGGGAGGGTCTCAAAGACCCAAGAATTTAAAGCAATGTCAGTGCTTTCAATAAGACCTGGCAAGCCCTAAGCTCTGGCAGGCATTTCAAGCAGTTTCCTATAAAAGTGAGGTGTTTACAGCTTCTTTTATTGCTCTCTGATGGGAACTGGACAAGGGCAGCCACCTACTTAAAATATTATTGAAAGATCTGAAAGGGTGGGGTGTTTTAGGACAAATCCCTTCCATGGAGGGTATGGCAACCCTCCAAGTTAAGACCATTTTTAGTCTCCATGGTGACTATAATTTTGGAGTTGGTGACTAAATTGGAACCGAAGTCGCCAGCCTGGCGACTAAAATTGAGAAGAATGATTGAAAGCGTGAGCCTAATTTAGCAACTAAAAGTTTTCACTGGTGACCAAACTTGAGCAGTTGGTGGCCAAGGAAAAAAGGAAAAAATCAACTTGGAGGGTTGTAATGTATGGAGAGAAGAGCTCTCAGGAACTTGTTAGAAAGTGTAGGTATGAACATCAAAGATCAAATTGGAATTTGAAATATTGGTTTTGTGGAGGGAGGAAAACCAGAGAACCTGGAGAAAAAACCTTTGAGCAAAGACGAGAACAAACAACAAACTCAACCCACATATCATGCCAGGTCTAGAATTAAAACCTGGGCCACATTGGTGGGAGGCAAGCGCTCTCACCACTATACCACCCCTACTTTCCGTAACAAAAAATCTACCAAATGCTATCTATATCTTTGTTTAGAAGGCAGGAAAATCAGATATTAAAAGAACTTTAAAATAAGTTTACTAAGCCCATAAAATGGTCCCTTAGAACTTTTCAACCCTGATTATGTTCTACTGTAGATGATGGCATTTGCAGAATGAGTGGTGTAACACTAGACTGAGTGACTGGGTGACTGAAAACCAAGTGTTAATGTGACAGGTGCTTTTACCAAATGAATGTGGATTTAATAATATTATAATTAATATTATTAAGAGAGACAATACCAGTGCTGTGTCTAGAGTACAGATCCATCTCTTCTGTTTTTAATCACAACCACCTTTATTATGTCAATGTGGCTGTCCGAGTGAAGCAAGGTTATAGTTTCCCATAATTCTGTAGAACTTTGCCTCAGCCATGTTCCCTGTTCCCGTGTGTAAGGCTTTTGTGCTGACAGAAGATTAGTCAGCATTGTAGCTCCCTTTTGCCCTTTTCTGCAACATGTTGTACTCTGGTGATGTTTCTGTAGCATCAAGATTACGGTTTAAGCTAAGTAACCCTATGCCCAACCTTTTTGCTATAATCAGGCAAATTAAGAGCTGTTCTATAACAGAGGCAATTACCGGTATGTCGCATGTCTGATTAATTTGCATATGGGTTTTCTATCCAGTGAAGGACATGGTTGAATGACTGCAGTAAGCTCATTTACTTTAAACAAGCACAATATTTTTTTAAAACATAAAAGGTTTAGATTAGTAAAAGAGAATTTTATTTCTTAAAGTGTATATGACAGGTTTTTTTTATTTGCTCAATTGAATCTACGTGGGATGCTGATCTGAACATCAGAAAACAATTTCAAAGTCTTTGTTTTCACAACGTTTTAGCAGTCTAAACACGTGAAATTTCACTTCCGGTTAGGTCAAAAACTGCGCAACAAATTAAAAGGACCTGGGACTAAATGAACACCAGAACATGCTCACAAGAAACAAACAAACTGAACAAGGAATTAGGAATGTTACTGCTGTTTTTTCTGGTTTTCTGGTAACACAACTTAGTAGTTCAGTTTTTGTAGACAAGTTTAGTTCAGTTTGTTTGTT
The DNA here is from genome assembly GCA_963693305.1 of Meandrina meandrites. Classification (NCBI taxonomy): domain Eukaryota; kingdom Metazoa; phylum Cnidaria; class Anthozoa; order Scleractinia; family Meandrinidae; genus Meandrina; species Meandrina meandrites. The sequence continues at coordinate 23,453,374 of OY855905.1, read as the reverse complement.
TCTTGTGAGCAAGTTCTGGTTTTGAAGTCACGGCTCCTCTAGTCCCAGGTCCTTTCCTCACGCGGTTTTTGACCCAACAGGAAGTGAAATTTCACGTTTTCGGACAGCTAAAACACAGTGAAAAAACATTCATTTTTCGATGTTCAAATCAGCATTCCATGTAGATTCGATCAAGCAAATAAAAAAAGTCTGTCATATACACTTAAAGCTGTAAACTTTGACCATTTTGACTGTAAGCTTTGTTTGTTTGTCTGTCTGTCACAGATGCTTGAAGCTATGCCAGTTGGAGACGTCATTATTTGAACTAAGAAACTGTTTTGGATTAAACCTGAGAAAGGAGAAAGGCTGCTCAGAAACAGTGAAATTTACTTCTTCAGGCCGTGAAATCAAAGCGAGAAAAGATCAAGTATTCAACAACCCAGGCTTTGAAACAGTTTTAGACGTTGACTACGAAGATGAACTTGATGTCCTTGTGGTCCTGTCATCAAATGATTCAGAGGACACGCCTCGTGGAGTAATAGGACTTTACGACAATCAAACAGGAAGGTTAATACATGAAGCCACCATTAGTAATTGGAAACAAGATGCTGATCATTCCATAATGATGGAAAAAGACACAATAGTTCATATTACGAAGGACTGTTCCAGGAAATTTTCCTGTACTGTTTACAGACTTAGCACTTGAGAACAAAGAAGTGGCGCGGTAGTCAGAGTCATAATCAGAGTCATGAGAGCGCTTACGAGCAGATGAAAACTGAAAATCAGAGTTGCAAGTGGCGTCATGAGCATGACAGAATCAGAGTCAGGAGAACCAGTTGAGAATATTTCCATTTTCTTCTGATTTCACTTATGACTCCATTGCTTATAATCCAGTGAAAACTTAATTGTCGGAGTTGTAAGCAGAAGAGGAAGAACTAACCAGTCACATTTGCAAGTTCTCAGGCCCTCTGAGCATTTTCTTTCTGCTTTGAACTCCAACAATTTAGTTTTACTGGATCAGAAACAACTGCTAACAACTCTGTAGGTTTGATTTTCACTATCTAGATCATAGTGCTCTGCACTTCTGATTACAATTCCTACTCTTTTGCTTGGTGAAAACCAGCCTAGGTGTTTAGTTGATGAGACTCTAGTGGTTGATGAGACTCTAGTGGTGACCATTGAAATTAAGACTTTTAAGCAGTACATTCATGTGGTCAGGTACTGTTTAAACACACAAACAAAGATATGAATCATCAAATTAGCCATAGCCTCTGTACCACTCACTCATGCATATTTAGCCAAACAAGGAGTGAAAGTGTTTGTCTTTTTACATCATGGTACAACAAATGGTACAAATATCAGTGATATAATTTGTGGAAGACAACTGACTCATTTTCCAGTTCTTTATACTCTATCTATTGCCAAATTTTGCCCTCTAACTTACACTTTCAGTTGTTACCAATTTCAGTCAACCCTTTATCCCTGAAGATTTATAAAGTTTGACCTCTTTGGCACATAATGTCATAACTTGGTCAATATTTGACCAATTAATTTGAATTTTTGGCACCCAATTTGTCTCCTAGAGATGTGCATTTTGAACAAAATAAAATTGTACCTCCCCGGCATATGTGATGATGCATATGTGATATGCAAAAGAACTGAAGTGAACCACTACACTGAGTTGCACAATAAGATATAGTTTAGGGGTATACCTACTATATATGGAGAAAAACTATTTTCTTAAAGTGCTACTATGATCAAATTCGCATATTTTCTTTTGTAACCGTTTTAAAATATTAACAAGTACTCTTTATGAGAAGCAAAACGCCGTTCACTGTTTTCCAATATCTCTTTTATTTCCAGAGATATTCAAAATATGCAAATTAGCAAAGTAATGACGTCATATACTCAACCAAATTCTGATTAAATACGAAGAAAGTAATATCTCAGCCAATTTGTATTGAAAGTCTCTGATTTTTTGCAGTAACACTCTGCTAGTTGTGTTTCACAATATGAACTTTACAACTTGGTTACCATGGCAACATACTGGGTTCCAGATCCCCTGAATGCTAAAGGCTTTTCTGGCCAATTCTGACATTCTTTTTTAATACTTGTAAAAAATGCTTTACATGCGAGATCTGGCAGGCATATCAATGGATTTGGCAGACGTCTTGCCTGGGTTTAATTTTTCCGAAGAGAAAAATTTTTAAATATTAAAAACAAATTGATGGGGACTGGAAAAGAGTGAGTTGCCATGGTAACATATTTTTATTACAAGTGTAGGTGTGGCATCTGTGGAACTATTAGTCTGCCAAGTTTCATTGGTCTCTGCAGAAAAATGACCGAGATAACTTAATTTTTGTACTTGACAAAAAATTGGGTTGAGTAGATGATGTCATCAGTCCCCTAATTTGCATATTTTATGATTTTTTTTAAGCTAAAATATCTCCGGAACTAAAATAGATATTCGAAAACGGAAAACGGCATTTTCAATGTCTCATTGAGTACTCTTTGAAACGCCTAAAATTCCAAGGGGTGAAAATTTGATCATAGTAGCACTTTAAATCTTTTTCTTTTAACCGTCTTAACCTATTTCTTTCAAAGCCATAACTTCCCTTTTATTTGTTGAAGTGTTTTTTGAAATAAACTGATCAACACCTTTCAAATGGTATATCATATATAAATATCCAGTTTATATTTTTGAATTTACCAAAAAAGACCTTTCACCTTAGGGGTAAAGAAGGGTTAAGAAAGTAAATATGAATATATGACTGGCAGTGCAAAGTTGTGGGATAATTTTCAGCCATTCTTTGTTCACTAACTTCAAGACTGAATCTTCACCTTGGCAGTAAAAGCAAAACCCTGCTTCTATATCATATGATTGGCAGCATCCTATCACCAATTGGTCACAGGGGTTTGATTCAAAAAGTCGCATATCACTGAAATTGATGGCAGTCCCTCCACAATCCATACAAGAATCTCATTAGCAGGGCCCGGGGGGATACTCCCTATAATGGCCCATACGGGGAGGCTCTGGCCAAAAGGGGCACCTTTTTCAGGCTTCAGGTATATAAAAGGGTAGGGATTTCACAAGTTTAGGTATATGAAAGGGTAGGAAAATCTTTGTTCGGGCCTTGAATTAAAACAGATCAAGCAGACGCAACTGATGACTGTTTCATTTTCATTTATTATATGAAAAAAATAACAAGAAGACTTCCTGTTTTAACGATTTATTCATGAGGCGGGCCAGAAAAAGGAAAGCAGTCTTAAGAAGGTATACTATGAAAGGGGTGCCTTTTTCCAATAAAAGGTAGACGAAAGGGGCGCCTTTTCTGAAAAAATGGTATATAAAAGGGTAAGAGGTTGGACCTCGGGGTGGAGCCTCCCTGTATAAAACTTTCTTGAGTACCCCATCCCTCCTGGGGTAGGGCTTAGAAAATGTACGCATAATTTTTAGCCCAAGATCAACTACTGCTGTGGCTGTTTGTAGGGATGGTATGGATTACAAGACGGCGTTGACTAAAAAGTGTCCAGCGAACATAATTATTGGACAGCAGGTGGCTACAAAGTAGTGCTTAAAGCTATCGAGTAGTACTTCATGTGGCACTGTTTAACACGCTGTATAAAGAGGTCAAACTTTATAAATCTTTGGATAAAATCATTCAGTATTAGCATTTAAATTATAGATTACTGACCACCCTGTTATTATTACCACTTTTTTTGGCTCTAACAACAGCTTATTCACTGAAACCCCTGCAATCTTATTATTTTTCTATACAACCATGGGCCACTGAATTTATTTCCTAACAATATTTTTTACCATAACCACTGAAAATGCCTGACGAGATTAGTGACAAAATGCAAATTAATTTATCAAAATATAAAAATTGTGTAAGTTTAGGTTTACAATAAAATGAAAGAAAATCTGAGGCATCCTTTTAATTGGAAATTCAAAATAGTGAACTCTGCGATACTGATGCAGTGCAGTGATATAGGGTGAAAATGTTATTTTGTTTACGCTGTGTGTACGTTATCAAACAGGCTGTTTAATTTACAGAAATAAATGATTGGATCCTTTTTGTTGCAAAATAGTTTGCTTTATTTTTGAAATAGAGTTTTGGGATAGAAGTAATAGAATTTTTTAAGACGAAGGCTTGCAATCGTGAATCACAAGTCACCTCCTATATATGTGGCAATAAAAAAATGGAAGGAAGTGGTGATTTTTAAATTAAAACTATATTCTCATTTAAAAGTGCCTCTTCCTTCCAGTTCTGCATCTACTATGCAGACAACAATATATTCTTGACAGTTTCTTCCTTAATTTGTAGTTTAAAGAAAGTAATATTGCTTTCGAAGGTCAATCCTTTTGTTTCTATTTTTAAACCTCAGTTACTATTTTTACTATGTTGAGCCTAGCCTGGGAAATACCAGAAGTTTTTAATATCAGCACCACCAAAAGAGGGCAACAAAATGACCGAGAAGTACGTACTAACTTTCATTGGTTTTATTTTGGTATTATTTTATTATTATTTTCTTTAAATAAAACTGTTCCAAGAGGTAGCTCTTTATGATGATTGACACATCAGTTGTTTACCCCATTAAGTACTCCCAGAGGGACTTCCAGCACTGATAATCATAAAACAAGTGGCCACTTGGGGAGACAAAAATGAAATAAAAAAATTATTTCACCTTCAGAATGGACCAGAATATTTAAGTCGTGTTGTTATTTTTAAACATCCACATCTCTACTGAGAATGAAAGATTTTTTAATATAACAGTTTTGCTAATCTTAAATTATAAATGTTGCGATTGACATGCACCCGCACTCCACGCCCGTCTAGAATTTTACTGAGAAGATATTACAAAGGCCTGCCGCAAGGTAAGTTTAACAGCTAAAATTAAATCCGTGCTTTTTTAAGAATGAAATTAGTTTGTCGTTGTTTACAATAGTTTCAATTTAATGGATCCAATTTTTAGCTCACCAGCATCGATTTCAAAATGGTACATACGCTTCTGTGTTTATATTCATTTCCGGTTTGCTAGAAATTTCTGAATGGCTTTGAAGGCAACGCATTGTTTACGGTTGATAAATGGTGAAGATTTCGCAACGAATCGGAAGTCCAAAAAGGTTGCTTCACTTAAAGTTTTGGTAATTGTATTTACTTAAACAGTACAGTTCTCACGAAATAAGAGGTTCGACAACCAGAGAAAAAGAAAGGGAACATCTTTGTCTATCTGCTTTCGTCAACTATTTACGATCTATTTACAAGCGGGATAAAAACCAAGGATTGAATTAGAAATACCTTATTTTTCGCCATAAACTTGTCGCTATATGCCAGACACTTGTCTTGTGACAAGCTTTCGAAGTGGACTGTACATGCATGAGGGTGAGTATTAAATTTGCTTCTTTTCAGAATTTATTATTTACAAGTAACAGTAAGCATATTTATTCAATTCACGTTTTCGCTCTCTCGATCGATCTGGAAAGACGCGATAGTGAAATTTTACTTCCGGTTTGCATATCAAAGCAATGGAGCTGCTATTTTATTATGTCTATTACAAGCTTAATAACAGGATATGCGAAAGGAAAATGATTCATCGTGATCACTTTAAGTGACAAGGAACTTCCAAAACTGTTAATTGCTGGCTTTGTGAAGCATTTTGTATAAAACACATTTTACTTCCGTCACGTGAGTAGTTTATGCAACCACCAAAATAAGTTTTACGCCTAGATTCCACTTGAAACACGTCATCACAGCCTCATTTACATTTGATGAAGTCACAGTTTTCGTAATTCAATAGGTTTTGATGGTGGCGAGTAGTCGTTTGCTCCGTCTGTTTTAATCAACGTTGAGATTATTACCGGCCGTGAAAGTGTTTACTTTCCAAAGGAATTATGGTTCAAAAGGAACTTTTTTTCACGGTAAGTTTAAATGTAATTGTGGTCGCATTCAGCGCGCCGTTTTATATGTGTACGAGAACACGACTGATGTCGGTGATGTCATTTCCCTCGTTGAATCTGTGACCTCCGGTAAATTGCTTACTCGATATTTTACCTATGAGGAAGAAATGTAGAATTTGCTTCTGTGGTTCCTTGTCGAACGTGCTCTGACAAGATTTTCGTTGTTCGCTGTGAGCGAAAATACTTGCACAGCTAATTCTTACATAAAGCAATGTGTCATCTGATCTGGTACGCGTCAAAGAAAGTTCGATCGTTGATTGTACTGGTTGTTGCATACATTTGACGCAAGTAAAGTGTCTAAAAAGATTTTAGGAGTGTGTTACAGGCTTCTTGCTTCACTGAAAATAAGTAAGCCTGGTCGATAGCGTGACGATAAAATTATGAAACTGGAGTTATTTAGGTGCCTGCTTCAAAATGTATTGAAGAATTACTACCAGAAGTAATCTCGACCTTTGATATTCCGAGCTGGCACGCGAGAGAGCTTTACAGATCTTTATAACTCGAACATATAGAGACCAGATTTTCGCCAAACGAGTAACAATGACGACTAATTGAAATTCAATTACAGTAACATTTTACAGTTCATTGCGAAAATCCATAAAGCCTATGGATTTATCAAAATTCGATCTATAATTTTATTCGCGTAGGCTTATAGTGTATGCTAACTGATGTCTTGTCAATCTGCAGACAGTACAAAGTATTTAACATCTATAGTAGTTTGTGATAGGAATTTGACTCGAAGTTCTTCCTGATGAATACATGTTACAGTTTTCTTTCAGAAGGCAATAAATGTTTCATAATTTCGCTGTTATTCCATCCTCAATTTAGTATTTTGCTTAATAATCACTCTATTAGTCTTTAGTTGAGTTTTTTTTTTAACTCATTTCAATTTTTGCACAAATTTGCATAAAGAATATCACATATTACTTTTACAAGCAAAGGTTAGATCACAGTTGAAAATAGTGATTAATATTACTGTGAATGCATGTAAGGGCACAAGTAACCTACTGGGATGTGATTAATTGTTAACTTTGGATTTCACAGGAGTAATAAAATTTAGAACAAGTGTTTATTGTTAAAATGCATATGAAGCGAAATTTTTTATTTCATATTTCCAATATATGGCATCTCAAAGAAAATATCTGAAAGTTTGAGATTGTGGGGAAACAAATTGACGATTTTATAACTCATGAAAGTTTACCACATTTTGCTCTCAAAAATGGTCTTTGAATCGCGCAGCCAAACTACCCTCCTGACGTCACTTTGGTTGCAGACTACATCGTAATCCTCGTCTGTTTCTTCTCTACTACCTTCATTACCCGAAGAGCCGTACAAAACGCTAAATTTGGACTTGGCACTATACATTTCTTTGTGATGTAATGTATATGAAATGATTCATATGTGAACTGCGGATATATATGTTGTGGTTTAAATTTTACCTTGGTTTAAAATTTTTCAAACCAGTTTGATTCTTATTTTCCTTTGTTTCAGACTATGATAATCAATACAAGACAATGAAAACTAAAAATCAAACTGGTTTGAGAAATTTTAAACCAAAGAAAAATTTAAACCACAACATATATGAAGGTGATATGTGATCTTTGCAGTGATCTTCCAATTGCTTAAAATTGGAAATTCACTGCGAAGATCACATATCACCTTCACATTTCTTTGTGTTTGAGAGAGAATCACTGAGAAATGCGGAGTATAATCAAAACCTTTGCAACCAATGTGACGTCAAAACTCGATCCAGTCTCCGGACACTTTTCAGTCATCAAATTCGAACTTTGGGTGGCAAAAACTCGGATTGTTCGCCCTTTAACACTTTTCGCTTTTGGGCATTTCGAACAGTACATAGAACAAGCTACAAAATAACACAAAAAAATTCACTTCATAGGCACTTTAAGGATATACATTATGTTTCAACATAAAATGTGGAACTCAGTTGTAATTCACAACTGAGGAAGTTTCGTTCCTATATTCTTTTCCGGGAGTACATTTGAATCTCTATATTGAACTCAAACCCTCAATAATTTCAACCTCCTAGGCCTGTTAACTTGAACCTTTTTCAATTCCCCTTCATATAATTTTCTTGCTAGTTTTACCCTCAATAACTCAAACCCTCAAGAGCATGAACCTTTTTAGATTTCGCTTGAAGGTTCCAGTTGTTAGGATTTCACTGCTATGTTGAAATATTTCCATCAGTTATTTTTTATTATTTTATTTCCTCTTTAATTTATCAAAGACTTCTGTGTAGGTACAGCAGTGATCAAAACATTTTTTTTTCAGAAACCTTTCAGATATTAGAAGTTGACATTCTTATCTGCTTTATCTTTCAAAAGCTACAACAAGCATGATTCAATTCTTAAGTTATACACAAGAATTGAGGAAATTATTGTGTCAGTCAATAGTTACTTCAGATTTAGTTCTTAAATAATATAAGTAATGGGATATAATGCTTTACGAGTATATTAATTTTGATCCCTGAAAATACTTTGCAAATTGTTACATACTCCTGCCCCCAAAGTGCTACTTTTTTGAGAATTAAGTCAAATAACTATTATCATTTTCTGTTTGATATATTTTTTAAATTCTTCGAATGCTGAGTAGTGCAGGGGGTAAAAATAAACACCACATTTTTTCTTGGACAATATCTGATAGTATTTATACTTGTTCAGAAAAAGTAGAAGTACATAATTATTAGGCAGTTCTATTTACAGCTAACATCAGCTTGAATATACATGTTAAAGAAGAAGATTAAGAATAAATCAGTGAAGGTTTCAATTCCACGTATTTGATTTGTCAACATATAGCATACATGGTGTTCTTTGGGAGTCTAATGTATACTGACAATGATGGCTCATTGAAGAGAAGTTAGCACAATCACATCTTGGAGCCGACACCAAGCTGTTAATTTAACAGTTTGTAGTGATCTGACACAGTGCTGTAGCTAATTAAGGTGGTGAATGACACTAATAACAATTGCTCTTTTCTGGCAAAAGTTGACAATTCATGAACGCCTAAATTATGCAAAATTAAACTGGTTTGAAAAATTATCAAATTCATTAGCAAACACTACATTGGGAACTTTGTAGCAGATCAAGAGTTCAGTTCATGTAACATTACCACAAGCTAGGGTTATAATATCAGTTAATTTATAACTGTCGCATATAACATGACGTCAGTCAGAATCGCATGCAGATACTTATATACCAGTTGGTACGTGTGATATTTATCTTTGATGCAATCATTTTATTCTGTAGTCCTTTAGCTAACTGAAATTAAGCTGTACTGTAACATGTTTAGGATCTTTTCTTTTTAATTTCAAATTGCTTCATGATATTTAATAACTTAATATAATTGTAAAATATATAACTGAATATATGTGATGCAGTATTGTGATGTTACAATTCTATTTTTATCTGAACTCTAGATGGGCTATTGTGTTTGCATGGACACTCTGTGTGTTTATGGTTGCCCAATTAATTTGATACCCATGGCATTTCTGGATTTGAGATGCCATTATGGTGTTTCTTGGGTGAATGAAGTTACACGTTGTGATGTTATGTGTAATGGTGATGTTATATAATATTACATTTAAACAATATTGTAACCCCACTCAAGCAATTCTATTTTTAAATGAACTCTTAATTTCCCAGCGTCAGTTAACATGTAAAGTTATTGTGTTTAGCTGACACTCCTCTTTTTCTACCTCAAACTCTTTATGGTATTTTTTGTGCTTCAGATTGTCGATGATTTTAACATGCCTCAGTCATCAGGGTGAACAGGATTCAACTGGAATATATATATTAATAATGTTTTGTTGATATTGCAGATCAAGGCCTCATATGAAGCTCATCATATAGCAATCTAAAGCTGGTGACATTGGTGCATTTGTGGGAAAGTTTAACCAAGAACCTCAACTATTCATTAATTGAAAGGAACTAAAGCTTATGCGGCAAAGTGCAGGAGACAAAGCAGAGAAAACTGCTGATGACATGATGACTTGTAATGGTACAGAACAATCGAGTGCCAAGCATTTAACCATGACCAATAATACTGAAGCTCTATTTACAAAGAAGAAGGAAAAAGAGAATTACAGTGATGTAAAGGTGCATAATTTCACTGAATGCTGCAGGTAAGATTTGTAAAACTACAGCACTTACATGATATTTGGTTAGTGTGAAAAGCTGTGTTCATAAGTTTTCTCTTGAGGAAATGGTTTTTCGAAAGTTTTACCCTTCAAGATACCATACCCTGCTATGAAGGTTTTACAAGCATGACATAGGGGGCTCGGAACTTGGGTTCACAGTCAACTGAATACAACATTATGTGATATACCAATAGCTTAGCTAGTGCAGTTGAGTTCCCTAACTGTCGTAGCTTGCTAGCTATTGCCTGAAATTTAAAGACATGAATCTGGCAAAAATCCTTCTGCATATTTCAACAGGCTACACTCATGATCAACAGGCTGTCTTATTTTTTAAAAAAATTGCGTAAATGCACAATTTTAATCACATAGTTATCAATAGTTTGTGTTTGCATCCACTGCCTGGAAAGAACTGTTTTGCATGGCTTCCTACTTGGTATAGGATTTTTTTTTATCAATATCAAAAGTGAAATGAAATGTAATGTAAATCTTGATGGCAAATGAAGTATAAAAAGTACATTTTTATTTTAACAATTTTACTGGAGTAATCAAGTTTTGGACTATTTGTTATGTTTGGATTTAAAGCCGTTATTCATTCAAGAGACACATAGGTATTCCAAAAACAACCGTTTGATTCCAGTGCTTTTCACTATTAATTGGTTTCAAAGTTGCCAATTTCATCCCTCCTCCCCTCTTTTAAAAAAAATACCTTGCACCTTTATGTCAGTTTGTCTGTGAATACCTCCTGGAGACACCTCCTTGTGATGATTTTACAACCCTATGGCGTCCATAAGTTATATGTGCGGGAGGGAGGGCAGACCTGGTGGCTTTGCTCCTCGTTTTCGTGTTTCGACCTGATTGGCCGCAAACGCAGCGAGGAAGCTTAGCCAACGCAATGAAAAGAACTTGCTTGTAACATGTTTTTTTTTTCATACACTCACACTGTGATTTATATCCTCAGAATGTGGATGTGCTCTCACTGCAGCAAGAGCTTCGCCTCGTCGCGTGCGCTCAAGATACACGAAGTCAAACAACACGAGAATGCCGCTCGACACGTGCTCAAATGCGGCACGTGCCACGAGGAGTTCGAACACGCGAATCTGCTCCACATTCACATGCGAGTTCATCACAACGTGAAGGTGCGCTGTCCGCGGTGCAAGGACATATTCGAGCACCCGAACGTCCTGAAACTTCACATCAAGTCCCACCACTCTGAACCGGTTTGCGTTGCTTGCGGGCTCAAATTTGACCATGACAAGCTTCTGCGCTTGCATATGGAGCATTACCATAAGGTTGGGAGCAAAGGGGCAAAGCAGGCTGCGACCACGCCTAGTCAACAGACCGGTGGCAACGTGAAGACTGGGGATGTCGAAATAGAGTTGGAAAACGCCGCTGAAGAGGGAGATCGCACTGATATTGACAACAACATGGAAGACGAACAGAGCCATGAGCAGACAAATGGTTTGGTAACTAATGAATGGGAACCTGGCTGCCGTAGCCGTGATTATGATGACGAGGCAATGTCGCACAGTAGTAGCGATTCGAGAGAAGATGGTAGCCCTGACGGCGAGGTAGAAGGCGTGGAGACTGAAAAAGAAAGTAATAATGGAGCTAGAGAGACAGACAGCCCCGTGACACGGCAAGATTCCGAGCTAGGATATCACCAGTATTCACCCCCTCAACCAAAGTATGAAACAGAACGCTCCGTTTCACCTAAATCTGAAAATGGTAGCGACACAACAGGTGTAAAAGGGATGGACGCTCGTCTGCCAACTCCTCCTCTTGAATACCACAATGCTCAAAATCAACTGCGGCGATCTTCTGTCATCGTCCCGACCAGTAGCGTCTCACCGCTCATGACGTTCCCGTGCGTGAATTTAAAACGCCAAGCGGAAGATTTTGAGGAGGCCCCTGCTCAAGAATCAGCTACATCGTGTTTTATTCTTCCTCCGAGTTTACCCAACTTGGATGGCAGCCTAGAGGGAAGCCCGCAATCGCCCGCGGGATCGTTTTCTTCTACACTGTCAGGGGATGAGAGCGGCGACTCAGAATCAAGCAGTCACAAGGCGCGTGCCGCAAAGCGCGTCACGTTGCGCTGTAATCGCTGCCAGGAGGAATTCCTGTCGAAAATGGAATACCTGCATCACTTGATCTCACACCAAAAGGGAGATGAGGACAACATGGCGCATGAACTGAGCCCAGACAATCAAGCTATCGAGAAATTAAAATCGAGCTTGCTTATTAAAATGGAGGCAAAAAGAAGAGATAGCTTCTCAGATGAAGTTAACAATGGATTTGATAATCTTCAAACAGATGGTGCGTTGCCCGATGATGAAATGTTTCCCAATGCAAATCGAGCAAGCCCGTCTTATAAAGAAGATGGCACGCGTGATTTGGCCGTGCCGTGCACTCTCTGTACTGAACGATTCCCAGACTCGCGAGAGCTTAGGGTCCATATGGAAAATCGCCACAAGAAGCCGCATTGCACTGAGTGTGGGCTTTCTTTTGAACACAAAAATCTATTAAAGATTCATATGAACTCATATCACAGCTCCTTAGACGTGTTACAGTGTTACTACTGTGGGAAATCTTTTGACAACCGCGCAGAGTTCGTCAGTCACGTGACATCGCACGAAACCACACTGACGAATTCCAAAGAAACACGAAGAAAACCGAATGGTCTCCGACGGGTTCCGAGTGCCACGACTGCAGAGGAAAACCCGAGTCAAAGTCCCTCGGAAAAGAAAAGGTTTCCCGAAACCGACTTACCTCGAAACAGTGATGTGGAAGAAAAATATCAAGCCAAGAAACCGGGTGACAGTCCTACTGTGGATAACGCTGACCCGGTATCCGCTGACCCAGTGAAAAGCCGTATCGACGATTTACGGCTGTACGTTGAACGACGGTTTCCCACGTTCGGTGCGTTCCGCCATCATAAAAAGGAAACCAGTCCCTCTCCGCAAGAACCAGACGATTGGTGCAGTGAAGCAAACACCAACTATCTGGTGGGTCCTGAGGCAAAGACGAGGATTTTCCTACCGAAGCGTCAAGAGACATTTGAACGCGATGGGAATTTCAGCGACCAAAGACGCGTGCCCGACGAGTTGGAATCGTTCTCGCCAGCTACAAAAGTAAACCGTGATTCTGTTGAAAGGATGCCTAGCGCGGAATCGCTTAAGCGTCGATTTTCCGCGTTCTCGGCGTATGAAAGAACTGACAGGTCAAATGACCTTGCCAAGAATATGTTACTGGGATTGAGCAGAGCGAAAAGGCATAGCCTGCCTTTGGGTGGACCGCCGCCACTTATCCCTGTGGTGCATCCAAGAATGCCGCAAAGTTTCACTCGACAGCCGGGCGTGACTTTAAGAAACGGTCACCAGCCCCTCTCGCGTACATCGTCGGCAAATTCAGCCCTCAGGCATCGCAGGATGCCGTTCCCAAGCCTGACCTCTAAATGGCAAGGGTCGTTTGATAGAGTTGTTCCACCAAGCTCAGTGCAAGACACCACTCCAGAACACCGGGAGATCCCTTCCCGCGAGAGTATTAACAACATCACCAAAGAGGCGCTTCTTCATTCTTTGTCCCTCAGGAGAAGGGCAAGTGCCCCTGAACTTGGGGCGTTGATAAAAAGACCACACGATGGGCCCCAGATGCCGGGAACAGCAACAATTAAAAATCTTCTGGCGAAAAGTCCTCAAAGACCGGAGAACACAGATCCCCTTCCCGTTACATCCCCAGGGCGATCCCGCCAGCTCAGGGAAGCGTACCAACCAAGGCGAAGACACCCTCGGGACTTCTTCTGCCATCTCTGTGGCATTTACTTCGGTCACAAGAAACTTCTCAAGATTCATTTGGACTGCTACCACGGCTCAGCCCAGGAACTTCAGTGTCTTCGTTGCGAAAAGAACTTCTCCAGTCGCTCTGAGTTTCTGGAGCACTTGATGTCTCACGAAGGTGGGGACGAACTGTTGGCCATGCAAAGAAAACGCTTAAAATTAACCGCCCGTAACAGCGTGCCGCTAACGCACGAAGGAGAAACCGTGATTCGGCGCGAGCTGAACATTAATGTCGTCCCGCGGGACACTGCAATAACAAGGGAAGCAACCCGACAGGATGATGTCGAAACAGCGGGAATGCGAGGGGAGTTTCAACACCCCCTCCCTGAGAAGTTACAAAAGAGGGTCGACAAGGAACATCATCATCACCCCGCTCAGCAAGACAAGTCAGACAACAACGCGAAACGTGAACGTCCCATCACCGGTGTCAAGTCCAGTAGCTCAAAGAATGAGGACGAGGATGGTGCAAATTTTTGTTTTGTTTGCGGCCAGTCGTTTAGCAACGGCAAGAAACTCGAGCATCACATCTCTTCACACGCCGTCGTCGACAAAGATGGTCGCTACTGCTGTTCGCTGTGCCACAAGACCTTCGATCATCACCGCAAGCTGGAAATTCACACTCGCAGCCATACGGGATTTAAACCGCACAAGTGTGAGCTGTGCGGCCGATGCTTTCCGTATTACAGCTCCTACTACTACCACAAAATGACCCACACCGAGGACCGGCCGCACAAATGTGGAGTGTGTGGCAAGGGGTTTATACAGACCAGGTACTTGCGCTCTCATATGAAGACACACAAGGATCAGAATGGATGGGCAAGCGGTGAGGAGCTCAACGACGGAAGCCCCGAGCAAATGGAACTAGGCGAGGACGTAGCGACAACGACGTCTCCATTAAGCGAGACCGAAACAAAGGTTAAGACCGATCCGATGAATCAATCGGAATGTTCCCCTCAGAGAGACCTGGAAGAGCATAATACTGCGAGGATATTGTGCAGTTTTAAGCAAAGCAGTGGTGTGGGATTCTATGAGCAAACTTCGCCGAAGCGTATTGAGACTGAAGTAGAAACGCGAAGCGAAGTGGCGTCGAAAAAGCCCTCGGGTTCCGAAGATTCTCCGAGTGTAGATCGGACCCGAGAGTCGAACAGTCCTCCGAGTATGAATCGAACGCCAGAACGGAACAGCTCTTTTCAAGCTCCAGGTGCCAATGACGATCAAGTTGAAGAGACTGACCGCAGTAAAAACACTGAAACTTTAATAGTGGCCAGGAAAGAATCGCCCCAAGACTCAACCGACGAACGTCTCCCAAAGCCGATAAAGAAAAAGAAATACCAGTGCAAACACTGCCATAAGAACTTTAGCTCTTACAGCAGCCTGCATGTTCACGTGCGCATTCATACCGGTCAGCGGCCGTACTCATGCAGCCACTGCTTCAAAAAGTTCACGCACTCCAGCGGCTTGAAGCGTCACGTCAGGTGTCACACAGGAGAGAAACCCTACCCATGCCCAGCATGTCCGGCCGCGTTCGCTGACCGCGGAGCTCTGAAGTCTCACATTAGAACTCACACAGGAGAAAGACCTTTCGTGTGTGACTTGTGCAACAAAACGTTCACCCAACCGAGTTCTCTCCGTGTCCACAAGAAGACTGTGCACGCTCACGAATTTTTCGACTAAAAGAGACGCAAAAATTTGAATGGCTTTTCTATTTCATAGATTTCCTTACTAGTTAGGATCTTATGCAGAATTCTAGGGTCGATATAATGAGGATTCCATTTCAGACTGCTTTTCTATTTCATAGATCTCCTTACTAGATAGGATCTTATACAAATTTTCGAGTCGATGAAATGTGGATTCCATTCCAATTTTCATAGTATTTTTGCCGTTTGTGTAATTTTAAATAAGGTTACTGCTTAGATTGCTGGTTTCTTGCTTTGAAACTGTTAAGTGCTTAGAGTTTTTTTTCTGTAACATTAAAAGGAATTAATAAGTAAGCCGTAAGAATCTCTTTTAATACTTCAAGGGAACTCAGACACGAGGAGCTGTTCAACGATGATTTCCACTAAGGAAAACGAAAGTTGATTACTGTATCATAACTCGTTCTAAGAATAAAATAACTCTAATAATTACATTGTTCGTTTGGTTTGGTCGGTAACACTTGGAATCGCATAGCTCAAAGAATTCTCGCGCTCTGATTGGCTAGAGATACGAGGGTATTCAGCGCGGTATTGCGACTTGAAAGTGAGGCTGGGCTAAAACTCGCATCATTCACCACATTTTCATTTTTAAAAGGTTATGCGATTCAAGGATTCGCGATTCGTGCGATATCGGTTTTTCGCGTGAAATTTAACGTGGATATTACCAGCTGAAGGAGAAAATTCCAATCGCTCGCCCAAAGCCCTACAGTTAATCGGCCAGCTTGTTGGTCGTCAACCACTGAATGAGGAGTGAAGAGTCCGAATACTGGGCTTGAAATTAGGAGAAATCCCATCTCGTAGAATAAACTAATGAGCCCGCAGATTTTCGTGTCCACGGTTGCCATGCAAAATGGACGCATTATTTGCCAAGTGCTGCCGTTGCAATTACTCCCGTTCAAGAGGCAGAGAAAGGGCCTTGGGAACAAGGTTGGCGTGACAATTTTGGGAGAAATCGCTCTTGCTCTTTTTTTGATTGGACAAAAATGGCGACTTGCTCCCTTTGAATATCACTTTCTATCGAGAAACCACGCGGTATTTTTTAATGCAAAGAGACATCTTTTTTTATGTAATCACCTTTACCACATTCAATAATAGTATTCCACGTGGTACCTGTGACAGGTGGCTTGCGAAACCACGTGCGTGAGTAACGCAATATCTTGTCACGTGAGAGACTATCGCGGACTGTATAGCATTACAACGGAGGGGGGGGGGGGGGGGTCAATCAGCTTTAGCACGGATTACTAGGTATTTTCTTTACATTTTACATTTGCTCCTTAGTTCACTGTCAGGAACACGAGGCATCTGCGTTGAGCTTACACTTGTTACAGGTACTGTCTAACGTGGCTGGTTCTTTGTCAGTGGTTTGTTTTGTTTTGTTTTTTGTTTCTGTTTTTCTTAAGTTCTTTGTTACACTTCGCTGAGTAATTCAGTTGCGTTATAGAATTAAACTGCACCTTATTTCCAGAAGTCTCTTTCATCTCTTTACTTTGATCGAGAAGAAAGAAAGGGAACCGTGTTTCATGACATCGTGACAAGTAACGTGACAAACAAAGGTCATTGGACTATCGGTTTCCCGAAAGACATTTGCACAGAGTTCTCTGTTTCAGCCCTTTAATTTGTCGATACGTTCGCTTGCCGGATCTTCCTGAATGCACAGAATCTAAACGACTGTCGTCTAGCTTCCTTTACAATCGAGATAACGCGAGGTAAGTAGAAAATTTGGCGCTTAATTTACTATACAGGAAACTAATGACAATTTGTTTTCAGTGCGTATTTTGACTGCCCTCGGTTCGCTCGACTTGAACAACAGTTTTTACCAGGTTACGAACTGAAACTCGGCTGTACCACCTGCTTAACCTATCTGATCGAAGGAACTTCACAGATTGTGATGTGTCAAGCTGCCTATTCTTGAGAGTTCTTACGCTGTATCTTCGATTAGCAAATGTCTGCATGCCTTTGGTAAGGCTGTCTAAGTTGCTGTAAAGAACATTAAGCATCAAAAGGAGACTGTACGTGGGCAAACACGTTTCTTATTGTCTGTCGTCTTCCTTTTATTCGAAAAACTAGATTGCTTTCAGTTTCCTATTTGTCCGTGTGATAGTTTAAACCTAACCAGGACCGCCATCTTGGTTTCATATGGCGAGCGCCAGCTGGATCAACCTTCCCCCGCTGTCCCCATCCCTGCTCTCCCTCCCCCTTCCCATGCCTGTTTTCCCTCGATCTGGCCATTTTTTAATCCGGAGGGAAATACGCACTTGCTTTCCTCTATCCTTATATTTCTGTCGTATACGATTTCTTGTTTTCTACTGTTTGATCTTACGCGAGTTTTAATTGGCTAGAAATACCAAGAAATGTATTGACAGGGCCAGCCGGATAAATCCTATTGATCAGATATGCTTGTTGCACTTCCTGAAGTGTAAAATGGATTAATTTTACGCGCTGGATCGATCCGGATTTGTCTACTGGATTTAGTTATCCGCGCTTCAAGCAAACAAAATACGCCGTGAAGGAAGTATTTTAACCAGAATTTGTGCTTCTTCTCTTTAAACAGGTCAAACGTCCACATCTTAGAGCCTTCATAATGCTGAAAAAGTGGCACTACGTGTCGCTAACACTTGTAGTGCTTATCCTGTGCCTTTGCGTAAGAAACCTGTGGTATCTCCTGACACAGGGCTCACCAAGTTCTCCCTTGGTAGAGAAACCCTTTGGTCATGTTCAAACAGGCAACGTAACTGACTCAGCAGCTTCTGTTAAAATTATCGGCTCGGACTACGAGCCCGAGGAACAAATGGAAATCAGTTTAACAAGCGAAATCGTGAAGTATGTACTGATTGTTCCCCACGGACTGGATTTAAAGCTAAAGCTTGATGGTGTTGGCGGTCTATCTATGCCCAGTGATCGAGACGCTGTAAACAAGCTGACAGCCTTTCTTGACACGCACCCAGAGTTTGATGGAGCGACTGGAATAACAAGTGAAATCCAAGTAAAGGGACACGATCAAACCAAAATGTTTCTTGAGCAAAGTGCTTGCACATTCTTGCTGAAAAACTGGACACTGGTTATTCGCAATTCAGGAAGGATACACAAAAGTGAGGATATTGTAAAAACAAACGCAAAACAGGTCGGGGAATATCAGGAATGCAATATCACTGAAAACGCTTTTCTTGTGCGTAAAAGGCATTTTCTGGAATTGAGATGGCGATCCGATTACGGAGGTTTGAGCCTCCTTGACTTCTTCTTAAGATCCAAAGGAACACTGAAAATAGCGAAATTATCAAACTGTTACTTGGGCCAATCTCTAAATTACATTGATAGGGGGAGCTTAAAAGGCAGTAAAGAGTTTACAGATTATTCAAGACTCGGTCAGTTTCACTCAATTTTACGCATTGTGAGACCCCACAAAATAGAGTGGACGAAATGTTCCGACGATGCGGAGTTCTGCCCCGAAAAACTGACGACTTCCCGATCTTCAAATTCGCTTGCGACCGATGGTTTTCCGATCTGTTGCGACGTTGTTATGGACAAACTTTTAGTCTCGACCGTTAAAGCAATGAAGGAAACTGGAATGGAGTACCGCATTACATATGGAACACTTCTGGGCGCAGCGAGGAGTGGAGCAATTATTCCTTATTCAGATGATATCGATTTGGCTGTTCACAAAAAGGACAATGATAACTTCTCAAGATTTATTACGCTTCAAAATCATATTGAATCAGAATATCGTGTCGCTTGGAAGGCCAAACCGCCAATGAGTCGTGTGTATCCTCATCTCGCTCCATCTGTTGATGTCGATACCAACAAGTTTTTTGAAGGAGAAGGCTTAGAAAGCAAGGTTTTGTTTGATCAGAAAATTTTGCTCGAAATGAAAAAGCTTTTTCCCATCACTGGCAGTACAATAGAAAGGAGATTTGTTGACATGTATCCCTCCCCTGAAGAATGGTTCAACGGATTCTCTAATGTGACTATCAACAGTCGACAATATGAAGGGATTCCAGGGGATACAAAGAAACTGCTGATCGAGTGGTATGGAAATGATTATATAGAAAAACGACCTGAAAAATCTTCCAAAACAACTTTTGCATAAAACTATTTACCGGTCTGAAACAATCCCCCCCCCAACCAACCTCCCGTCACAAAAATAATAATTGGCGCCGAATAAAGGCGTGTAGTAGAATTCGAATCCATGGCGACAATATTGGGAAGAAAAACAATATCTATTAACAAATAAGTACCAATGAATGTCGTTCATTATTGCACATACACTTGTACTGTCCTCCAGAATGTTGGCGATGACGACATGTATGAGTACGTTTTCCATGGTCAGAAAAACGCGCCTGCATGGAAAAGCAGAAGGAACGGAAATCCAGTTTGGAGTGTTCCTTTTTCAGTCGAGGAAATAGTACAAGTTGATAGCGAAATCTCAACAATTGATTGAGACTGCGATAACAAAGCTTGTTTGTTTTTTGGCAACTAAAATTTAGGGCTACTCCTTTTTGAAATCGTGAAAATGAATTTAACATATATTTTGCATTTTGAACGCAATTTTGGTCGTAAATAATAAACTTAATTTTATGACCAGGTTGTGTACTCAGTTTCAAATCTCCGCAGACCTTCTTTCCTGCACTGACTAGGGATGTAGCTAGCCTATAGTATGGTCCCGATTGTTCAAAGCATAGATCACACTATCTGTTGGATAAATCACACTATACAGGTCTATACAGTAGAAGAGGTCAATGGAGCTCCCTTTTTGTTGGAAAATATAAGGCCTGAAGGATCAAAACACCCCCTTTCCCGCAACCCGCGCCTTAATTAGAGTAAGAAAGAGCTCTTCTCCAGATTGCTCTATTTTTTTTATCAAACAATAGGGCATAATCGCTCCCCCTATACATGCGGTGAAGGCCAACGGCCTTTAAATATTGCAAACGTTGTAGTTTGTCGAGCGTCTCTTTCTTTCTCATATAACAGCTTTCTTTTGGGATACGTCTTACAAAACTGATCACCGACATGCAAATCATTATCAGTTGGCCAAGCTCATTTGAATTTAAAATTTCTTTTTTAATTATATTCAATTTTTAACATCACCTTTGCACGCGGCTGAACAAGAAATACAAAATGGAAAACTGAGTATTCTTCAACGTTTATTTCTGTATTAAGCGGTGTGCCAGCTTAACATGTTTGTCTGGAGTTTTCTTCGATGTTTGCCACTTTTCAAATGATGTTGCAACTGGCCAAACGACCGCCTGGCTTTGGTGTACGAAGATTTGGTCTGTTGTTCTATCCGAGGTAACGTATTGAGCTTACTATTAACGCTTTGCTCGTCGCTTTAGATGTTGTTCTGTGCAACGTGTAGCATTCTAGTACATTCTTTTCTCGTTATTCTAAATAAGGCATTCTGTTACAAGGCATTTTGGACTCTAAAGAGTAGTTTTAAACATAGAAGTAAAGAAGGGCGAAATGTTAAGAAGCTGCTATCACTGAGTGAATCGGTCATAAAACTCGTGAATTATTATTTTTGTACGTACCGATATAATTTTTTTATACTGATCATTTAGGATTTTTAAAAAGTTATCTGTAATGGTCAGAAATGTTCTTTGTTTTAACTTTTATGGGGCCGAATCCGGCTCCATCACAGGAATAATAGTTTATTTTAATGTGAAGTCTAATCACTGATACAGTAAAAAACTTATCATTGATTAATGAACAAATTTGCCCTTGTAGTTTTTAATCAACAACAAGCTTCGAAATGCCAAGGACTGGAAGCTAACTTGGAAGACATTCTCTATCTCCAAAAGGTAGGCATTGAGCAGCTATGTAGTGGTAAAACTAGATCGGGGATACAGTAAAAACCCGCGTATAAGAACACCTATTTTGGCAGTTCAGGCTGATTTGGTTCTTATATAAAGGGTTATAATCTGCAAAATCAGCCTGTAAGTGTTCTTAAGTGTTCTTAAAACAAAATTCTTAAAAAAAGGAACATACTAGGCTACCAATAGATTGAATCAATGTATATGCCGGGCGGACCACAATTTTAATTTATTTTAAATTTAAAAAAAAATGATCAATCAAGGTAATGTACTGTAGTGTATTGATATATACTGTGGAGTACAGCTTACACTCCAGAACCACACCAGACATACAGACTGTCTATCAACACTTTCCCCATGTTCACAGCAAATACACATTTTGATTGGATAAAAAATTATAGTGTACTAGCAGTCATATAGAACACTCCAATTAGGTATATAAAGGAAGAGACTTTGAAGGGAAAACATTCAAACATGACAGAACTGCTTGTTTATCATAGGAAACTGTACTGTGCATTCAAAGCCTTTTAAAACAAAACTTTTAATACAACTTTATACATGCATAATCTAAAATAGAATAAGCTTTTCAGGAAATATGTGATCTGAAGTACATTTTTAGCAAAAAAAAGTGATTAAAAAACAGTACATATTTTTATTTTGTTGCATATAATCATGGGGTGGAACTATTATGTTTGCAATGAAAAGTAGTGCTGATCTTTGATATTTTTCCATATAAGAACAACTTTCGTTTTTCAGGCTGAATGTGTTTTGTAATATTGTCACTCGACCCTTACCGTATATAACTCCTAAATGTTGTTGTTAGATGCGCGAAGGAGTTTTTGCTCTGACTAAAATGTATTTCAGAGACTTGTCCTTCCGATAAGCGGCAATTGGAGGTTTAGAAAATGTTTGAGCGAGTTTGTTGTTCTCAGTTGTGAGATGTCAGTGTAACATGAGAATCTTTTAAAGATTCGGAGTATATGTGTGCCGACTCTTGCTTTATGGCGATAGGTTGCAAAAGCGAATCAACGAAATTACAGATGTTTGTTCTGTTGGGCCACCGCTACCAGAAACTATAGATCTGCTGACCGGAGTGGGTTTATGTATTTTGGTCAGCGTGTAAAACTCTGGTAAATCTAAGACCTTTTGCGAGCAAAGCTGTTTCTTAGTCAGTTAAGTCTTTGTTGGACATGTTTTTAATGAACTTTTCATTATGTGTCCTAAGTTTGTTTTTGTACTGATTTTTATTTGCTTTGCATTTTCGGGATCGCTTTTGATTAATCGCCTGGGACCGCGCGGGTCCGCGCGGCAAGAGTCAGTAAAACACACATTTAAATAAATTGCAACTCTTTCTGTTTTATTTTCACGTGTGGAAAAATGCATACAGGAGTTGGGAGTTAACTGACCTTGGCTTTCAAAACTGAGATTTAAGTTTCATGTCTGCGAGTATGGCAGCGACTAGATTGTCGTTTAAATTGGCCATGGAGTTCTTAAGAGAACTGTATTTTGTAAGTTAGCAAGACCGGTTTCGGGAACGAATTAAGTCGTTTCCTTCGTCAGTTGCTTTAGTTCTGTGCTCAAGTGGCTGTGAGCAGGCTTTGACCTGAATCACGCAGAGGCGCTCTTTTTTATAGCCCAAGGAGAACTCGCAATTAAAAAACTGACCAATGAGAAGTCTAGAAACTGACCAATGAGGAGTCAGAGATTTCGATCCGACGTGCGTCAGTTAGCATGAGTTCTGTTATTATCCGTGAACAATAGACGCTAACTGATCGTATGCAAATTCGTGATCGAAACTTGAAATGACTTCAAGTGAGTTTTTGCAGGTTTCTTTTCCAATTGTGAGGATACTGAAAAAAACAGTAATCTTTATTTGTCAACAAGATAGTGGCTAAGATTGAACAGAAAAGTTCAAGGAAGCCGAGTTAGTGGAGTATAGTTCATACGGTGGTAGTGTAGTTTTTGAAGTCAAAGTTTTGTAATATTGTCACTCGACCCTTACCGTATATAACTCCTAAATGTTGTTGTTAGATGCGCGAAGGAGTTTTTGCTCTGACTAAAATGTATTTCAGAGACTTGTCCTTCCGATAAGCGGCAATTGGAGGTTTAGAAAATGTTTGAGCGAGTTTGTTGTTCTCAGTTGTGAGATGTCAGTGTAACATGAGAATCTTTTAAAGATTCGGAGTATATGTGTGCCGACTCTTGCTTTATGGCGATAGGTTGCAAAAGCGAATCAACGAAATTACAGATGTTTGTTCTGTTGGGCCACCGCTACCAGAAACTATAGATCTGCTGACCGGAGTGGGTTTATGTATTTTGGTCAGCGTGTAAAACTCTGGTAAATCTAAGACCTTTTGCGAGCAAAGCTGTTTCTTAGTCAGTTAAGTCTTTGTTGGACATGTTTTTAATGAACTTTTCATTATGTGTCCTAAGTTTGTTTTTGTACTGATTTTTATTTGCTTTGCATTTTCGGGATCGCTTTTGATTAATCGCCTGGGACCGCGCGGGTAATATTGTCACTCGACCCTTACCGTATATAACTCCTAAATGTTGTTGTTAGATGCGCGAAGGAATTTTTGCTCTGACTAAAATGTATTTCAGAGACTTGTCCTTCCGATAATCGACAATTGGAGGTTTAGAAAATGTTTGAGCGAGTTTGTTGTTCTCAGTTGTGAGATGTCAGTGTAACATGAGAATCTTTTAAAGATTCGGAGTATGGAGTATGTGTATGCCGACTCTTGCTTAAAGGCGATAGGTTGCAAAAGCGAATCAACGAAATTACAGAAATTTGTTCTTTTGGGCCACCGCTACCAGAAACTATAGATCTGCAGACCGGAGTGGGTTTATGTATTTTGGTCAGCGTGTAAAACTCT
Source organism: Meandrina meandrites (assembly GCA_963693305.1). NCBI lineage: Eukaryota > Metazoa > Cnidaria > Anthozoa > Scleractinia > Meandrinidae > Meandrina > Meandrina meandrites. The sequence continues at coordinate 23,429,076 of OY855905.1, read as the reverse complement.
GGTAAATTTAAGGCCTTTTGCGAGCAAAGCTGTTTCTTGGCCAGTAAAGTCTTTGTTGGACATGTTTGAAATGAACTTTTCATTATGTGTCCTAAGTTTGTTTTTGTACTGGTTTTTATTTGCTTTGCATTTTCGGGATCGCTTTTGACTAATCGCCTGGGATCGCGCGGGTACGCGTGGCAAGAGTCGGTAAACCACACATTTAGATAAATTACAACTCTTTCTGTTTTATTTTCACTTTTGGAAAAATGCAATTACAAGAGTTGGGAGTTCACTGACCTTGGCTTTCAGAACTGAGATTTAAATCTCATGTCTGCGAGTATGGCAGCGACTAGATTGTCGTTTAAATTGGCCATGGAGTTCTTAAGAGAACTGTATTTTATAAATGGTAATTTATTTCCTAAAATCAGGCCTGGGTGTTCTTAATCCACATGTTCTTATACGCGGGTTTTTACTGTATACTAGGACCTACAAGGGCGAGAGGTTTAGGCGGCCGAGGGCTCGTCTCGAGCTTTGCCATGAAGGAAACTATCACTCCCCGATAACTCGAACCCTCAGTAACTGGAACCTCCCGCTAACTTGAACCTTTTACGATTCCCCTCCAGGCAATTTTCTTACTAATTTTACCCTCGATAACTCGAACCCCCCGATAACTCGAACCTTTTTCGATTTCCCTTGAAGGTTCGAGTTATCGGGATTCAACTGTAATTAAAAATAAAAATGAAACCATTGCCAACTTTTTGGGAAAAATAAACGTAAAAAAGTTTAATTATTTGAACAAGGTATTAGACTAGGAAATCTGTTTTCTATTTTAACAGTTTAGCTGTTCTGGGTTGAGCCAATAAAACGTGAAAACTGTTTGATTTGCTACTGACAACCGAATTCAGGAAACGATCTTTCAGTGGAAATACCCTACTCATAATATTCATGGCAATAAAATGTGTTGTGGTTCAATTCTATGCTTGGTTCAAATTTTATTTTTCTTTGTTTTTAACTCATTATCATACATTACCATACCCAACTGAAACAAAGGAAAATGAAATTTGAACCAAGGATAAAACTGAACCACAACACATATATGCACCAGTTGCCATAGTCTGGTATTGAACACTCCCCCTACATCCCCCCCCCCCCCCCCTTGCATCTACGCTCAGCTGAACAGAATGTCTTTTTATCCCCTATTGTTAAGTTTCATATGCACTTTATAGGCACCCCCATTAAACTACGTCACTCTTCCGTCTGATCTATCAACCATCAAACCTTTCTGAGACGTTTCTTATTAAAAACATAAACGTTTGTAAGGTATTGCCCAGTTTAAACTGACTTATTTTTCTTCCTGACAGGAAGAAAACGAAAGCAGAGGATGTGATGACATCGTGATCATGAAGTGTACATGGCATTGAATTACAGGTCAGTCGCTATTATTGCTCTGCAGTTGGTTGATAATCCTCCTCCCCCCCCCCCCCCCCCCCTTATCGAACCTTTACCCATGTTTACCGATCAGAGGAATCCCAGGGCTATTTATTACACTGAGTTCTCTTCCCCCTTGGGCTGGCATAGATGCACTCGCTTAAAAGTTGTTAATCTACCATCAAAACTGACTTGTTTTTCTTCCTTGCAGTTAAAAAGTCAAGTCAAGCAGAAAATGTGATGGCGCCGTGACATGAAAGGCACGTCGATGCGAAACTTAGGCATTGAATCATACAGGTCAGTCTTTCCTCTTACAATACAATCGCGTCATAATCATGCGTGAACCCTGGTGATTTACAATATCCATACATCATGAACCAGACAGTCAAGGGAAATCGGTTAGAAAATCTTGCCCGTGGAGAGAAATAAATTCATATTTAAGATGGCTGCTTCCAGCACTTAGACTTTGATGGATCAATGCTACCACTGTTTATTAGTTGATGCTACAATAATGGTATCAAACGACTGCCCAACCATTGGTAAACAAGAAAGGTTACTATAACACCATTATAATTTAATCAATAAAACACCCTTACTTTTAGCTTTAAATGCTGATAACTTTCAGGGCTCGACCACGAACGCGAACGCGCCGTTCGTATTGGATAGCGTACAAGTAATTTGTGTGAATCTGTTTATACGAAAAGCTACCACGATCGTCAGTGGCTGGAAATTGGTTCGTGCGGAAAGTCGCAGAGATTGCCTCTGGTGTGAGTCTTTAGGCGATGGTCGCAAGTACTATTTCTCGAGTTCTTTTGTTTTCGTGTAATACTAGACTCAGGTGACACGCGGTTAGAGTTACCGCCTTGCGTATAAACGGTGGTTCGTGCGAATTTTCCAGCAGAAAATCACACGGAAAGTGGCAATGGCTGCGTTCGTGTTCGTTGTTGTGGTCCGTATAAACAAGCCTTTAAACTTTAAAGAGATCTTTGCTGATTCGCGGGTCATCTCTGATCTGGTATCCAGGAAAACGTTCATGAAAACTGACTTGTATTTCTTGCTCACAGGACCAAAAGACAAGCAAAGATTGTGTTGGTGTCTTAAAGTGTATCTGGATGGAATTCTTTAGAGGGCATCGAACGAATTAATTACAGGTCAGTTTTAACCCTTAATTGTTCTAAAATTGCTTCTATTCGTTACGTGCGCTAACCCGTTCACCAAAGAGTCGTTATTTACAATATTGGTCAATATAATCCATATAGTTTCCGAGAGTGATCGCCATTTAATTTCTCCATACAATATCAATACATTCTTAAGCAAACAGGTGTTAAGAACAAAGAAAATCATCAGTGCTAGTTGGCGAGAGGATATTGTCTTGATGTACCAACAAATTCCTACTACTGCGATAAGATGAAATATACGGCATTGAGTAAAGTGAATTAATATTTCGAACTTGTTCCTATTACAAAAAAAAAAACTTCTAACATAAATTGTAAGCAGAGATGTACCATCGCTTCCCCTGTGTTCTGCCTTTATCCTTCAACTGTGAATAAGCCACATATTAGAATTATGAAGTTTTTTTGTTCGAACACTATTGCTACAAAGTTTCAACTTTATTGCTTGAGATCGATTTCACAGCACTAATTTGTTAGCTTGTTTGAGAAAAAGTTGAATTTAAGTTCTACCCTAGGTGAATAGTTGTAAGTCAGTTGCTAACAAATTTGAAAGCGATCTCGTGGCATAGGAGTTGTTGACGTCAGGTTCGTTTCACATGTGGCCAAATGAAAAGGCTTCAAAGCGCTAGGTTGTTCTGTTATAGTTAGTTTTGGTGTACACGAACTGGTCCTAATACTTCTTGATATTGGTTAAACTGAGATAGTAGAAAAATACATGAAAATTTATAACTTGTAGACAGCCCAGGTTAGAACTGATTTTGACAGAAAACTAAAAACAGGGGTATTTCTCATTATTTTTTTTGTGGAGAATAAGCCTCAGCTGTTTTGCAAAATTTTAAAACAATTCTCAAAAAGGAATACTTGTCTCCTTTTAAAACTTCGTTATGAACGGGATAGCATCGGGGCTCAAAGCAGCATAGTCCTGTATCAGAAACAAAATTGATTTCTGTTTCCAGTTTTGTACAAACATCTCGCGTTTTATCGATGGAAACGTTTCTTTTTAGGTTTCGTTGCAAATATTTTGTCCATTTTTGTGACTGAATTCAATTAAAGGCGGGGCTCTACTTACATTTCACCGTAAGCAAACTTGGGAAGGTGTTTAGCTTCAAGCTTTCAATATATATAGATCGACGCTCATGGAAGTTTATTTACTAATAACTCAACCAAATTGGCAAAGTACTGTTCGTTTCAACATTGCTTTCTTCCATAATTTGAGGTATCTCTGGTATGTTCAACATACGATTACCCAACTTCAATTACACCTTTTGAAGTTAAGGATCTGTTCGAAAGATCTAAAACATTTCATCGAAGGCTTTTAGGATTAGCCAGGATTGGCACCCTTTTTAAAATTAATTCTTCGATTGTGATCGTAAATCACGTCAACATCATTGGTTCACTTTGAACGGGCACTGTCACCATATTTTCATTGTTTTGAATCTGCATGCAAAATTGCCTAATTCCAAGTAACCTACAAACAGACATCTTTTTATTGGTACACTTTGGTCATATAAACAGTATGGGGTGATGTTTGATCAGCAGTAAGTAAACACGTTAAAGGGATTATATAGGTCATACTGGTGCCACGCCATGTCAGAGGGTTAGCGCTAAAACGAATCGCTGCTATTTCTCTCAGAACTGCTAGGATGAGGGAATCTTTCTTCTTGATCTTTCTCTTTACCAGGTGATAAAGCTCAATTAAAATTGATAAAAAAGAAATTACTTTTGGACACTTTGCTATCAGAAGACCATCGTGTAGAAGTCCCTCTAATTTTAAAACGTTTTTCCGGCTCGTTAATCGGCTAACAAGAGAATGTATATGTCTCCTGTATCATATAGATTAATGAGTTCTAGCCTCTAAATTACACTTGGTAGAAATCCTTTGTCAAGTTCAGATCTTTCTTTTTTTGAGTGTATATGATATTCTGTTGTGCATCCTTGCCTGATTTGCCTTGATTAACTGCTTTCTATCAGTGAGAACAGGAATGCTCTTTCATACCATGATTTAGAAGGTTTTAGTCCATCTTAAGACCATTTATGTACACAAATGGTGCATAACTAGTTTACTTGTCCAATACCCAAAACGTGTCGAAACGATAGAAAATCGTTCGGTTACCATGGTAGCGTTCAAAAGGTGTAGGATATTGGCCTTTTGCATCTTACGTTGCTCTAAACGCCTTCTAAAAAGTTAACTTCTGATTTAATTTGCAACCTGAAGAACACTACAGAGCAAAAACTGTTTGCAAATTGTTGTTCTTTACCTTAAATTGTTTTTGAAATTCCATATGAAGACATCTGCTGTTTGAATGTGACGTCATCAAAGTTCAAAAATCTAAGCCGCTGACCTTTCAAAGCCGATATGCCAGTGGCATTTATCTTTATGAAATTTTCCCTCTCGCTTAGCTTTTTATTTTCAAGTGATATCTGTAAAGCTTTGAAATGAAAGCTTGTGCAATACTTTTTGTCTGCCATGTTGCTGCGCCAAAAGCTGGCCACTATCATGGTGGACGCATACATAAATACAGCTGCCGCTTTCACTTGTTAGACATTGTTAAAATGGACAGTAATGCGTCTTGGAATGCTTCAAAAGCAAAACAAATTGTAACAGCTTTAATTTTTCATACATAACAATAATAATTTGATAGCGACATACAATGAGTTCTGAACTGAAAACTGTTGAACAATCGTTTTAACGCTTCGAGTCATTTTTTGGCCGCCATTTCGGTGAACAAGGCACGACAAAATGAGACGGTATACTAACATCAGGAAATTTCTTAAAACATTTTTCCCCAATGTCGCGTCTAAAAAGTCGTCATGACAAAAACCATGTGTCAAATGTTACATTTGAGCATATCGTTTCTGTTTGCCTAATCTGTAGCCTCTAACGTTCTTGATATTGTTTAGACAAGCAAGCAGATGTCGGCCTCTTGATATAAACCACGGACAGAGATAATCATTCGATGTCATTTTTCTTCCTTGTTTGGCCTTGAGCCTTTTGCGTCATCTAACTATCTACAAATAATGGTCTGCTCATGCGAATTACAGTCTGTTATTTTGCTGCAAGTAATATTCTGCTCATGCGTAGTTCTGTCCACTCTGTGAAACTCACAAATCACGATATTTTTCTCAACGCGGTTTCCAATAATTGCATGGAATCTATTCAGTAATTAACTGAACGAACGAGTAATGTTTCTTTTCACTAGGATTTTCAATGCCAACTAAAGTTTTACACTAGTGAAATTCTAGAGGTACAGTTTTAAATAGATCATATATCAATATTTCCCAGCTTTATCTTCCACCGTACGTAATTTTTCAGAACTTACTGAAATCATTTGTTTAATAATTCTCATCGATTTCAGAGCGTCAATATTTAATATAGACCTGTAACTATGAAACGAAAACAAAAGTCCATATTTTCGGGGTAGGATTCTGATAAAACCGATTTTGTTGCATCAATATATGTAAGCTCTTAGAGAGAGTGTTATCGCATACTGGTTACTGTTTTTTCGTAGTTTTTTTACATCTATCTCGAAATGTTAATTCTCCCTACTGTTTTCCGTACTTTCTTTCAATGTTGGCTCTGAGAATTTAGCATTACATCAAGACAATATTTCCCAGTTGATGATTTTCTCTACTCTCGTTGCCTGATTTCTTTGAAAATGTGCTGATATTGTCAGGAGAAATTCGATGTTGATCACTCTTGGGACTTTACAGGGTTAAACTGACCAATACTCTGAATAATGTATTATCTCGCAACGTTTGTTTACTTTTCCAACTTAGTTCTCGGGTTTAGTTTGTACTTTCAATCTACCGGGGATTAAAACTGCTTTGAAATTATTCGAGGGCAACATTTCTAACTGAATTCCACCCTTACTACTCAGTTTTATTTTCATTTTTCCGGTTTCTTGCACTATATCTTATTAAGTATGTTTTCCTAAAAACGCAACCAACAAACACAATTTACCATTAAAAAAAACAAAGAAACAATACACAGTGGCTCTTTCTAAACCTCAAAGTTTCAGACAAAGCAAGCACGCGTTGTTTACGTGTGAAATGCTATTGACACCGACATCGAGCTACTTCTCTGCTAAAATTAGTCAAAACTTGAAACTGAACCAAAGAAAATCAAGCATATTTTACACTAAAGTTAGAACAATCTGATTTACAAGGGTAGGGTGCTTTTTATATTTAAAAAAGCGAACTGAACTTAATGAACCTGCAACATTTCTTTTTAAGTTCTCTCGAATTATAATTAAAGGTATTAATATTCTGATCTAAGCACTAAAGAGTTGACAGGTCAAAGACGTTTGCATTTTCTTTCGCTTTTATTATTTTGAATATTCAGCTATATTCAGATATCGAACAAAGTACGTCGCTGGCCATTTCACTCGTTAAGACATTGACTCAACACTGCAATGTTTAAAAACATTGGATTTAACGAAGCAAATTTGTTAGCCGGTATAGCACTGTAATATAAATATCACGTTTCTCACAAACAACAACTCCAGCGTTGATAATATGTTTTACGTATTTTTCTAACACGAAGTTACATCTCTTGATTTGTCATTCTAACGAAGTCTCATTTAATTTTTTTCAGCGTTCCTGCCTTCAAGTTTGCTGATAATTTCAAGTCTTAAGTCAGAATCTGGAGAAATGCAAAGCAGCCTTGAAGCCTTACACATCAATTTTCGCCAAGGTAGAAACTTACTACACATTTCAGCGTTTAAAAACTTTGAACTAGGTAGCACGAATTTTTGAAACCGATCTCCAAAATTATTCAACCAGGCGCTTGTGAAAATGCCAGTTTTGAAGGATCGAACTGAGTTATAATTGCAACTTACGAATTCGTTTTACTAAGTTTAGTTTTCATCTATGTCTTGTAAAATTTTTGCGCCAGATTTATTGCTATGATAATCGCTGTTTAAAAGATTTTAATTTTCCCGCCAAAAAACTTAGAAAAATACGGGCGCTCAAAATACGCATGCGCCAATTTTTTAAAAAAAATATATAAAAATGTTATAGCTATTGCCTTATACTCTGTAATCAATCTCTATTTTATTTTTTGTCAATAAAATTAAATTCTCTTGTCTCCTTGATATGTTATTTATTGCGACTGTGATTAAAAGACAACAAGTCAATAACGTAAACAGCTTTACATTGTGATCTTTATTATCTCAATAAAATCATTTCAGTCAAGACAAAGTGTTTTGTGCAACAATTAACTTTTATTAACTATAAATATTCTTTAATTAGTTAATGAAATTCGATTAAATCAATTAAAAAGGTGTTTCCAAAAATGTTCCCTCTATATACTAAGTCTTTTGGCGGGAAAATTGAAAAAAATTTGCACAGCGTTTCCCCTGACAACATTTTCGAGACAAAAATAACGAGGAACCATGTTAAATTTTTTCCCGCCAAAAACTAATACACAATCTCGCACAAAAATTCAGCAGAATGTTTGCCAAACGTAGATTTCCCCGAAGAAAGCCATTTTAGAAAACGTTTCAGTGCAAGATGGTGTATAAAACTAACATGAATTCGCGGATCTCTTCCCCATGTTGAACGTTGTACAAACATTACGCGAAATACAGTGTTTGTATGGGAATACATTGTCAAATAATTTCCGCAAAATTTGAAAACTGAAATATCCACAATCAGAAACTTAAGACACATAGCAAAAAATTTTACTGATCAAGTTTGAGGCTCGAAACTGTTCTGGAAAGCGTACAATTTCATTTTCATTTTTTCCGTACACAGGTCTACAAGATTTTGTCCAATTTACGAGAAAAAAAAGATTCATTGCTCGCTTCCCAGATCAGCTACATCCCTCAAATTTGATCAGCAAAATCATTTGCTAAGCATCTCAAATCTACAGACTAAACATTTCAGCAATCAAATTTTATGGAAATTATTTGACATCGGATTCCCAAACAAACACTGTGTTCCGCGCCATGTTTGTACATCATTCAAAATGGCGGGAAAAACCGCGAATTAACCGGTCTTCAAGGACGATATGGCAAGATATCAACTCAGTTATTACCAATCAAAGAAAACAAATTGGCCTGGTTTCAAACAATTGTTTCACGAAACCCGAAGTTAACATTTTGTCAAACTCTTATTTCAATGCCAGGTGCTTTGAACGATTTTAAAATTTTTCACGTTCGCTAAAAAAACACAAAGTTTTTAAAACTGGTAATAGCTTGCCATTTTATCCTTTTGACCTTTTCACCCAAATAGACAAAGGACAGTGTTTGTGAAACAGGACAAATACACATTAGAGCCAACATGACTTGAAACCAAAAGTAAAACTCGTGCGGCTTTCCCGACCCTCTAAAATGACCATGTTTAGAAACAAAGTTTGCCAATTTCAACAATTTTCTTTCCCAATTTCTATCTCACTTCCTTGTTTTGCTCTTTGCTTTTGTCCTGTTTAACAACCAAGCTTAACTTTTAAAACCCAAGTGACCAATAGCTTATTTCTCCTCACAAGATCAACAAATTATTAAGAAACCGGTGACTAGAATATAAAAGGCATCGAATAGGGGATATTTTTTGATATACCACCCCATTCCCCGAACTGTTATCAACAGAAATGCACGGTAATTAGCAAGGAGAATTGCTATCTTCATCATCTTGGGTTTTAAAACGCTAAGTAAAGTCCTTCTTCAGTAACGCAACGTCTGGCCATGGTTCACAGAATACAGCGAGTTTGTTGTTTCAAAAACAAAAGATTTATCTATAATCTGAACATTGCAAATGAAGATTACATGGACCACAAAAGCGAAAGAACCAAAAAGACCAATCAGACCAAACACTGAAAAATTGTGATTTATAATGTCGAACATTCGCTTGAAAATGGAAGGCTTGTTTTCAGAATTATCGGTGATAAACACTCATGAATGGTCATAATATTCAAGGTGTCTTTTGGCGCTGTCATAATACAATTGCAAACTGGTTTCCTGATGCAAAATTTTAAAATGATAAGCTGAATCTCTAAATAAACTGTCTCTACATGAAACGTTTCCCCGTCAAATAAAAAAAAAATCACTTTATTTAGTGTCAGAGTATTTAGCACTGTTGTACTAATTGTGGACACTGTAAATAAGGAAACGAATATTACAAGTTTTGTAAATATGCGATCGAAATTCTTTCATGTTATGAAGAATTGACTGTTTACAGTTCAGACTGAATTTTGACGGAATCACCAATTCGTTTCAACAATTTAGTACAAAACTTGTTGAAACCCTTCAATTTTTTGTGAGAATGTAATAGCAAAAATCATTAGTACAGAGTTTTTCTCGCGACATAATCAAATTCCAAAATCTAACTCCCTTGACCTTTGACGTTTTGTCAAACATCTTTGATCCTCTTTCCTTAAGAAAACTGTCCACATTTTGATTTAATAACGTTCCCAAATTACTGACTTCTTGCAGTTTAAATTGAATTTACTAGATTTCCATGAATTCATATCGACATACAAGACTTTTTTTGGAATTTATTACAAAAGTTGTGCAAACCTTCAATTTTTCAGTGTTTATAGAGAAAATGGCATTGATAGGCTTTTCCTGATAATATTATCAAACTTCACTAGTCTTTTAAAGGTTTTAGTTTCAACTATTCTTTGATTCTCTGTCCTGAAAAAAAAAATTGTCCATATTTTGGATCTTATAGAGTTTTCAATCTTTGAAAGGTCTTTTTGCATCAATTTGTATGTAGTGTACCTCTTTAATGTGATAGCGGCCAAACAAACTGTTCCGAAAGCTAAATAGATTTTTGCGTGGAGATCAGTAGCTTCGATAAAATCTAACTATCACAATCTCTACGAATTCAAAATCAATCTAAAATCGTTGTTTGCTTTTTGTTGCGACGAATCAGGAAAAAAAAGACCAAAGAAGTCCAAAATGATTTACCACAAAACGAAATTCCTCGATTTGCAATTTCGTATCAAGACTAAAAAATTCTACGTTCTAAAATGTTTCAAATAAACAGTTTTGAGGAAGAATTGTTTAGATAACAAAACTTCATAATGTTGCAATGAAAACGTCGAAGCTCTAAAAAATATTTTAGGAGAGAGATTTTTGACAATTTACAAGACAGTTGTGTTCCAGTCTTTCTTTTCTTGCTAGACAGAAAAAACTATATATATTTGTTTATTACACACGCTTATGTGGTCCGCAATCTAACTTGCAAAAACAACGATCGATTACTGTTGCGTAGCAACATGAAATTTGGTGATCTAGACAAGTAATTTTGGGGGAAAAATTAATTTCATTTCATCTAGGTAGCCAATCAGGGGAAGAGTTTGCTGACTGATGCGATTCTATAAAAAACATCCTTGAACTATGTGAACATTCTGTGAACCAGACGTAACGTCAAATTACCAAACCCAAAGTAACGAGAGAACATGGAGACGTTTAACATTCTTCGTGTAATGATTTTGTCCGAATTCAAGAAAAACAATGAATCAATTAAATAAATAGTCAAATCGATTCACGACGAGAAACGAAAATGTTTTCGTGAGACTCTTTAGCCTGTTCTTTTTTGTGCATTCAATATTAAGATTTCTTCTGTACTCCCATGTTCTCTTGTCCCTGTGTTTCCATGGAAATGTTAAAGTGGCACTGTCAAAGTCGCGATATCGATCCCTTAATTACCACCACCCACACAACAACAAAACGTTGCTTAAAAAACAATCAGTTTATACGATTTGTGTTTACAGTATCAAAATCGCGTTTCAAACAGATAAGTGACGAAAATAAAAAACCTTCTCCACTAGACGATATTGTCCTGTTGTCTTGATGTACCAACAAATTCTCGGAACTTATATTGTACGAAATGTATAGTTATCAGTAAAGAGAAAAGCTAGTGAACTCGGTCCTGAAGTTACAGTGCCACCTTAAAATTTACCATTCGTAAATAAAACAATAGTGGCTCATACAGTTATTTTTGGTGAAAAATGTTACGACCTTCACAAAATTATAACGAGAGCGAAATCTGCTTAAGTGTATTTTTGTGTAGTTTTTTTTTGGAGAACAAGACAATCAAGTTCAAATGTTTTTCTACCGTATTGTTTTTAAAGTAGTCACTGATGTTTCGAGGACAGCGTTGGGTCTGGCAAAAAAATCAGTTTACGTATAAGCCACTATTTATCTCTCAATTGTTAAATCTTATCTTTTCGTTGCCTTCTTTTACACTGATTAATCCAGCAGTGAACTTCTTCCTGGGATCCAGTCTCCTCTCCTTCTGTCCTTTCCTCTTCTATAAAGAAAACAAGCAAATAACGTGATTAGATCACAAGTTTGCCAATGCGCTACTGTGTAACTTCGCTGAAACATTACAATCAAACAAAACTAGCATTGTAGATTATGGATAAGGTTAGCCGAAATACCAAATGCATTTTTCGTTCAATTTCTTGTTCTGGAAATGCTTTTGGGGAAAAATTGCTATCATTTAAAACTTGATTCGTTTATGGCATCAATTGTAAAGATGTTCGATTTAGAAAAGTGGTGACAATACTTTCAGAGAATTGTGGTGAACAAATTGGTATCGGTGGTATTGCATGAACTCCAATTGTTAACTTCAGGAAATGGGAGTTTTGTCTTTAAGATTCAATACGTAAGCGAATAAAAAAACAACATTAACTTGTCTTGAACTGTTAATTTTGATGTACATGAACTGGAGATGGTTTCAACAACGGCTACATCGGGCAAATTAAGATTTAGCACGTGGTCGCCGAAACGTTTGCACAAATTGCTAAGCATGAAGAAAATTTCAACAGCAAAAAATCATTTCCTAACTTTCTTTAGCCTTAGAGGTTTGCCGTTTTATTTTAAAGCTCAGTCAAATTTTACTTTCAGGAGAAACATTTTGCATTACGGCAGCTCGCCATGCCTGAATTTCAACGAACGCGCCTAAACGTCAACAGACAGCACATTTTAGGTATATAATGTCCAATAATGTACAGGAATTTGTACTCACCATTAGTTTGACTAGTGTGAGGCTGAAGAACGTATTCGTCAGGAGGATTGTCCACTCCTTGAAAGCAAGAACTTGGTCGCCAGAAGAGAGAAACCGCTCGACATCACGACACGCCGACAAACTGTTTGAAATGAAACAAAGTCATTAATTGTCATGAATATGGATTACATACTGGAACCAATGACTTGAAAATACGTCACACATATCAGATAAAATATTCACGGCGCGCTTTTTCAAATAGATTTTTTGTCAACTTTGCATATTTAAATTAGCCGCCATCATTAATAATAAAAAGGCTGGCGTTCCGAGCGTTTTAGCTGTTCGTTTGCACTCAAAATGTCAACGGTTTCAACCAATTTTCTTGTTTAAGACTAAAATCTGAACATTTATGAAGTGTTTTCGTTTTTTTTTCTTAAGGGCCAAGGCATTATCTGTATCACTACTGATCAATTTTTTGTCTGAGTTCATAATAGATGGGAGCTTAAGAGGGTGTATTTTGAAAACACATTGCTTAGAGTTGTACAGTGCACTGCCCTGCAGTGAAATATTAACTTTGACAGGAAGGGTGTAAAAGCGGACACAGAAATAGATGTAAGAAACTAATAATCAGTTTATTTCTACTCAGAAAAACGTTACAATAAAAGTAAAGGTGATGGGCACACAACTCCAAAACCAAGAGAAAATAACAACACATATGCTGGAAAAAACTGTATTGAGACACCTTAAAAGTAAGCGCGCGAAGCCAAAGGAACAAACAATATTAAACATAGCCAATACTGTGAGCGAGTATTGCACTGAATACAATGTATAGCTTTCAGCAACAGAAAACACGAAAAACCAAGCCTTTAAGAACGCTTCAACATTAATTATAAATTGCAGTTATTTAATTTCTCAGTACTGCAACAGAGGAAGAAGAAATGCTTCACGAAAAAGGAAGAAAGGTAGGCAACAGGCGGAAAATCCCTAACTAACGTTTTAGAAAGTCTTGTCCAAAAGGTCTTTTCGATTGGCCCATGCAATTGTGCAATTACCGGTTCCAATATCCCACTGCATTTTGTATGTTAGAAAAGAATTGTTTCACATTCTTTATTTGGCCCGTGTGAAAACGATCCACTCACAGGAACACAAGGCGTAGACACTCTCCAAGAAACAGTAAATCGAGTAAAGAGTTATACCGTAGCAATTATCATGTGCTTGTTCACTGACGTGTCATTTGTTTAACTCCCAGCAGAGTGAACTAGAGGGGAGAAATAATTTTTGAGCGTTTGCCAGAACAACTATTTTTTATGTCCGGACATTGACATTCTGTTCAGCTACAACCCTTTTTCAAATTGCAGCTTGAACCATATTTCCGTTCCGTTGGAACTATTATTGTTTAGTTAGTTGAAATGCCTTCTATTTCGGTTCTAAGTTTACCGGCAGTTTTCATAAGCTTTCATTTAAAGCACCTGAAGAACAAGGCAGACTTACTTAATCGAGCAAAGATGAATCACAGCACCGACAACGCCACATTACTAAGTTGTGGATCGCATCTCTTCCTCTAGATGGTACAAACATTTCTCCCGATCTTCACGCTGTATTTATCGTCAGAGTCGCCGTTAACGTTCTCACCTGTCCTCTCGTCATTATACTCAACATCCTGGTGATGGTGGCAGTGAAAACCAAACGACAGCTTCGCACCAAGTCTAACGTAGCACTCGCCTGTTTAGCCCCAAACTGATCTTATGGTCGGACTATAGTTGTTCAGCCTTTGCATATTGCAAATAAACTTTGTTTCCAGCTACCGCAAAATATAATGTGGACCGATGAAATAACGCGCGCGATTAGTACCAGAACAGGCATAAATAAGGTAAGCCTGGTCCATTATTTCTCCCTTGCGAGCATGGTGGCCTATCTTTTTTATTGTATTTTTCGAAACAGTGTTTGGTACAGAGTATTTAGGGAAAGTTAAAAAAAATCGAACGACAAGTTTTATTTCTGTGAAATCACCTTAAAAGCAATAGAAATGCCCGAAAGTAAAACACTAAAAAGTTCGTTCATCCAAAATTATCTTGCGGTTAGATAATTCACGGCAGAACAGCCGAGAGTACAGACATAATTTTCGTGTAATTTCCAGTGCAATCATTTAGCTTATGAAACACCACGTTTGTTTTTCACGGCACAGGGCAAAAATGCTGCGTTTGCTTCACCAGTGTTTCCTTTTTACTAAGAAAATGAGTAATATTCCGCTTGTTGTTTGTTTGTTTCTCTTATTAAATTTTTCGTTTAGTGGCGCTTTGTTTGACACCAGGTGATTTAGACTTGAGAGGAGAAATACTTTTTGTGTAACTCTTCGTTAATTACCATGCTACCTGTCTACCCAAAGTCACCGTACACTCAAAAAGTTTTTCTGTGTTACATGCCAACGAATTTCTGTGCTATTATTATTTTCGCCATTGAAGACAAAATTTCGGCTGATGTTGGAAATATTGTTATTAATCTGCCAGTACTGAATTCGATGTTTAATCCTCTAATATCATGGGTGACAAATTACTCCTTAATTTTGGCGCGAAATTTTAGCGCTAATTTATAATTTCACATGTGAAATTACAAAATTGCCATGGCAGCGTTTCCCATGCTTCAGTGCCAAGATGGTGTGTACAGGATTTTACATTGTAAAAGATGACCTTAAAGCTTAAAATTTGCACATTATCGCTTGAATTTCACCTTGGCCAGATTTTTGAGCGTTTTACACGGGCGTTTTTTCCAACCGGTTCCTTCATGGACTAAGTTACAAAACTACGATTGTAAGCGTAATTAGTCACCCATGATATTAAAAGGTAACCACATGGTATACTCGTGAAACTAGGAAATAATTTTACTTGCGTTTTGTCAAAATTTTGACAAAACACGCGTGAAATTATTTCCTAATTTCACTCGTAACCATTTGATTACACATACATATACGCTGTTAGAATAAGATATTTTCGCGTAGCTTTCATTCACTTGTTGTCAAGAAAAACAATTCAACAAGCTGAGGAACTTGAAAGGAAAATCTTTGGACCAAGACAGATTGGAGTTACAGATAATGTCGAACAAGGACAAAATAGGGCTAGCCGAGAAGAAGATGAGCAACACGGAAATTAGACATTGAACAATGGACATGCAATTACAGTACAAACACAGCCGCAAGAGGAATATGAAGAAGCACCTGTGTGAGGACAATTGTAAATATTTCCAAAACATAGGCTTTTCGTTGAAAATCCTTTGAAAACTACTAAATATCGTTTTCGATGCCGAAGAAAAATTTCAATATATATATTAGTGGTATGGGAGAGAAGCGTGAAAAAAAAAACATCGATACGTGGCAAAACCAGTTGAATTTTATACAGTTAGCGAAACTGAACTGAAATCTAAGATACCTACTTGGACAACGTTATTAAATGGTAATCGTGTTCATGTTGGTGTCGTTAATATTTATTTTTAAAAGTGATTTGATCTTTCTGTTTGAGACATACAACACAGTTTCCCTCGAATAATAACATTAAAGAAAAAAAACCCAGAAAATATCCTAACAACTAAAAAGTTGTGCGTAAAACGGAAAGGAAAAGTACGAGAGAGAAAATGACCGCGCAAAACATTTACGGTCGCATTTTTCGCTTCTTTCAGCACGAGCCTCGCTTAGTACCCCTTGATATTATATTTATTTTCCTAGCTAATTGACGCATAAATCTTTTCATTTTATGCGCGTTAACTTCACTTCACGAATCCCAACAAAAATTTCCATGCAAAAACGAAAGGGAAAATGTACGAGAGAGAATAGGCTCAAAAACGTATCTGTCGCCATTTTTTCACCTCTTGTAGGACAAGCCTTACATTTTGAAATTGTATTTATTTTCCTCATTTAAAGCGCATATAATCACTTCACCTTTAAAAACAGCCGAAGTACAGTATACGAACAGCTGCTCCATGGAGAAATAAAAATAACGCTCAATTTACCTTATTTCCTTTATAGCTTCCAATTTTTTTTAAATGACAAAAATATTGTTAAAACTACCAACAAGGTTCCAAAATTGTCCTGCTGTTAGCTAATTCACTGCAGAACAGCCGAGAACACAGACATAATTTTCGTGTAATTTCCAGCGCAATCATTTAGCTTATGAGGCACCACGTTTGTTTTTCACCGAAAAGGGCAAAAATGCTGCGTTTGCCTTCACCAGTTTTTTTTTTAAGAAAATGAGTAATAATCCCGCTTGCTTGTTCCTCTTTTAAATTTTTCTTTTAGTGGCAGTTAGTTTAAATCCTGGCAGATTAGACGAGAGAGGAGACTCAATTTTGAGTAACTCCCAGTCAATTAGCATTCTACCTGTCTACCCAAAGTCACCGGACACTTAAAAATCTCTTCAGTAAAGCTTTTCAAACTGCGTCTTGAATATGTATTTGCCACTAAATTTTGCTTCTCTTTTAACTTTTGTTTGACTTTGCTTCGTGAAAAAACATGTTTGCTGAATTCTTCCATGCACTTTGGCTCTATATCTACTTTTCAGTGAAAAGATAAAAAATAAATAAACCGTTTATTCATTCAGTTCCATCACAGCTCAAAAGCAACAAAGATAGATGTAGACGACCCGGATAAATGCCTAACCTTATTTCACTACATTTCTACGGATACTTCCATTCGAAAAAATAAAATAGTCATGATTATTAAAGGGAGAACCAAGCAAGATCTGCTCAGTAAAACTTAGTCAAAGACACTTTGTTTTCCAACTGAGATATTCAATTTATTCTTAATTTTATATTTTGACCTAAACAAATTAACACGAAACAATAACAATGAATCGCCGACAAGACAAAGTGAACGAACTGCCGGATTAACTGTATGACACTTGCACCAACAGTGATCAACGTCAAATTTCTCATTACAATATCAATACATTGTCATACAGAGAAGTTAGGAGAATAAAGCAAATCATCAACTATTGGATAATTCCCCAGTTGATGCTCTACAAAATTCTAGTTTACCTGAGTAATTCGCACAATCTGGTTGCCACAATATTGCTGTATTCTCTTTCTTTGCGTCTCGGCAAAACAAAATCATCATCAAGGCAAGGACAGAAAAGTTTCTATATATAGGAAACGTGAAAGGCAAAGTGCAGAGACTCCTTCAATACAATGCAATACAAAACCGTTGTTTTGTATGTGGAAAACAACACAAGTTGTGGCGGCTATATCTGACGCGATATTTTCGCCCAAGGAAAAAAAAACAGTATAACGAACTAGATGTTAGAGAACACTTCAAAGTAAATTTGTTGTTAGTTTAAATCTTGATTCGGAGACAGCGACCGAGAAAAGAGAAATGTTTACGTGCTAAAACAACAAGAAAACGAGACAACGGAAAATCGCTAGATAAGTGGCTCGAATGTGCCATTACCGGTCTCAAATCCCGCTATGTTTTGAATGTTTGAACCATTGTTCAAACATTGTTATATATAACCATTGTTATATATTCTTTTCTATGCCATCTTTAGGCTTCAACATTAATTAGCCTTCAGCCGAGGAAGGAGAAATCTTTTACGTGTTAAAATTAAAAGAAAAGAACAACAGAAAATCGCTGTATAACTCATCAAGAAATTTACCAAGAGTCTTTTAATTATCTTGAATGTTGCATAAAACCGGTGGCAAATCCCCTTACCGTATGTTTTGTATTCGGTTTAAAGCCATTGTGTGGGCCATCTTTACTGAATACCTTCTATTTCGGATAAGCATTCAAGTGAATCATAAATTCCGGTTGCGTTTACTGAAGATTAGGAAACACTTAATAATAGTTTGCTAATGAAATGATATAAATGTAAATTTTAGTTGATATAATTCAAATTGTCATCAAGTAATTAAAGAATTACGTCAATTCACGATACAATCTTGGCCAATGTTAATTCTACTAAAAAGCGAAATTGAACCGCCCAACAAAGTAAAAATTTAAAGAGCAAAACGCGAGAAGCGATCTGAAGAACACGGGAGACTTCGTCGAGCAAAGATGAATCACAGCACCGACAACACCACATTACTCAGTTGTGGTTTGGCACCTCTTCCTCTAAATCTTTCAAACATTTCTCCCGATCTTCACGCTGTATTTATCGTCAGAGTCACCGTTAACGCTCTCACCTGTCCTCTCATCATTTTGCTCAACATCCTGGTGATAGTGGCAGTGAAAACCAAACGACAGCTTCGCACCAAGTCTAACGTAGCACTCGCCTGTTTAGCCACAACTGATCTTATGGTCGGACTAGTTGTTCAGCCTTTGCATATTGCCCGCGAGGCTTTCCTTCTTGATGGCCAACAAAACATGTTTTGCACTATCAAGGACGTTTTTACAGTACAATTTATAAGGGGGTCGCTTCATCATTTGATTTTGATAAGCGCTGAGCGTTATGTCGCGATAAAACACCCCTTTGCATACGACAACCACGTCACTGACGTTCGTATCATCATAGCGTCTGGCCTGGCGTGGGCTGCAGCGATCATCTTTACCTCTGAACACCTTGTGATGAGAACAAACTTCATGAAGGCAACAATGGCAGTTTCTAGCATGCTGTTTTTCATTGTCACCGTTTACTTTAATGTTTCTGTATACAAGGAAGTCCGTCGCAACGAGAAACAAATTGCTGCTAACCAAGTTTCCTTAGAAGCCAAGGAGAAGATACTCAAAAATAAGAAAGCTTTTTACACCACAACTATTGTACTCCTTGTTATTTTTTTGTGTTACATCCCAACCAGTATCTGTGCTGTTATTATTTTCGCCTTTAAAGACAGAATTCCTGTTAATGTAGGACATATTGTTATTTATCTTGTTACTTTACTACAAGTTCTAAATTCGTTGTTTAATCCGTTGATTTACGCGGTTAGAATAAGATATTTTCGCGTAGCTTTCATTCAGTTGTTGTCAAGAAAAACAATTCAACAAGCCGAGGAACTTGAAAGGAAAATCTTTGGACCAAGACAGATTGGAGTTACAGATAATGTCGCACAAGGACAAAATAGAGCTAGCCGAGAACAAGATGAGCAACACGGAAATGAGACATTGAACAATGGACATGCAATTATAGTACAAACACAGTCGCAAGAGGAATATGAAGAAATACCGCTGTGAGGACAATTGTAAATATTTCCAAAACGCAGGCTTTTCATTAAAAATCATTTGAAAACTTAAATTTTAAAGATCGTTTTCGACGAAGAAAAAAACATTCAATATATCTATATTGGTGGTATGGGAGAGAAGTTAGAAGGAAAATAGCGATATATGTCAAAATGCGTGCGAATTGTTATCAGCGAAAATCTAAGATACCTACTTGGAAATAGGATCGGAATATTTCAACGTTATTAAATGATGATTGTGTTAATTTGCCGTCGTTAATATTTATTTTTGGTCGAGGTGATGTGATCTTTCTGCTCGAGACACACAACTCAGATTACAAAGTTAAAAAAAAAAAACGAGAAAATATCCTAACAAAAAGTTCCATGCACGGAAAGAGGAAACGGAAAATGTAAAGGAGACAAAAGATGACCGCGCAAAACCTTGTTGATGACATTTTCAGTTTTTGGCTTCTCGCAGGACGAGCCTTGTATAAACACCGTTTGATATTGTATTTATTTTTCTCGTTAAACAGTAAACTTCACTGTTAACATGAACAGCTGTCCCATGGAGAATACAAATTAATACGTTCAAGTTCTCGTTTTTAATTTATAGCTTGCAACGTTTTCAAGAAAATTATAAAATTATAAAACTAATTTTCCGTAAATTGGTTCCTGGAAAAGCCGAGAGGCTAGAAATACTTTGCGAATAATTTTTCGCGAAATAATTGATAAATCGTTTGATACCATTGTTTATTTTTTTTTTTCAAAAAGATGAAATACTGCGTTCACTTTTGGCTGCTTCTTCATGGAAATGAGTAATTTCTCTTTTGTTTGTTTGTTATGTTCTTCAATTTTCACCAAATTTCTGACATTTTTAATCCTGGCAGAGAGAGAAGAAATAATTTTCGTGTAACTGCCGGCGAAATTAGTATTCCGCCCAAAGACACTGGACACTCAAAAAGACTTTTAGTTTGGGAAAAGCTTTTCAAATTGCGGCATAAATATACAGCTCCTTCGAAAAGGGTTGTCCTACATGGGTTTATGGGAACTGTTTTACTTCGAAGTTTCGAGAAGTTAGTTCACTTGCTGCATATGTTAAAATTTTGTTAAATTTGTAGTATTTTTTGTAACGTTGCTCGCTTTCAAAAAGTCTTTTTTAAACCTTATAATATGGTTGAAGCTTGCTTGCCTCGTCAGGTTCAAAAATGCTTTTCTTATGGTTATATTTCATTAGTATTCAAAGGTGTCAAAGCGTGCTGCAGTTTTCTACTTTTACCGATTCCGACTTTTTCCCGAAACAGGCAGCTGTCCACTCACCACAACATTTCCGTTCTCTTTTATGAAAACACCTTTTTTGAATGTCGTCCACCTTGGCTCTGCATTTATTTATAAAGTATGCAATGTTTAATTTGCAGCGGAAAAAGGTGTAGATCTGGGTCGAATCTGATATGTTTGCATTATTTTATGATGCATGCGCTGATACTTTAATTCAGGCATGCAATCATAAGGAATAATGAATAAAACGGAAAATCTAAAAAATGAATAATCAATAAGTCGTGAAAATTGTGAAGGAATAATAAAGTCAGTCCCAATAGTTCCTCTTCTACCCCCGATATTAGTTGATCTCGACCATCAAAAGCATGGGACAAACTTAAAACCGAAATAATTAAAATAGCTCCTTGGACATTCTCAAATTTAAAGTTATAAGTTGCCGCAACTACAGTTTGCACTGGTTGCCGTGCACATGTTTACATAATAATTGTATCTTTCCATTCCTATAGCTTTAGTAATAAGAACTTTAAGTTTAACATGTTTCTAGAGGTGTCGTTACTTTAGACATTAGGGCAGTTTGCAGTTGACTGGCAATAGTAATAATTGTTTTGTTCATAAATAAATAAGTCAATAAAAAATTTCTGCAAAGGGTGGTAACAATGCAGAGCAACCATAGTGGTTTTCTTCTTAAGGTGGGGGTAAAGGTGAATTTGAGTGAAATTTTAAGAGATTTAAGGAAGGGATAGAAGAAAGATAATTATTTTTGAAACACCAACAGACAGTTGACCCCAACGCAAGAGCACCCCAGGTTGGGACTGTTTGGGTGTCCATCTACTAATTTTTAACTTCAAATTCTAATTTTAAAATTACATTAAGTAATGATCCGTGCAAGAACTAGGCAGGCCAACGGCAAAATCGATTAAAAGGTGTTAAATCTTAATGATTAATTTCAATTAAATCGGCGCATGTGATTGGTCAATATCAAAAAATCGCCGAAAAAAACAAGAAAATCTCGACATAAACTACATTTTTTCACGTAGTTTTCCCCATGTCCCTATTATCCCCCTCACGGCCAAATTTTAGCGGAGCTCCCGCGGGCGCCTTCGGCGCCCGCGGGCGGAGCTCCATACCCATAGAAAATGGGAAATCCATCAAGCCAAGAAAATTTGGTGGTCGCCCGCGTCCGTACGTACGTCCGTACGTACGTACGTACGTACGCACGGATTAGGCCTGGGACGAGTTTATCTTTGTCCTTGATTTGGAGTCGTTTCTTTCGCAAAAAGTAACACAAAAACATTTTTTGGTTTGTTGAGAGTTAACTTAAATGTCATAGAAACTTGTAAGAACACTTTATTACTTCAGCGTTTTTTTTCTCATGTTTTCTCATGATCTGGACATTTCATTTCAACTTAAACGAAGCGGTTGTATGAAAAGGCGGCAAATAGTTTGTACGTTGTTCACTTTTTAACCTGAATGAAAGACGCGAAGAAAGATCAAAGCATGCTGGAAAACATAGTTCTTCGTGAATATTTCTCGCTCTATTTACTCATCTACATCATGAAAACTCATGCCAAATGATTTAGGACAACCTCTTAACGGGGAGATCCGAAATAATTGCCGACTTCAACGTGATATACATCGGACAACACCGAGAGTTGAAGCACTGCGGCTAACCAAGGCTGAAGAATTAATTGAGCTGACATTGAGCTAAAATAGCCGGTGAAGTTCACTAAGTGATGGATAAAAGACTGTTAACAGCTACACCGAAAGGAAAGGAGAGATCAATCTTCGCTGATAATTCAAAACATGTAACTTATATGTCGCTGGTGTTGGAGTAAGACGTACAACGAGTGGCGTTTTCGTTTCCGATATTATTGTGCTGGTTTGAAATTTTTTCCCTGCAGAATTTACAAGCCTTCTCCAAACTTGAGGTAACAAACGTAAATGTATATATGCACTAAGCATAAGTTTGATTTTATTGTAAGAATCTGTTTATACTATACTTCATTTATGAACGAATTTGAAGTAGTGTCGGTTTTCAGATCTTCCCGTAAATATAATGCTGCTTACAAACCTGTTCATGTTTGTACATTTTATACAGACATTGTTTATTAAATATTTCGTTTAGGTTAATTGTTTTTTGCTTTAGTTGGTGGAGTTAACTGTGATGTTCATGAATGACCATGATTGGATTTTCATAACAATATCAAATTATTAAGTTTCACGGATCAAAATCACGATTTCGCTTTATAAATTACTACACGTACAGAAAAAATCCTGCGAAACAAACCGAGTAAAACTACTCAGCGATACTGCACACCAATATATATTTAAGCGATCTATTATCCAACCGCTCTTTTTTTATACTCGCTTGCATTTGTTTTGTTTCTCTTATCAGCGAGGATGTTGAAATCGTAAACCAATATTTCGCCGATTTCGTTGCGAGTTACCTGTGCTTGGCTGAGCAAGTTCAGACTTAACCTTCCGCATATTTGCTTACCAGAAATGAAGAAAATTGAATCAGTTCTCTGCATAAAATTCTCTAAGGATTTTAGCAAGGCGTACGGTAAAACAGAATTAGTTAATCATGCAACCAAACTGCAACGAAAAGAACACGGTTCAAAACAGTCAAAACAACATTGTAAGCTTATTCTAAGGCCCGTTCCAAACGCCGCTCCACTCATGTGCCGAACCTAACTCAGTAAGGTTCGACCTTGGAGCGACTTTGGAGCGACAGCTGATTCAAACGGCGTATTTGTGTCGAACTTAATTCGCGGAAACAAGTCGTTAACAATAATAATGTTGACTGAACGTCTGCGTTGAGGATGATAAAAGGTTTTTGCAGTCGAAATCAGCAAACTATTACGCAGGTTTTGCTATAATAATAATATTTCCGGAAAAGCAAATTCATTCCGCGAGATTTATATTATTTCTCTCGAGAATTAGTTTGTAAATGCTAATCTCCAAATCTAATCTCACAAATTGGGGAAACTGCAAAAAGGAATTACCACCAAAACAATTTTCCCATGAAGTTCCGCTTCTCTTGAGCTGAAACATATTTAAAAGATAAACAAAATACGAGCCCGGTGAGCGAAGTAATTTCCCCGGAATTTTATGCCGTCGTGCTTCATGCATGACTGGTCAGACCTAGTCACGCCACTCCACTTTAGACCAATCACGAGCGCTGTTATATCGAAAATACATTACAGTAATTCATGCATTAGGTTCGGCACATGAGAAGAACGCCGTATGAATCAGTCGCCGCTCCAGTGCCGCATAGTGCGGCAGACCCTGCCGAACCTAATGTTTTTTGCCGAACCTAATTAAAACTGCCGGACCAAACTGATTCAAACGCCGCTCTTCTGCCGTACTTTATTCACCAGTTAGGTTCGGCACATGAATGGAGCGGCGTTTGGAACGGGCCTAAGTTAGCGTGCACCACTTTCCAAATCACAAACTGCTACAATTCTTACACAAAATCTGCTTTAAAATGACTTACAAAAACGGCACCATCAATTTGCAGAGTTTGTTTTCCGCCGTGAGTTTTGTTTGCCATAGCGTGAGTTCATTTTGTTTACTGTGTTTAGCAGCGAGTTTACTTAGTTTGTTTTTCTGTAGTTTTGTTTTTGCCTTAACTGCTTTGGAGTAAATCAAAGCAAGACCAAGGTCCTTTTACATTGAATAAGTCATAAATGTTTATTAACATAGTGTACAGTAAACGTTGTATAAAGTTTTACTAAGATTTGTTGTTGCCCCTACGTGCGTACGTGAGGAACCCAATAAAGTGCACTCGTCAATTTTAATTTTAGAACCTGTCACAGGAAAAAATTTAGGAGGATTAACCTCGAAATATATTGACATCGCCTTCGTCAACAAAACCATGAGAGGTTTTTACATGTAAGATATTAAGTTTAACCATGAGAGATTGAAAATTAATTTATTTTGAACCCTTATGGGCTACTGTATAAGATTAGAAATAGTGTGGCTACTTATTTGGTAACACTAATTAAATTGAGCAAAAGAATAATAAATGGGAGCTTCGCTTTTAGGCCTGCCTAAATCTATATATTAGCATTGTCCTATGCGCCAATCAAACGTTAGAACGGAAAACTTGTAGCAAGCGCGACCTTCATGCGGCGCCATCTTGGATTTGCGATCGGAGCTCTGAACTTTCTGGCCCTTTTATGAGCGAGTCTTGCCGTATTTTTCAACAAACCTATTTATTATATATTTCTCGAATACCTACATATTATATATTATAATTGTAAAGTATATTACGTCGAAAGAATCGATGAAACTGCCCTTCAAGAGTGACTGCTGCTATCCACGACACGAGGGGCGACAGATTAGAAAATGTTAGTCTGCAACAGTTGTTTGCTGTCGCCTACCGAGAAGAAATGTTTTGTGGCACTGGTAGTTGGAGTCTAATTGGGCACAAGGAGTGAAAGTAGAAGATATCTTGCTTTTGCAGGGAGAGAATACAGCTCCAAACGAGATGCGAATTAACACTTGAGGTAAGCTGAAGGCACTGGAGATATTTTGTCACGTCCGCACGTGTTACTTCTTACGTCTGGCTTGTTTGTTTCTTTCGAAACATATGTCGATCTTTACTCTTCTCTCATACCATTTTATTATTTTTCTAGGCTGCTTCTGAAATTTTCAACTATTACGCCACTCCAGGAATTGAACACACAGGCCTGGTGCCGGAAATTATTGCAGAACAAGCGCTGTTCAAAGCTGAACCGTCGCTTCAATTCTATTCCTCTTCTTCGATTGATAAGACAGTATAAACACTGTACAATAACGAACATTTCGGCGTTCTCGTAATCGCTTGTATCTGTTCTTTGGAAAGTCTGAAAGAAATTTGTGCCAGGGAAATCGATTTGGAGTACACAGAGTCTGTTTTTATCAAAAACCTTCCATGGCTCGGAAAATATGGACTCGACCTGGAAACCGACACGACAGGATTGTTAGTTTTTTTGATGTGGTGGACATTACTTCGGCATTAGATGTATTAGAAGACTTGTTTTGAATGCATTACCGAACGTTTACATCGAGGTATTTTTATTTTCTGTATTTAGAATGTATTTGTTGCTGTTGGTGATATTTCGCGCGTCTTTGGCGCGTTCCTAATATCCGCGTGAGTTGTTGCTGTCTTGGATCACAAATTGACAGTTTCTTTGTGAAATCCGATCGAAATGTTTTTCGCAAGGTCGCTGATTGATGTATCGCTGAGCTAATCCCGAGGTTATTTTATATCATTGTATCTTTCTCCCTTTTGGCACGTAGAAATTGTCCAAATTTTAGATATGTTACAGTTTTGAATGTATTGAATGGGTTGTCGAAATAAAATGTTGTTCAAATGGTTTACAAGTTATCTTTATTTAAATTGTAAATTCAAAATTCGCGCTTTTAGCGTATGGGCCAATCAGTTCGTTCAGATTTAATTTGATTAGAGAAATTAGCGCCTGAAGCCCAACTGACGCTATTTCCCTAGCCTATTGTTCTCTTGCCTAGTTCTTACACGGACCATTACTTAAATCTTTTATATTTCTTATTTCTCCAAATTTTACTAATCGTTTGAGAAAAACTATCTCTTTCCAAACATCCCCAAAAAATTTACAAAACACCGCTTAACATAGCTTTGCGGGATGAACAGAGGGTTTTGAGAGTGTTTGAAACAGGAGCGAGATATTCGCATTAAACCCAAGTTACGCGGTGGGAAAACGGGCTTCAGGCGAACCCCCGCCTTAACCAATCAGGAACAAGCATCAAAACACCTTTTCCTGCACTTGGCACCAGTGGCGTATTTTGGCTGTGATTACTCTGTTTTATGACAGCCATTTGAAAACTGCTCCTTCTAGGAAATGAACAAGTGTTCAACCTCGCACGCTGTGTGATTGTGGTTGTGTCGCTAAGTGCCCACCTTAAAATGGGAAGAAGTATATGGGAATTGTTCTTATCTTCCAGCTTAAAGAAACCAAGGTGCGAAGCCCAAAATGATGAAGAGAAATTTTTTCCAAGGTTGCCAATGTAAGATGCATTACGGCAACAATAATTCATTTTGACGAGAAAAACACCACCTCCAAAAATTTCTTTCCTTGAAGTTTATTTCCCACAAACAATATAATGAAAAAAAGTTCTGTCTAGAAAATTACACTGACTTCATGCTTTTTTTACAGTGATAATTGAAGTTCCATTTGAATCTTTGGTGCTGATTGCCTGTGCAAGTTTTGATTGAAAGAAAGAAGAGATCAAGTAATTCACAATGATTGATCTGGGGATAAAATGACTAAATGCCTTGAAAAATAGAAAAGTCTCCCATTCCTGGTTCACTGGTCATCTTGAGGCACTAGAAGGAGAGAGAACGAGAAAAAGAACAACTTAGAGGATTAAATAGAGCAGGTTTCTGACTGTCATAAAACCAAAGTTTAAGTAACCATGCACATCTGATTTACTGCAGCAAAAATTTAACGCAAGCGATGCAATGAGCAAAACAGTTTTTGAATAAAAAGATGTAACTGATGCAAGGTGCAGGAAGGTGTGCATTAATATAAGCAAAGTTATATTGATTTCGTTTTTTTTCCTGGAATTTTTTTAAAGGAATTAACAATTAATGCACAAAAAATGCACTGTAAAATACGTTATCTTAAGAAATTTGAGAGTTTTTTAGAGAGTGGCTCAAAAGCAAAAAGGCTCATTAAAGGGACACTGTCACGAGCATAACATCAAAAATTCGACAGCCCAAAAACATGTTTACACCATTGGAAACCTATTAACAGTGGTCAAGTATTCTTAAAATTACTATATCAGTGTACTGAAGCTAAATATAGAGTGATATCACTGTGATACCATCGGGAACTTTTGATCTCAACTTGAAAAAGTCAGGCTGACTTTTTCAAGTTCTGTCCTTGTGATTTGGAAAAATTGATGAAAACTATTTACTGTCACCCTCTTCAATTTGCTAGATATCCTTCACTTTATGTTCTAGGAGCATTTCCTGCATGGTTGAAGGTACTAAGTCATAATTGTGGTGCCGTTTTACTAAAAAAGCCAAAAAATGTCCGTGACAGTGTCCCTTTAAACCTCAAAACAAAACAAACAAACAAAAGAAGTTGTATAATCGTAAAAGACAACACTTTCACAATATTTTTTTTTCTTAATTCATGTTTCCACCAAGTTCCTGTGACTAGAGAATTAAATAACTGAAATGGGAAGCATAATTTCCATTTGGACATGACCTTTAGGGCAGTACGAAGTTATCTGCATGAAAACAAGGCAATTAGGTTTTTAAAGATGGGCTACAAATTTTATAACTTACGTTTGAATGAGCCGCATTAAACAAAAGACATGCAAACTTCTCAAAACATGATCTGCCAAACCAAAACTTGGCAGGCAGCCATTTGTGAATACAGTACTTGACTGTAATGTTGTTGTTTTTATGTTTGTATTTCTTACCTTCTCATTTGCCAGGTGAAGGATGCAGACAAAGGCAATGGACACTGACAGGTTCTTTGACATGTTCTTGGAAAGCTTTCCAGGCAGCTGAGCATAAACTTCTTTGAATGAGTGAGGATAAGTTACATCATTATTGTCTGTTTGTTTCCCCTGCTGATCTACAACCACATTTTCCTACAAGTAAAACAGACATCACATAATTTAGAGGTAAAACTTTATCTGTTGTTTACCAGTAACAACCTCAACACCCTTTCAGAAAAAATTGAAGTGCACTAGACATATCAGCTAACCTTGTTTCCTTCACCATTGTCAGTGAGAAGTCCCCACATGGCCCCCTTTAGTTTTTTTACATCCATCTTTTTTGCAGTTTTGGCATAACCAATATCAATTTTCTGAACCTGCCAACAAAATAAACACAATGCATTAAACATCAAATACTTTAAGTCAGGGAACATCCAAACCTGATTTAGTGTAAATTATAGTTCTCTAAAGTGAAATCATGCACCCTAAATGGGAAATTTGTCTAGCAGATGTTTATTGCAACCAACAGCCATAAATTAGTTGCAGTTTAGAAAGCTTTTACACTTTTTTGAATTAGGTAAACTACACTTTGCACACTTTTTCTAGGTCTGACAAGCTGACTGGTTTTAAGAGCTAAGTAACCACACCTTATTAGGCTGGGCAACAAGGCCATCACCAGCAAAGAGGGTTTGATCCACCACACTCTCATTTGTGAAGCTGGTTCCTTGGGAAGAGTCTCCAAATGTCATGTCTTGTGACAAGGGGAATTCTGCTTCTCCACCTTGCAAGTCATGTGAACCATCTGCACCATCAAATGCATCATCATCATCGTCACCATCCTGCCGAATCAGAAGCATACAAGTCAGGACCCTGCTTTACAAACAACTCCCTCTTGCTCTAAACCAGATACACCTTGGACCAACTTGTCTGCCTAAAAATAAATTTGCCTCAATGGGTCTCGGATAAAGTGAACAAAGACAATGCAACACCACAGATTTCTAAGAGACTTTCTTAGAAGTAAAAACTGTAATGATTTCTCAGTTGGTTGAAGTAAATTGATATCTTGTAAATTGCTGTTTATTTCAAAACCTATTTGATACTTAGCTTTGCTCACAGAGTGTGGGTAACAGGTGCATGCCACAGGTGTGCAAACAATTGTTAAAACTCAATATATACCCTCTATTTTTGCTTGCAAAAATGACACCCGCTGGTTTCATTTTGTCCTCTAATTTTTCCTTCTATTTTGTCTGAGCCACATTAGGGGAATGATATTGCAGGAAAATTTTTTTTTAAAAAAACTTACTTGGAGGTCTGGACAATAATTAGCACAGTCATTTGCATTGTCATAGTTATACCATGCTGAGCCTGCCAAGACAAATATAAAATTATGATGAGACTCCTTTGCTACAAAATTCACAAAGAAGTGTGTAATAATGGTACCTACTGACCCACTCTGGGAAAGACCGGCAATGACACAGGCTACATGTATGCATTGACTGTTGCAATCACATGTAGCTGGGAGATTCAATTGACATGCACGTGCAACTATAATCAAACTCAAGCTTATGCATCCCTGCTGACAAATTAACTACATGTCTGTTTTTTTATAATTTTGATTACTTAAAAATAAAACAACTAGAAAAACAAAGTATTCAACAGAATCATGCAAAATAGTGACCAAAAGTACCAGTCCTGTATCAATTTCTTGTAAATATGCTAAAATGACAATAAAATGTATCATGCATGCTAAAATGACAACAACTAGAGCACACATTACTCACCATCATCTCTTATCTCTGTTTGGGCCTGAACTTGACGTTTAACCTATTGAAAAATGAAACACACAAGGCTTAAACTATGGAATGACAAGCAAATGATTTTGGGCAACTTTGTGATTTTTAGAAGGTGGAAAAGACAGCAGAATCATAGGGAATTCAACATATTATGAGGAACTGCAGACCAGAACTTGACTAACAATGGCCTGATAATGTGACTAACAATAACAAAAGTGAAAACAGAGTGTAATAATATACATTATTAAACACTACTGTAGTCATGGTATATTGCAATTCCTAACTTTTTTATTGGTTTACAGACCATGGTATATGAGGACCACAAATATGATAGCTTGATACCTGAACACCCGACAGACCTGACCAAACCCGCAACCCAGCCACGAGCCCCTTGCGCCAAGCCCCCGACCCCCAGCACCCATCATACTCGAGCCCTCCTGGCTCAGTGAAAGAGAAATTACCCAAAAAACCTAGAGAAAACGACCCGGTAACAGGGGAGGGTGGGAATTAATTAAGGGAACGCTGAAAACGCTACTTAAAACTGAACGCCACGCCGATAAACCCACGACTGAAAGCACATGGGATGGATATGCATGTACAAGATAAGAATACCGCTGGATGGAAGTCAACCCCACAGCTTACCAGCAACCATATGAAAGCCAGTAACGCAACCAAACGCTAAACGCCACAAACGCTACAAATGCCATAAACACTTAATACGCCACTGACAAGGCTATGCTCCTTGTCGTTAACTATGTTAAATGATATTCAAATAATATTTAGCCTTTTTACTTGTTCAACAATGTTAAGATTATTTTTTAACGTTTTTTTTTTGTATGACAATTTTATTTTTAGATAATATTAATATAATAAATAATTCCTGTTTCTAAATTGGGACTCAGTAAGGTTTCTTAGAAGTAAAGTTTAAGGTTTCTTATAGTGTAGTCACTTACCATGATTCTCGGCTTGATAAACAATCTGAAAAGTTTATCAGCATCGTAATGAAGGTCTTCAGGTAATGTTGTCCTTGCTGCTGTATGCTTTGCAAGGGTTGATTTTGACAAGGTTGTGGCAGCCTGGTACATATAACCAAACAAAATGGAAAAGGAACTGTCAGTCTGATGATAACAAGATGTGCAGCTCTAGAAACGTTTGACTTGGACTTACTACGAAAATTCATTTTGTGCGAAAATTTCGAATGATATCACAGTTTTTGCTGGACAGTGTAGTTTTATTGACTCAAGATAAGCTGCCAGACCAGCTAAACCCAAAGTCCCTATTTCCAAAGTTAACAAAAGATTATCATATTATACAAGGATGACTATGGAGCGTTGATTGCTTTGAGTATAAAATTCACTTTTGGACAACATGATTAAGTTTAGCTTGAATGAATGCATACAAACATGGCTGCTTTAGTTTTAGCTTAGTTAAGGTGGCCCGTGGCTATTTTTTGGGAACGGAGGTGCTCTTTTCTAAATGGAGTTTTGGGCATGTAAACCTCGACCGATTTTTCTGATTTTTGGCAGTCGAAATAACAAATGTTCAAATTTTATAAAGCTTTAAATTATAGGGCAAACAAGGCAAACGATCACGAGATATTAGCACTTTTGAAGAAATATATTCATGAAAAAAACGCGAATATTTTCCAAACGCGACGATAGATTTTTTTCTCATTAATGTCAACAAGTTCAAATAATTTTTATCCTAGTTTTAATGTGAGCAAGTTTCAACAAAATCGGCTGGGTAGAAATTGCTGCACAGTTGACTGTTGAATTTTTGCTTCAAAATATTATGCTTGTGTATAATTGGGAGCTGTTACAACAACGTTTAAGCAATGCTCAGATCCAATGGATTATTTGAAAGCTTAATGCCAGCTAAAACGTTGCTGAAAAGTATGGAAAGATCGGAAACTCCTAGAAAAAGTTGTAAACGGATGAAGAGGAAGAGGTTTACGATGCGTAAATTGTGAATTTTAAAATATTCATTTTTTTCGAATTAAAAAAAATCTACCGATTTTTTTTCTTTTATTTTTAAGTATGAGAAAATACAGCATATATGCAAACGGCTTTATCTAGTTCCGTGTGTCTAATCTCGATGAAACGCGTCGAATTTTGCTCGCCAAGATGGTTAGTTCGCGTCTTCCATTTTGAAGCGCTTTGGAAACCCTCGTGTAACAGTAAATTATTCAAACTTGCGGCATTCTCAAGATTATTTAGCACCTGGAATTGAACATACCACGCCACATGCCACATTCATTGCTAAATAAAATGCATGAATACAAAGCTCAGCCGCAATTTTACCCGTGGCATGTTTATTTCCAGGAGCTAAATAATCTTGAGAATGCGGCAAGTTTGAATAATTTACCGTACCAAGAGTATTTTCAAAGCGCTCCAAAATGGAAGACGAGAAGTAGCTGTCTTTCCATACTTTTCAGCAACGTTATAGCTGATATTAAGCTTTCAAATAATCCATGGGATCTTAGCATTACTTAAGCGTTGTGGTAACAGCTCCCAATTACACACAAGCATAATATATTGAAGCAAAAATTCAACAGTCAACTGTGCAGCAATTTCTACCCAGCCGATTTCGTTGAAACTTGCTCACATTAAAACTTGGATAATTTGAACTTGTTGACATTAATTAGAAAAAAATCTATCGTCGCGTTTGGAAAATATTCGCGTTTTTTTCATAAATTGATTTTTTTAAAAACGCTTATATCTCGTGTTCGTTTATCTTGTTCGCCCTAAAGTTCAAAGTTTTATAAAATTTAAACATTTGTTATTTCGATTGCCAAAAATCAGAGAAATCGGTTAACGTTTACATTCCCAGAAATAGCCGCGGGCCACCTTAAGTTGTGTGAATTAATTAGATTCATGTGAAGTTATTAATGGTGGTGGTGTGTATAAGGCATTACCCTTCCTCTTGAAAAGCTGCTTTTAAAGTCCACCTCGCTCTCAAACTTGATGGTAAAGGGCTGTTTCTTTGCTCTCTTTTTCTTGCTTTGCTGCTCAGCTGCTGACATGGAGTTTGGTAAACCTGTAACAACGATATTGTTGTGGTTTAATTTTCATGCAGTAATAAAATAATCAACAGAAGGTAGATATGTTGTGGTTTAAATTTATCTTTGGTTTTAATTAACATGTTTCAAGCCAGTTTGAATTGATTTTTAGTTTTCCTTGTCCTATATTCATTTTCGTAAATGTGAAACAAAAAACAAAAACAAAAATCAATTTGGAACAATTTTAAACCAAAGATAAATTTAAACCATTTGTAACAGATATGTTTGGGCATTCTTTCTGTGAATATTAAATAAAATGTAGTCAGACACCAGATCATCATTATATTATTGAAAAATAAAAAAATGTGTTACTCTTGATGATAAGCTTACTTTGACCCCACTTGGTTTAACCACCAACCCCTCTGAAAATTCCAATTTTACTTCATTATCAATAATACTTTCCTTCAAAAGTTTTGGCTCTGGCCTCCGCTGGAATTTCCAGTGACCCTGCATGGGGTTGATGCGGGTCCCGAGTGTAGGGATATTTTCTGGAGCCACATTGTAATAATTTAACCCTTCAGGTGTGCATCAAAGGCTTCTAAAGCAATACTTGCAATTAATAAGACTATTTCTTGTAAATGGAATTTAGGCAAGGTTAAAACCAAGCCAATACAGTGGATTCAACAATTTTACATAATTTTTTTTAACCAGTAAGAGAGCACGATGAACAAACAATCACAATCACAATGAAAAACCAAGTTCCAATCCACTAGACAGTTATAGTTAATTGTACCTTTAGAGAGCTTGGAACGAAGCCTCCAGTGTTGGGGTCCAGCCCAGGTTGACATGAGGTCAGACTTGAAGTAAGAATAGTCACTTGGCTGAGACGACAGCTCCAAGCACAACGTGCCTGCAGTTGTAGCGGCAGAACCAAGAGTTGTTCTGTGTATAGAAAAATAATGTTGTACAAACCTCAAAACAGTGGCTGCTGAATGTAGTACTGGAAATTCTCACATATTTTACGAAAAGAAACTTTTCTAAAAAATAATTGAAAAACAAGATAACCAAAACAAACATATCATGCATTCAAGCAAGTCTCAAAACAGCTGCTGCTCAACTGGAAGAATTCTCTCTTCGACTAGACAGCTATTCTAAAGTCAGAATTCATCATTATTTTGAAAGTTGTTTAATGACAGACCTTCCATCCTGGGAAGTAATAAGTCTTGCTTCTTGTCCATCAGCAAAAGCAAGTGATGCATTGCAGATTGGATTACGGAAAACATTTTCACAGCGATCCCTTCCAAATTCCATGTCCTGTTAAAAGAACAGAAGTGACTGAGTGTTTTCAAAAAGTTTCCCACCCTGCTCCCCCACAAGGTCCTCAACTCCCAGTCAGTAATTCTGTCTAGAGCTATTATTGTTTAAGCATGATTACAAATAATATTACATAACCCAGACATTTTTGACTTACCCCTCCCATGTCAGGCATATCATCATCACTGTAGTCATCACCAATTGCTTCTGGAAATTCACACTCTGGTTCAGGCTCAGTAACTAAATATAATGGCACATTTATAGAGTCACCTTTAGTTGTTTTAGAAAACAGTCCTAAGAAAATATGTGCGCTGATTGGTTAAAAATCGTGTTTCTATAACTCGATAGAAACACAGAACTAGCACGAGCTGCTGACATGATGATGGCGTGAGCAAAGAGAATTTACATTTTGATAGTCAAAGTTAACAAGTTGTTTTCGTTGTTTTTGTCGCCGTGTTTTCTAAAAGAATTAAGAAATAGAAAACATGTACCGTGTTTCTATCGAGTTACAGAAACACTCATGAAAGTTTGGGAAAACTCAAAAAAGCTGGCTGTGGAAACACTTGCCTATCGGCTCATGTTCCCACAGCATTTCTCGTTCTCCCCAACTTCCACTCGTGTTTCTTTAACTCGATAGAAACACGGTACATGTTTTCTATTTCTTAATTACAGGGCCTCCTCTATTCATAGATAGCATGCAAAGAAAGTCCTATCGGACAGCTTAAGCCTGGGGTAGTGGACTTTCCTGTCAGGCTATTGAGCATGTAACATTTTTGGACTTTTTTGTTGGCAGATGAAGTATTAGACCACTCAGACAGGCCTTTGGGCTGGGGCATAATGGTTCCAACTTGCCCAAAGGCAACCTGGATTCAGATCCCTTTTCTTCACATTCTGATAGAGTCACAGCAACTTGGCCCAGAGCTGATGTACCAGGTGCAAACTGTAGTTGACCACAAGTTTGTTGATTTTTGAACTTCCATTGACCATCCAAAAAAGGCTAATTTTTAGAGGTTTTCAGTGCTTTCAATAATCATGGCTGCTCAGAGAAGTCAGCTACTTCTAATGCTGGATTATTTTAAACAGTCAGTTACTCTATACAATGTAGTGTTTCAAGCTAAATTTGGTGCTATGGCCTCTCACCTGGTGCATTTACATCAAAAGCATGTTCATTCTTGTCCATTTCTGCTACCTTCCTACCATAATCAGCATTGGCCTGCATAGATTTTAAAACAAATGACAAGTTTCTAGACTACCTGTCGGTTAATCCCTTACCAAAGTTCCAGGCATTCAACATGTACCAAAAGGCTTAGAGCCAATTTAACTTTGAGATTTACAATTAAATTTGGCAACTTTCTACTGAAAGGAATGATAAAAGACCCTACTACTGTAACAGTACCTCTTCATTTCTTGTCCATTTGGTGAATTCAAAGTCAGTGAAATGAGGGCAGATCTGTAGACCTTCAAAGTTTACACGACTGTAAACATCTGCAATAATCATAAGTTAAGAATACAGTCCTAGTAAGTTACATTTTGCTTGTATACAAATTGCAAAACACTAGAGCATTAGCAAGAGTTTGGCTCCTTCAAGAACAAGACAGGATCCATAAGCTACATTTCATACTGGTTGAGTATACGGAAAAATCAGTGTGATGTCATTGAAATGCTAGTCATAGGAAAAAGAATTTACAAGATAATTATAATGGCAAGTCTTACCTCTAAGTTCTGATAGGTCAACCATGCTACTATCCTGTGTTGTTTGCCCTTCTGATGATATATCTCGTGTTGTCATGGTTACAGCTGTGGAGTCTAGAAGCAGTTCGCAGCTATCATCACGGACAAACAGGTGGTTCAGAAGCAGACCTCCAGTACCACCTTCATCAAAAGCAGCCGACGTCTTGTGGAACAATGGATCAACCTGACAATTATAATAAATGCCGTCTTTATTTGCTATTCTGTTTTAGCATTTACAGTGTCGAAATGTGACACAAACTAAACATACAACAGAACAATGTGTCAATGCGCCTCAATTTTAATTTTGTAAATTTTATTAGTCCAATCTGAAGAAACCTTACACACATTCAATGAGTCAAATTTATGTCTAGTACTTTGGAGCACATGCCGGTCAACACCTATTGAAAGACAATTGTCAAGCATGGCACATTATTATGAAACTGTAAACATTACTTATAAAACACATTAAACTCATCACAATAGATGAGTTTGGAAGCAGGTGCCTCAAGCATTGGTGGAGTCGGGCAATACTCTAGCACATGGAAGGTGGTATCCGTGGCAACCCTGGAGCAGCCACTACCAGGCACTAACTACAATCCCAGACAAAAATAGTTGGGAAGGTTGAAAATGAACGCCTTGATTTCAGCAACATTTAAATAGATCTAATCTATAGGTACGCGAAAAGTGTTTATGAGCCCCCCTCTACTCCATATCAATGTTGAAGTATTACCGGTAGTGAACATTCGTGATAGACAATACAGCTGTGATTGAAGTCTCTTGGTATACCTCAACATTGAATAAGGGGGAGGGATAGAGAGAAATTAGAAACCTTCCCAACATTTTTGGCAGAGGTTGTAGGGAGAGAGCAAGCTACACCACAAAAGCATATGCAGACCTCACAGAGCTGGAATGCCAAACACCTTAATAAAGCCCTGCAATACCCTATTATGTTGCTCCACGGCGCATCACGACTGACCAACATTGGTATGATTGTAACTTAGTAAATTTTATTTAGCCACAGTGGCCAAAAGTGTCTGTAAAGTTAGGTTAACTTTGTATGAGTGTGTGTCACTTGGATCACAGGAAAGTGCTCAATGTCCATTGTCACAAGAGGAAAAAGACCCTGCATATTAAGTATAATGAAACGAACTCAGGAAATACCTCAGAACCAGGAATACCTGTGAATTTGCACATGAATAGACTATTTACAGTGCTTAACACCATGTAAGTCACATTTCAATAGAACAAATGTTTGATTATTGTCAGTCGTTTCAATAGAACACATGTTCAAGTATTGTTGACCAGTAGATAATTTGCATGTCAATTGATCAGCTGCTGTACTTCAACAATATATTAGTGTACAACACATGCAGTTTCAAAGGATCAACTTAGATCAAACCAAACTTTATCCAGAACTTAAGCGGATGTATGCTTTGTTACTATCATGAAGATTGAGAGCTAGCCAATTGGATGTTCTGTAGTTATCAAGCGTACACGTGTGATAGTGTTAAAAACTTTGTATTTCTTTGTATTAGTGAACACCTGTGTTTACTTTAGATGATATATAAGCAACGCGAAAACTGCTGTAAATCGATTGCCTAGATGTTTGTCTTAATGAGTTTTGAAGTATCTATGAGGTTTACTCAACAATAAAGAAGTTTGCTGTGTTCCAGAAGACGTTCAGTATTTACTGCTCTGCACTTCTGGCATAGTGTAACAAGTGCCGGCTGCAAAGCAGTTAGTTCTACCGAGCTTTCCCCCGTCCCCGCACCGTTCAAGTCGTCGTTAGCAAAACCCTGTTTGCTAAACAAGTTCATCTTGCACCCACTCGAAGTATCCAAACCGTCAAGTTCCAATATTTGCCAAGCTCGCTAGCGTTGGTAAACCGCCCCTACAGCCTTAAAACCATTATCGTTACACTGACCATGTAAAGTGGTTGTCCATAAAGCAGGGTTCTACTGTTGAGTACGTGTATACATAAACTTAATGCATGGATCAAATGTCAAAGGTTAGTGATTTTAGTGTGGACCCTGGTTTGACAGCAACAATGGGCACTACTGAAATAAGCAATAAGAACATGAAATAAAAGAGAAGAATCTATCTTACTCCTAAGAAGATCAAGACTCTTTTTAACTAAAAATTTCAAGTCAGAGCAACAAACTTACCTCAAAAGCTAAATCAAACTGGTTGACATTCAAGTTCTTGAGATTTGTCTCTATTGTATTTCCAGGTCTGTGATGAGTAGACTGTAATATACAACACATGATAATCATGATTGTCAGTGCAATGAATATGTCTCCCTGGCATTGTCACGTGAAATATAAGTTGGGAAATTACTGGGGATCTGTTATTACAACCCTCCAAGTTTATTTTTTTCCTTAGTGGCAATTTGGCCACTGACTGCTCAAGTTTAATTTGGTCACCAGTGAAAAATTTTAGTTGCTAAATTAATTAAGCGCACGCTTTCAATCATTCTTCTCAATTTTAGTCGCCAGGCTGGTGACTTCGGTTCCAATTTAGTCACCAGCTCCAAAATTTTAGTCGCCATTGGTGACTAAAACATTGGTCTCAACTTGGATTGTTGTATTAGATGCACTGGTGACTATCCAGCTTGCTTTTTCTCTCATGTAACAGATTTTGTAGTCACCAGTTTTGTGGATGGAAGGAATTAGCACTCATCCATACGAGTCTCAATCCTTTTGCATTTTTGGGTAGTTCAAAAGTCCACTTGCTCAGATAGCAAGCACTGTCAGAACTAATTTTCCAACCCTGCAGTATGGTTTTAATGCCTTACTAGTAATGCCAGTAGATGCCATTTAATTGATTTTTTTTTGTGATAAACTTCTCTTGTCTTGAAAAGTTTGGGATTTAATGCAATCAAAGCTTGAAACTGACAGAGTTTAGCTATCATAATTTGTTACATACAGTGTAATGATAAATTATTACAATGACTTTATTGAAATGTCAGTGGATTTAGCTCTGCAAGTTAGCTAATTATTAACACTAAATAAACAAACAAATACTACAAATTAAATATAAACATATTAAAAATCCCAACTAGTAGGAGGCCAACCAGTTGGCTGTGCACAGAGTGTAGCAGTTGAACTGATTAAGTTCAACTTGGTATTGGTGAGATGGAGGATTTGAAGCAGGGACAGGTAGAATTCAAATTTATCCAGTGCCCTAAACCACTTGTCCACATTGCCTCCACAATTATGTGTGTTTTACCTTCTTTGGCTTCTGAGGCCCTTGTTGCTCCTCTCCAGGTCCTTCCCCACCATTCTCATCTCCATCTGCAAAGTATCAATGATATAAAAAGTAAATATGTCACCAGAAGCAAATAATGTACCAACACTAAATTACCAGGGCTTGAAAAATGTGCTGCCCGGTCATCTGGAACAAGTAGAGTTTACTGCCGGACAAGTGAATTTTATTTTCACTCGCCCAATGGTAAAGAACCCAGGCATGTCATCTGTGGACTAGATCATCAATTAAAATAAGAAAACTTAGACAAGGATGGAGCTGCCATAGGCAAGCAAAACTTGAGAGCAGCTCAGTCGGAAGGGCCAGCTGGATTTCTTTATTGAGCCCTGATTACAGAACTTTACTAAATACTTATTATTTCATTAAGCACCCTGGTCTAAAGAACATGACTTGTATGTTTGGTATCATTGCAAGAAATCATCTTACAATGCCAGGTATTTACAATTACTAAGTAACTTTCACTGTATAATGCAAATGTTTGTACTAACCTTGATTTTCAGCTCTTCCTAAACCTCCTAACATCTTATAGGCTTGTGCATGGATAGAATCAACACGACCTGCGTAGATTTTAGCACTTGCATCTAATGTGCAACTTGCAACCTGTTATCAGATGCCAAAATATACAATATCTTTTAATGAAAGCACCGTCTCAAACCTGCCCTCTTTAGATTCATTTTTTTAAAATCATCCCTGACCCTATTTTCTAGTCCCTGATTAAGCCTCACCCCACTTTCAATATCATGCTACTGCATATAGTAATGCCAAATCCTTTGCTGGTTAGTTTAGCACTGCTACTGCTTTCTGAAGATTGCTTTTGGATGAGATTCAAAATCTCTGTGTGACTTCACTTGTGGACAATCCAAAACCTAATCACAATTCATAAAATATTTGATGGTTCCACTCAAAACACTGTACATCACTGACAGTAACTAGTAATGTCACGTCATATTGCTGTCATGAATGTTAGCAGTCTTATTACCTGGAAGTTAGTCATGTCTCCCTCTTTGACCGTCTTGATCAAGTCTTGCATGTAGTCAATTAGATGCAAACCAAAAGCATTTTTCGCATTGATTTTCTATATTAAAAGAAAACAAATCCAGGTTTAATTTTTTATTGTAAGCTAAAAGTATCATTGTGTACTTCAGCAAACCAAACATTTTCACTGCTTAATTTGCAACCTGTTTATGGTTTCTTCTTAAAGCCCTTCTTATTGTCAGTACCCATATACCGGTAATTACACTTATTTCAATGATGTCTACATGTAGACCTCATTCCCATTCATGACTTGTCTTCCTGCCACCTAAGGGGCCTGGGAATGAGGTTGGTTACTCTGACCAATCAGAATTCAAACATAAATGTAGTACATTAACTTGACAATAAATAAATGATTTCCTGCTAGCCACACAGAACGACTTAGATTAGGATGCGTTCTCAGGGTCCGAAATTAACTTTTTTATGTTGGTGCCAACCGGCGACTGGACCAAAACTTTTAGTCGCCAGATGGCAATTTCTGGTCAAAAATTTTTTCGATCTTTCCTCTTGCACTAAAAGACAAAATACTTGTTGTGCTAGCGTATTTTTGGCCATTTTTATGCAAAAAAATCAATTATATTCCTACCAGAAAACAATAATGACAAGCACTTTGTCAAATGCTATTTACTATCTAAAACAGAAATTAGACAGTGACCAGTTCCGGCAAATTATACAGGTATGTGTTGTGGTTCAGTTTTATCCTTGGTTCAAATTTTATTTTCCTTTGTTTCTGGGTACATGGTAATGTGTGATGAGATTAAAACAGGAAAATAAAGTTTGAACGAAGGATAAAATTGAACCACAACATACATGTACCATTAAACTTTATCTAGCGGCAGTCCGTAATCTCCACATCCGTTCGGGATTTAGCGATCCAGTAGTAAACCGCCCACTTCTTAAAAAGGTTCTAAGGGGTATTTTACGCTATCAAGGTTCCCCCCGTACCCTACGTCAGCCGGTAACCCCCAGGGTTTTGTTAAGTATTCGTCCTGTTCTCGAGAGCCAGCTGAGTCCCAGGGATTTCTCCACGGTCTGGGCTGCCTTTACTTTGGCCTTTTTTGCCTTCCTCCCGTGTACGTAGCGAGTTTACATATCAAGGGGTTCATAGCTTTAACTCCAAGTTTGACCTCACTACTGATTGTATTACATTTTCTCCCAGTCTGGCCTGCCCGCAGCGCATCCAGGTTCTCCTTAAGGCATCCAAGACCGATGTCTATAGGCAAGGGCAATCGCTTAGTCTTGCTCGCTGTTCTTCATTGCTTTGCCCCGTCTCAGCCATGCAACAGTATTTTTTGCTAGCCTAGCCGTGCCCTGGGCCCTTGTTTTATTTTCAGTCTAGTGCCCTCCTCACCAGGTCGTCTGTTACAAAGCTGCTTTGGGACTCGGCACGCAGCGCCGGACTACCATACAGGAGTCTGAAAGGTCATAGTTTTCGCATAGGTGCCGCATCCACTGCCGCAGCTGCGGGTTTGCCAGACTGGCTAATAAAGGTCTTAGGCCGTTGGTCATCAGACTGT
Organism: Meandrina meandrites; assembly: GCA_963693305.1. NCBI lineage: Eukaryota > Metazoa > Cnidaria > Anthozoa > Scleractinia > Meandrinidae > Meandrina > Meandrina meandrites. Next base: position 23,387,009 of record OY855905.1, on the reverse strand, counting down.
TATCAGCTATATATTCGCACTCCAGAATCAGTGCTCCTTTCTGCTGCCCCTAGGATGGCCAGCGTATCTAGTAATGTTTTCTTAGGTTAGGCGTCTTGCTTGGGGGGATGCATGCCTTGCACGCATCTGTGGCGGTTAAGTCTGCGTAGCGACTTCCCCCAAGCTTTTGGCATTATTTTGCCTTGCAACTCTATACCTTTGCCTGAATCTTGTCCGATCCAGCCCGTGCAGCGCTGGGGAGATAAGTAAGGCTCTGCCAATACTCTTATCCTAATCCCCAAGTTTGTGGGGAGATAAGTGAGGCTACCTGCCACAGAGCTGTGTTCCCCCTATTACTACCGAATTAGGTAGACTGTTTTTTCGGAGACACACGAAACAGTTGCCGTTGGCGACAAAGACTTGTGTTTTGGGTCACGTGGGTTACAGCTGTCAAAATGAAAAGGTAAACGCACGTGAGCACATTCCTTTGCTCGTTGTAGAACATCTTGATACTCGCTCGCGCTTCAACCAGTTCCACTACTTCCTTAAACTGCCCTCCAAAATAACCCGATGCAGGATACCCTCCTTCAGCTATGATCCAATCGACTATGCTGCCTCGTGGGCTGTCGTCTATACTTTTTCCACAGATAAAAGACCTTCCCTTGCTTTTAACGGAAAAGCCCGCAATCTCTCTTGCCTCAGGAATGTGAAGGAATGTGATCACGTGCGCATACCTATGTGGCGTTAGTTGTGAATCATGTGGGTTTGATTTAAAGACGAGTCTCGCCAACGGCAACTGTTTCGCGCGTCTCCGAAAAAACAGTCTACCTAATTCGGTAGTACGCCATCTTGTTGTTGTTGTCTTTATTATTGCGTTACTGAATATTGCGTTACTCAAGGTGAACATGCGGAACAGTGACATTAAGCAAGCATTTACTAACATAAGTAAAATGCAGTTAATGGAGCGTGACGCCGCAGGGGTGCTTGCGTGCAATGTTGTTTTCCTGTAATAATGAATAGTGAATGCTTTCTAGTCATAGGACTCGGAACAGTTGTCTGTCATGTCTATAATTTTATCTTATGTAGCACGTACAACCACAGTAGCAATGTAAGCACTTCTGGGATTGGTTAAAGTATCAAAAGCTCTCATTCATAGCTGGTAGTTCAACACGCAATGTCTAAGTAGTTCATAGTACAAGCTCACCTATTGGTAGTGTTTACAGACATTGTCTTGCCTTTAAAAGCAACTGATTGCTATCCAAGTTCATTATTCTAGCAGTTCTTGCACGAACACTTGTTTGCTCTAGAGCTGTATTCATATTTTTTCCCACCCTCCCTCCCTTTGGAGAAGGGCTTTAAGCTTTAAATAAATATGGGTCACACTTTGTGGTTTGGTTAAGTCTGCGTAGCGACTTCCCCCAAGCTTTTGGCATTATTTTGCCTTGCAACTCTATACCTTTGCCTGAATCTTGTCCGATCCAGCCCGTGCAGCGCTTTTATTTTTCCGCGCACAGCCCGAAGTCGCGAACTACCTGCCACAGAGCTGTGTTCCCCCTATTACGCCATCTTGTTGTTGTTGTCTTTATTATTGCGTTACTGAATATTGCATTACTCAAGGTGAATATGCGGAACAGTGACATTAAACAGGAAAATAAAGTTTGAACCAAGGATAAAATTGAACCACAACATACATGTATGTACATGTAAAAGGGTGCAAAAAATGAGGGCATCCTGCTGCAACTTTTTATGTTCTACCATACTCACATTTTCAGTTGATAACTTTATACAGTTTGAGTACAAGTCTTTTAGCTGAACATTTGTTAAACCATTGGTTCCTGCATTCTGGCTCCTGGAAGAAAATAGAAATTAAAGGGTCTTAGTGACATTTCATGAAGAACAGAGGTTTTATCATTGCAACAGTTGTAATAAATCCAAAGGGGGACCACAAATAAAAACTCTTTTTATTTTGGTCTTCTGGGGGCCTTTTCTTTCATAAATTCAAAGATCTTTCAGGGCTTATTGCTGTAAAATTCATTTCTGAAATCAACTTTCACAGAATTTATTTGTCATTCTTTTTTACTGTAAACACTGTAAACATCCCTGTGCTAGCCTTGTTTCATTTGGATGTGTAGGATTGCAAATAACAGTCAGTCATCGGACAAATATGGCTGAACAAAATTTGCCCATGTCCGGCAAAATCCCAACTGTAGTCAGACATCATTTCTGGCCATTTTTTCTGCACAGGAGGCACTGACCTAAATGTCTCTACACCACATGATCAACTCTTTAGTGATGTGAAAAAAGTTGATTATGTAGTAAAGAGAAAGTACCATGTGAACATATACATGTGATAAATTTTGATTGACTGAATAACAACAAGAGACAAATGTAATGGGGATAGGCAGTACTTTCTTTTTTTTGGCAGGGGGGTGGGGGGTGCCCAACTATTATATTTTTGTTGTTTTTTTTTAGCTCGTCTACAAACTAAGCTTGCTTTAATTTACAGTTGGTCCTTTTCCTTTAGTCAGGGACAAAAAGAATTTCTGAAGCTTCTCCATTTAGAGAAGCCTCAAAGATTCCTTATTTCTATGAAGGTCATATAAGCTTATTACAAAAACAGCATAAGCTTATATAAGTTAACTGGACTATTAAAACTTTTAGTAAGATCCCAGTAACAAAGAATTGCGATAAAAAACAAATTATAAAACTTGTACCGTTCACTATCAAGACGACTTGCACTTCTTGGTGTAGCGGGACTCTGAAGGGTCGCAGATGTCGCTTTGGAAAGACGCCTTTGTCTTCTTTCAGCTGCGTCGTCATTCTCCGCTAAATGATTTGTCGGTGTATTGGTGCTTGTCAAGATGATTGCACGCCTTCGTCTCGCATTTGGAGAAATAAAATCGGGCGTTCGAAACGGTGATGCCACGGCCGCCATGTTGAACTACAAAATGTCGATTATACACTGTAAAAGGTGATTCGAAGAAAGACGGTACGAATATCTGTATGAAGGCCTTGAATTTTTCTTCCTTAGCCAAAGTTTAGCTCAATAAATCAATAAACTAATTGGCCGAGTACGTAACGTTTACAAATTAAAATGAACTCTAAAAATTCATAACTTCGCGCCCAAACAACCGTCTCTTCAAGCAACCGCACGTGACCTCCAGCCACCACAAAAACTTTCCAGCCCTCCCCTCCCCGCCAAATACTGCGAAAAAGATCATTGTGGAAAGATGGCTGGTTTTGTGACAGCAAATCGCTGGGCAACCGGGGTTGAAACTCATAAAACTTCAGAAGGAAGAATCTTGTGTACAGGAGTAGGATGTGTTGGATGTTTTCCAGAAGTTTTCTCAGAAGATGCTAACGAGCTTGGAGTCTGTGACGTGGATCTGTCGGGAAGCATTTTAGGTCTCCGGCCTTTCTTGGACGAAGAAAATTCCCGGGAAAATTTCAGTCTCAACGGAAAACGCTTTTCAAGGAGAAAGAAGAGGGCAAAACCAAAGATAAGGGGACACAGACGAACCATTGATAATGACAGGGTTTCTTCCGAAAGAGATCTGAAAGTCTTTGAAATTAACAAAGAGAAGCCTGGAGTCGCTTCACCTTCACAAATGCGCGAATCATCTTCAACAGTTGGAACGCAAACGGAACCGTCCGATCTGGGAATCGATAGTCAACCCATGCTTTCAAAAACTTTGAATGATGCATCCAAACAGGATTTATTACCTCTTGATGAAGGAAACAGGGGCGACACAGAAGAAAGCACATCTGATAGTCACACACAAATTGGTGATAATTGCGACATTGTTGAGGTTGACGACAACGTAAACAAAACGCACAGGAATGCGGTAGGTTTATTTACTCAGTCATCCGGCTCAAGATTCGAAAAAATCCACGATAAAATGTACATTGTAAGTAGTAAGAACATTGCACTGAGCTCGTGCGATAATTGCGTTACTCAAAAAGACGATTCTACCGAACACGCGAGGGACGGCGTGACCACTGCAGAGCAACAACAAAATGCCCCAAATGGAGAAGATGCAGTGTGCTTTTTCTTTGCTTTTGAATACTACAACAGCCAGCGAGTTTTACCGGACTTTGGGGTCATGGAGATTGTTGAGGCGCTCAGTAAAATCGTGGATCTTAAGGACATCAAGTGCGTTCAAAGAATTTCTTGTCGGTGGCACATGGTTTTAAAAAGTCGGAAATACATCCGGCTTTTGAGAGACTCGGGGTTAAAGCTGAGAGGGAGGGTGTATCAGCTTGTGGATGATGTTGATGCATATTTTGATGTGGTCCAATAAAAAAAGTGTGTAGTTTTCTTCAATTAATATTGTATGCAAGTCTTTGAATTTTATCTCACTGAACACCTTGTCCAGGTAATGTTGCCATTCTGGTCTACTTTTACCGGTAATCAGGGGGAGGTGCTATAGCAAAAAAAAAACTGATCTTTCAGCACTGAGAACAGAGATGGTATCTTTATGAAATATTGTTACAGTGCTTGGTAATGAATTGCAAAAAAAAAAAAAGAAAAAAGAATCAGATGTTATAGAGTATTCTCTTTCACGTAAATATGTACAGTATTTTACTTTAGTGTGTGCACGTAAGCCAAAATTTGCCCAAACCATTCCAAATTTTTTATTTGCTCCTTTTCCTTCTTTTTTTCTGCTTTCTTATTCTTGTTCCTTTTTACTCTTCACATCCTTCTTTCTGGCAGAAAGATTGGATGAAAACTTGGTAAACCCTTAAGAGGGGACCTTGATCAACTACAGGTGTGTTGGCCTGTTTATGCACCTATTGTGCACCAAAAACGGATCACTTTTTTTTCACTAGCTCTGTCAGTAAAATACAAAACGCACAGTCCCATGGAAAGGTCAAACCAAGCTGTGTCAGTGGCTTATCTGAAAAGGTGGCTGACCTGCAAATTGACGATGTCACAAGTGGTTCAATGACCACTTCTCCAAATGTCAACAAAACTCAACTTTGGCACTGAAAGGTTTAAACCAAATTAAAACTAACTTAACTCAAACTCTTTACATGTAAAACTACAATGATGTCCCGATTTATTAACTCTAACCCAATAATACAAACTTGTTTATGGTATCATCTACTCCCAGCAACAACAGCAAAAGTACATCTGCACAAAAATTAGCAAACTGCAGTTTTTATTTTGGGATCTCAATGAAACTGTACAGCCTAATTAATTACATGAACTTTTTCTCAAGGATTTTTTTTACATTAGTATCAAGTGAGAAAACAAAGAAATGTACCACCCCTCCCCCCCAGAAAAGCTCACCACTACCCACTGCAATAATTATTTTTATTTATGAACAAAGATCAACTTATAGGAAATCTGAATAATAATGCAAGATTTACTCCACCATCGGAAGAAAACGTCTTCTTTAAATGGGGGTCAATTCTGGAGAACAATACTATAACATTATTGACTCCATATAATTAATTACTTCTGAAGAAGAGTCTTTTTTTACAAGTAAAAGCTTAATTTAACTGTTTGCTCCATTAATCCTTACTTTTATTATGCAGCATAAAGAGGTAGAGGTGATGTAAGGAATTCAAGGTTTTTCATCATACAACAATATTATTCACAGATCAGACCAATATCAATCAGATAATTTAATATGAATGTTTTAGATCTACGAGAGAATGAAGAACTAAGCCATGAACAACAAATTATGTGCACGTCTCGCATCTGTTGCAAGCTGGTAATCAAACGTAAAGCTCCAAGCCTCCACACAACATAATTTTGTTAGGTCGCAGCGGTATGTCACAACTCAAGACAATTTTAAATTAAATGGTATACTGTGACAATGTCAAAAGTAGTGTACCGAGAGCTTTCCTTTTCAAATAACAGGGTAGGTGTAGAAAATATCGGTAGGAAAATCAAGTTGCTAGCAATGGAGTTGTTCCACAGGCTGTAGCTAAAAAGGAAAACCTGGTTTCCCCATACTTGATTACTCAATTACTTGATCTTTGTAACCACATTTCCAAGCACAACCCCCCCCCCCCCCCCCCCCCGACCCCATCAACAGACTAGTAAGAAGTCTACTATGGCATTTCAAAATGCTTCAAAGGTTTTGAAGAACACTTAATGAGTTTCAAGTCTTCACGCATAAGCTGATTTCAAAATTCAAAGCATGGTGTAAAGACAGAAAATTTTTTACCTTTATATACACGTAGCAGAGAATATCAGATTTAGTGAGCATTAGCCAAGTCACTGTTATCTGATGGAGGTATGTCCTTTGCAGTGAATGACTGAGGAGCTGGGAAATTCTATTCGCCTTCAGTTGTCAGTGTTTGTGATTCAGAAGTAACACAACCGCAACAAACTGGCATGGTGATGATGTTTAGCATGCTGGTGCTATTTCTGGCTAGTAACAGCAGACACAGTACAAGTCACAGGACTACTAAGAATTTCACACCAGTGTCTAGCTCTACAGCCCTTATTTCCCTAATTGAAATAGTGACCTAGATGTTTAACACAATATTAATATAACAAGCTCAAGCTTAACCACCCTTACATTATATGTATGTGTGCCAAGACTACTCAGAGATGTAGCTAAGAGCAGGCTACCAGCTAATTTCACTGGCTGAAAGAAAGCTTATCACTGTCTGAAATTTCACTAGAAAAAAAACAGAACTTGGAGTAATACATTCTGAAGGTACACAGGCCAGAAAAACCCGCTGGACATGTCAATAAGCCTGCTTAGATTCACTCCTAGCTACATCACTGACTACCCCCTAATAATGTCCCTAGCAACCTAACTTTTTCCATGGAACCAAGTAAACTCTGTGTATTACCTAAGTATCTACAAGCACTCGGTTGCCGTGCAATTTACTACCTTGCACCAAATAGAGTATTTACAGCTATCTTTCCTTTGAGAGATATTTTTGTACAAAGATACAATAAGTGGAAGACTTAGAGTGCGCTACAAAACAGGTCATCTTAAGGTGGTGACTGTTCCCTTTGTATTCCCGTCTGGTGTGTAATTGAGGAAATCCCACATGAGAATCGTATCGTCATGGGAGCTGCTGACTATCTGAAAATCATCAAACTGCAGCCTGAACACTCTGCCATTGTGTTCCTGTAAATTGAAAAGCAATGTTATAAAAACATACAATGACACTGTCAATAGTGTTGAAAGTTATTTGGTTTTGCATAACTACACTAAGAGACTGGTTAAAGTGCCTATGAAGCAAAAATAATTACTGCTTATTAAAGCATTTCAAAATAAAGAAGAATGGCATTTTCCTTTTTGAAATATCTTCTTTCATTTTGGAGAGATTTATGTAAATTGTATTATGCAAATGAGGAAAGTGATGACGCCATTTATTGTTCCACAAAAAGATCAGCATAGAAAATTGCACAGAGAACAAGTCCAAGTTTTTGTTGCTTTTTGCATGATTTTCAATACTTATTAGGGAGCTTATGCAAACGACGACAGCAACGGCAATGAGAACGTCACTAAGCAAAAGATTTAATGAACAGAACAATGGTTCTGCATGTGCGTTTGAAATCTTCGTGCATTTCTTAGCCATTCTCTGCAAAACAACAACGTGAAGTGACCCAATTCTGCGTATTTTGGACAATGTGAACCCCGATGGCTAATTTTTGATTTTTCTATCTGGAGTTTAGAATGCTCTCTTTATATATTCAGCTTGAGCCAGTTCTTAAACTGATAGATACACTGAATACATCTGGATAATCGCGAGATTCTCAAGTAAAATATGAATTCAGTTTTCACCAGGCGTTGTCCTCAGCGTCGCCATCGTCATTGCTTAAGCTCCCTATTATTACCAAACCAAGTGGTATTTTTAAGCCTTGACGCCACTTTCTCCCATTTGCAATGAAGCCTTAGAAAAGGTTGATTAACAATGACTGTAAATTCTTGGAAATAAATTTTAAAATAAAATGATTTCTGATGTTCGTAATGGATTGAAATTTGTCAGGATGAGTAAGAAGATCTAATAGTACACGAAAATGTAAAATAATGAAAATCAAAAATTTGATCACAGGGGCACTTTAAAAGGCAACAATTATTATGACATAATTATTAACATGGTGGCTGTAAGGTGGAGTTCTACTTTGTCATTGGTCTTAGTATTAGTAAGCCACTTGAGATAGAGCAAAGGAGCCTGACCAATGACTCACAGAATTCCCATCAAACTTCAACTTACAGGCAAGTCTTGTTTAATTCTACTGTATTTGGTTTGTACAACACAACATACCACAAGAGTTCTAAGACACAGTGTCCCTGCTGGTGCTCTTGGATCTAATGCAGCTTGAAGATCCCACACTTTGATTTTCCTGTCACAAAAAAAGACCACAGTATATTATTTAATTGTCATTATTTAGAACAGGACACTGTTAGATTGTGAAAATCATACCAAATCCAAGTAATGCTTAAAGCACCAAAGGGCATTTTAATTTGTTAGCCGACTAGATCAATAGTCTGAAATTTTCATTGGGTTCTTGAGAATGGAGCTTGGGTTATATTAAAGAGTCTGTGTTTCTTTCCAATCAGTGGCTGACACATAAAAAAAGCAAGAATTTACAAAAATGTGCAATGTACACCAGAACTGTATATTTGACACAATTCAGCAACTGCAATATCAACCTCTTACTAAGAGGGCCCATACTGAGGAATATTGGTCTGAGGTCGTGGCAGTACAGACCTGACACAGCGAGGTCCGTACAAAATGACCAAGGGCCAATATTCCCCAGTTCGACTCAAGCAAGCTAGATTAGTAAGGTGTTTATTATATGGCACTCCTTTTAGTTGCAAAAGGAACACTGTTTCAATTTTTTTGAAAAAAAAAATCTATAGGTAGGATTCAAGGCTAGGTTACTTTTTCCAAAAATTTAAGGTGGCTCTAAACCCGACCTACAGAATTTTTTGAAAGACTGTTTGTTTTGTCCATTTGACAAACATATCAAAAACAAAAACTTTCACCATCTAGTTCTTAAGTTATTAGGCTAGTCTCAAACGGTCAAAAAAGGTATCTTCGACCACTTTTGTCCTTGCCATGGCAACAAATTTTGACATCACAGTGACTTCAATTTGTTCATTGGTAAAACCTTTACAAAGTTGTACTAAAAGTTTAACCTCAACATTATTAGTGTAGCTGCAAGAGAATGCCACGGATGGGAATATCTAAACAATTACGAGCCATGTTAATGCTAATTAAAAGTGTAGGGTACAATAGCGAAGCGCGCAAGGTCTAAAAATAGAATGCAAATGATTATACCCCCTACAAAGCTCAGACAACAACAGCGTGTTCTGAGAGAAATAGAAGGAATCTAGGCGAAGTTTTCATTTCAAAAAGAAAGTGTTTTAGGAACACCAGCTGTTTCAGAAAGTGTTTTAGAAAACATTGTCAGCCATTCCGGCATGTTTGTCTGAGTCTTGTCTGAGTCATGACGTCACTCGCACGTCTCAGCACTGAAATTAGAAGCTGGAATGCAGAGACTTTACTCTAATTCTAATCCCTTCTGGCCTTGTAGCTCAGAAGATACACTAATGGTGATCTTATCTGGAGGTCATGGATTTGAATCCAACCACATCAAAGAATTTCTTTGCCTTGTGTGGTCAATGCTCAAAAGGAAATTCCAGGGTTACTTTACAACACTTTAAACTATTTTAGAGTTAATTCTCAGAGTTTTAGATAAATACCTGTAAGGAATATGTTTGAGATTGAAGCAGATGCTTATGTTGTAGTTTAAAGTGATTTCAAACTGTTGTGAATTGTATTTTTCTTTGTTTAAGGATTATGGTAATAAATCTGGAACAAAGGAAAACACAAACTAAACTAGATTGAATTCATTTTGACCTCAAATTCATTTTAAATTACAACTTACACTTACCCATCATAAGCTCCACTAACTATCCTTTTGTTGTCAAACCGAATACACCTGAAAACCATACAGCCCAGTTAGATTCAAGTACATTGAATTTTACCCACTACAAGTATATGTAAAATAAGAACAGAATCAATTTTATTATTTTATATTTATTTTTAGATTTCATTGAATAATATTTTACAAGTGCATTATTTTCAATTTTTTTTTTTCCATTAAGTGAAGTGGGTTAAATTTAAAGGAGCTCAAGGCTGCTGCCTAACGGGAGCCCGGTCGCCTGGGGCGCCTAAGTTACGAGTGCGGGCGACTAAATTTTTGTTCATGGAGCCCGGATGGGCGCCTAAGCATAGATTTTCCATTCTCATCTAATGACTTCAATTTCCTTGTAACTTTGTTCCACTGGCGTAAGATATATCCCGTTTAAAACCATAAGCGCTTCATTTCAAAACAGAAATACTAAAATTGTCCACAATAGAGATAATTTTAGCGTATAAATACGTGCAACTTCGAAAACCAATTATTTTCGACTGTTTAGGACTGTGACTGACTCCCAAATATGGAATGAAGAATGAATAGTATTATGGGCTGCTTCACGTTTCGTTCGCTACGTTGATGTTTTGGAGGATTTTGGAGGAGTTTATAGTGAATGTGAAGTAAACATTTTACGGATACAAAAGTGAAATCAATCTCCTGGCCATTCATGCATCAGCTCTGATCATGACAATTTTAATCTGCAAAAGCTTGATACAAAAACCTTTTCAACATGCCTAAAATAATGTGCAGAATGTTTTGATGTTACACTTACGAATTACTGTAATTAAGCTTGTTATTTAACTCAAACTTTTATTTTTTCACTTTAGAGAACGCTTAATTTCATAACAACAGAAAATGTGTGCCTTTTCTGTGACATTCTTATCAGCTACCGCTTTTTGTGGATCAAGTTTGTTTATTTGTTCATTCGAACTGTTTCGTGTTTTATCTCGGTTATTGAACCGTGCAAGGAGAACATTACTCTTGAAAATAATAATGCGCTAGAAACTTTGCTGAAAACAGTTTGAATAACATGAATTGTTTTTAAAACTACTAAAATCTATTGTATAAGCAACTCATTTGATAAGCCTAGAAACTGTTTTTATTTTCACAACTTAGTTTTTCTGGTCTATTTTTGACAACTGATTATGTAATGTAGATAAGATCAGAATTTAATTAAAGTGTTTACACAGGTGTTTTGACTTTTAATTACCTTTGCCTTAACCTTCAAATAGACCTGCTAAATTGTAATCTTGGTTCTGTTAAACCTTAAAGGGACTGTATCATCTGTGGCGCATGCGCGCGACGGAGCAAGCTCTCTTGAAAGCGTTGGGTAAACTATTTCAAGTTCGTCGGGAGAATCGTTTTCTGTTTCCATCGAGTTATATCTCAGCCATCCTTGTGAAGTTTGTGTAGAAATTTATTGTCGAACTTTCCTCATCGTTCACAAAACCTTTTTGCCTAGTTATTTTTCAGGCTTTTCGCTTTTAGAGCAAGTTTTGTGCACAGCTACGTGGATGTATTATGCCTTTGCATGACAGCCATTGAACTAGCAGCGGCTATGAAATGTTTTGCGACAACAACGCCACGAAACTTGAGGTTTTGGAAAGGAGCCATCTGGTGATTTGGCTAGATAGCATATTCTGGTCATTGGCTATGTGGGTCGCTGAAAAGATGCCTAAATTGTGGAGAAAAGATCAGCCGTTTGCAAGTGATGTTTCAACGAACACAGCGAGAGACGCAACACTTCGCAGTGTTGTGTTTGCCGTAACATCAACGCCTTTTAACGGTAGGCTTTGTTTGGTCCAAACATATCCGCTCGTCTTCATTGCAGAATTTATTTCGCTCGCTCTTCATAGCCTATTTAGCAAAGAGTTCAATGCCAAGGATATTGCTTTGTTTTACTTGGCGTCGCAGTGATTCGCGATGATCAAACAAGTTATGGAAAACATGCATCTATGCGGTCACGGATCGTTTGAGTCGCATTTGCTATTTTGAACATGAGAATAGTGGTACATGACGTTTTAAATCTTTAGCGTTTGGAATCTCTTTTCCTGTTTGTAGAGCGGTATGACTATAAAATTAAATTTTGATTTATTTTGTTTGTGTATGTTCTGTATGTTGTCTGCGTTCGCTGAAAGCGACACGCTAAGCTCAAACACTACACATCTCTGCAAAAGACTTCGCTTCCAACATCTTTACTAAAGCGAACAAATAAAATTATCTTACATTAGCTTTATTTGCAAGGCTGAATTTTGCCGAGTTTGATTTTATGCGACCAGAGTTTATTGCCATGTTATCGTAATTATCATATCCCGTAGAGCTTGTACGTGCTCTCGCGTCCTGTTTCTTATCGTATTACGGCGTGAAACAATAGAATTTTGACAGATGTAACGCCAACTAATAACCCCAGTGCGCAGAATCACCAGCTGACACAGTCCCTTTAATTACTAACAAGCTTGCTGTGCAAAAGTGAAATAATCATTTTGCTGCTTCATGCTTCATTGATTTTGCTTCAAAACTTTGGATGTTCAAAACTCCTATTAAACATTGTTTTATTTGTTCTACACATTTTTACCTTACTTTATCCAACATTCATCACAGCACAATATACTGGTTGGATTTTCAAACTCATTTTAAGCCTACAGAAACTTTCTAATATACACACTCCTGTTCATGTCGCCCAATCAGTGTAAAAAGGGTTTTATCGAAGGAGAGGCTCGGTTAAATAAACTTTCAAGTTAAGAAAGCTGGAATTTCTTACACAACTATTTGAGGGAGGTTACCTTCAGAAGCTTTCAGAAAAAAATCTTTTCCAAAGGAGTTTTCTGTTCATGTACAAAGGCTCTACTGACAAAATAACATGTGTGTGCATGTGGAAGGGGATGGTAGATGGTAGTGGGGGGGGGGGGGGGGGGGGGTGGCTGCTCCCCAGACCCCTCTCCTAGATTTTTTTTCTTTTACCCCATCCCCCTCCCCCGAGGATCGACCATGGCAACTTTTAGGCTGGGCTCCTAAAGTAATGGCTTGGGCTCCTAACTTTTGACGTTAGGAGCCCAAAGGGCTCCTTAGAAATTTCCTTAGGCAGCAGCCTTGGAGCTCTGTCACGAGGATTTCGCAGATTTTTGGTCTAAACTGTTCTGAAATTAGTGGTAAGCAACTTAACCCATGTAAAACATTATCTTTGAACATCTAAAGGAAGAAATAACCTAAATACGTGGATAGAAATCAAACTACGGCTATAATATTGAATTTTTTGAAGACGTGCAGAAACAACTTGAAAAGTTTAGCTAAATTTTTCAAGTTGTAATCTATTTCCATCGTAGCCATCTGCAGTTACATGTAAAGACGCTTGTTAACAGTTTCGGGTCTCTAATATAGCAATTATTAATAAAAATGGACTATTACTTTTTGTTTTCCTTCGGCACAAATATAAATTTTGGCTGTTCAAAAATCTGTTAAAATCCGTGACAAAGCCCCTTTTAATTTGTAGAATTACCTGACTAATTCTTCATGGCCTTCCAAGACTCTAAGACAGGCTCCACATTCAATGTCCCATAATCTGTTAAGAAAAAGGTACAAACTATAAATTTTACATAATGAAAACATAACATATTTTGTTGAAAAGCAGCATTGGGAAAATGACTGGCAAGTTTTGGTCAAACTACAACATTAATTAATTTCTTTGCTCAAAACTGCTGGAAGTCTAACCTAACCATTCAGTAGGTACAATACAACAAGATTAATGCTGATCATGATTAGGATGTCCGATCATCATTAATCTTGCTATCTTGCTGATCATGACAATAACACAGAATGACAATTGGCTCATTGTAATCACTTGCTAAAAGAAATAATTTAATTTGTCAGATATAATCACCTTATAGTATTATCTGAAGAACCACTAACAACCAAACGATCACGATACTGTAAACAAGCTATTCCACGCTTGTGTCCATTCAAGGTCCTGACAAACTCGCACGTGGATGTGCTCCACACCTTAACATATCACAATATTGATTAGTATTGATGAGTAAATATAACTAAAAATAAAAAGTTGTAAAAAGGTAAAAATAAGTTACTTGCACTTCTTCTAATTTACAGATTGACTTAGGGTGTGTTCGTTTGGGATCAATCCGGAAATAATCGGAATAATGCAAGTTAGCGTTCGTTTGGCTGCTCTTCCTATTCCGGAATACTTGGATTTCCATTCCGGCTATTCTGCTCCCAGGAGCAGAATAGCCGGAATATATTCCAGAATATATTCTTATTCGAGAATATTCCCAAAGGAACGCGCCCTTAGAAATATCAGCATGTGGATATTATAATGCAAACGTTCTTGTCATTGGTTATTACAGTCAAAATACTCAGTGTGTGCCACCTAGTACAATTTCATCGGTTAATTTTTGACATGCGCACAGGGTTTTCAAAATGGAAAAAAGTATCAGGAGGAAATTGGAAAATAGCTGGAGCACCAATGCGCCGCGGTAGCGGCGCTGGGCGGCAAAGCCGCCCATGGGGAGGGTGCGGGAGGGGGTTTCCCCCTCCTGCAGGGGGGGTATGGGGAGCCTCCCCCAGAAAAAATTGAAAATCTGCATGCTCTGAGGTGCATTCTGGTGCATTTTCAGGACCAAAAAGTTATTTTTTAGGTCGTTGTACACTTTATTATAACCTAGAGTTTTTTTGAAAATTATGTTTACTCATACATATTACAATGCTTTTCCCATGTTACATATTACATCCGAATAAAAATTGACCTCTTTCCCTCATCAGTACTTCATTGACCTGTTATAACATGAATCAACTTTTGAAATTTATTTTTGCAGTCAGAGTTTTCCTACTTATTGAAAATAAAGATGAACAGTTTCATGACCAACGCGTTAAAGAAACCAAGCATAGTTATTTCGGCCTCATGTAATGACCTCGCGAATACAAAATTTGAGTGAAAGGCGGAGATTTAATTTTATTTTTTAGCGCTTTAGCTAAATTTCAATCGATTAGATAAATCAATTTTATTCCACGGGCACAACTGTTTTAACTGTTGTTTACTTATCAAAGTAACAATGCTCTGCTAAACAAACAATTTAAGTAAAACTCCACGAAAACAAAAGGTTAAAAAATTTTATGTTAAGCGACCCGTAACATGTGGCGCGACATAGTCGCGACAAGTCTGGCTGTGTCGGCTCCGTATAAAATTAATTTTCCATAAAGAACTGTAAAAGATTCAGTTTCATCCGGTTTACTAATGATGAAGACTTGAAATTAAACTTTAAGTCTCACAAAAATCTTAAAAATGCCTTGGCTTATATCAAAAGTTAAATTTGAACACATTTGTGTCGGCATAAAATTTATTTAATCGCCAGTCTGCCACTGTTCACATTCACGAAACGGCGCCTCATGAAACCAAACGTTGAATAAATAAAAGCAACCTATACAAATTGCCTTGTTGACAATAAATAATTCAACATAAGCGATACAATATTGTTTTCAAACAATGTTTCATTCACAACAAGCATCAAAACTTATTTTCTGATCGACTGGGGGATTGTAAACAGAAACCCAGCGAACACTAAACAATTTGCATTTTAAAAAGTGTTTCATATCAGCAATCTCTTTTCTTTGATGTTTGAACCCAAACTGGGTTAAAAGCGGCTGTGATTTCTGCCTTTTTATCCGGTGACTGGGACCATTTTCTTAAAGAAAGCACCAAGTACAAAGCTCTCACGAATTCACATTCGCTTACGCAAGAAGAAACTAGTCACGAAAGGATCAAATGTCAGTCTTTCGCGGGAAAACGCAAATGGTTCCCGGTCCACGTTGAATGCTGTTGAATAAAAGAGCTACGATTTCTGATGCTGGAACACGATCAATGGGCAAGAACAAAATATGTTATCTTTAACTTAACCCATAGGAATCGCAATTTTTTATTACTATTATTTTTTTAATTTTGACTTCCAAAAGTACCCGGCGCTAACGCTCAAAGTAGCCGGTGACTTGCGTCAGGCACCGGTTACTTTTGAAAACCCTGTGCACATGGTTGAATGACTTTCAATATTGGAATCAACTTTGAATGCTTGAAACAAATAATGCAATCCATTCGCGGTTAATCAAAACTTTTTCAATTACTAGGCAGCACACACTGAGTATTTTGACTGTAAAAGTTTACTGCCAAATGCAAGTCAAGCTGAAACAGCAGCGTTTAGCAAAACAACAAACAACTCAAGTGGCAATACTGTTGTGTAGATTGTGTGACAAATGTATAAAGAGCATGACAGTTCAAGATGATAATTTATTATATGTCATGTGAGAACACTGGAAAGCAACCTTCCTAAAACCACGTGTTTGACAGTATAATTTTACAATTCAGCATTTACACTTGAAAACGAATCCCGCAATGGGTTTGGATTTGGGATGTTTATCAGTATACCTTTATAGTTCTATCTCCAGATGCTGACACAATGTACTTGTCATCAAAGTCCACTACATTGACAGCAGCTCTGTGTCCAACCAAAACTCTTCTCAGGTTTATGTCAGTAGGGGACTGCATATCCCACACAGCTATGGAGCGATCCTACAAATAGGCCAGATAGTAAATATCTTAATATTTATATTAAGTAATTGAGCACAATTGTATCAAACAGATTGTATTTTAGTTTTCCATGCAGTGACTATGGAATCTGGTTGACAAGACTTGCCCTTTGAACAAGCAACTCTTCAACTTTGCTTGCCTAGGGAATCTGCATGCTAGCCTTAATTTACTTTAATTTGTGTGATCTAGATAGTCATTAGAGGAGTGCCTGGGCCATTGAGCTACTAGAGGTTCCTAGTGTTGTGGTCTGGTCTTTGCCTGTTGTGCCGTTGAAATGTTTGGAGATATTAGCTAAGGGTAAATAGAGTATTCAATTCACTTCACTCAGGCTATTTTCAAATTAAAAACTTGATACAACATTCAACTTCAAGCAAACCTCAATTCCGTGACATGGTTCACATTCAGAATTTAGTAATTTTATGTTCTTGTTTCCCTTTCCATTTCCACTGCCATGGAGGTTTGCTAAAGCTTCCTATTAATGTTGTGTACAGAAAGTACTTTTTTTGTGAATACCTTTGAACAGGTCACCATCATGCCTTCCTGGAATCGAAGATGAAGCACGGCCTCACAATGATGGATCAATGTGTTCAACATTTCACCTGTATGAACATTCCATACTCTGCAAAATAAATGGCACACTATATGTATAACATTCTGAAAATAAGCCCCACCAAAAAGAAGTCCCCCAAATCTCAGATGTGGAAATCTTTCCGAAAACAAGCCCTCCCAAATGGGTTTGAATCTAGTCATAACTTTTACCAAAAGATCTGATAACTTTTGTAATTATGAGCTGCTACTGTAGAGCTTGTTTTGTATTTAACATTGCTAGAGAATGCTCAAAGTGACTGTGGGACTTGTTTTTGAGTTTTATATTGAACGTTGCATGTATGTTTAGAGAAGTTTTACTTTGTGGTATTTCAGGGAGGTGTGGCTGCCTAATGGTTAGTACGATGGAATCTGGCCAGGTAATTCACTTTACTCTCATAGTGCTTCTCTCCACCCAGGTGTATAAATGGGTACTGGTGAAATAATGCTGGGGGCAACCATGCAATGGACTAGCCTCCCATCCAGGGAGATGTCAAAATACTCCTAGTTGCTTCATGGTACAGAAACCAGGATAATTTCCAGCACTATGGTCCACTTGGCTCAATGCAGACTAAACCTATTTCAGTCACAGTATCCCGTCCAAAGAGAAATCAAAGGGCTTTTGAATTGCACATCTCAATCCCAAAAGACACCCAGACACAAAGATGCCTTCCCTGGAAATAAGCACAGCAGAAAGGGACGACCGCCCAGGGCTCATTTTCAGAATTTCACAGTAAAAACAACTAACTGGAAAAAGGGAAATAATGCCCTTATATCACTACGAGCTGACGTGTGTAGGACTGAACATGTAAATGTAAGCTAGTAGTGAGAATTGTGTCATGCCATACCTTACTGTGGAATCACTCGATCCAGTGACTGTAACATTCTCATCATATTGAAGACACAGCACAGATCCAGTGTGACCTGTTAACACTTTTACACATTCTAATGTGTTTTTGTCCCATATCTACAAGTAAGTAAAAAATAACAATCAAAGAGCAATATTTAAAATATGTTATTGCAAACAAACTTGAGCAAAATTATATATCCTGTTGTCAAAATTTAGAAAGGGTTAACACAGAAATTGCTAATTAAAAGTTAATTGGCTGATACTTCTAATTTCATCAGTTAACAGTTAAATAAATCTGTGCAATTGTTTTTCACTTGCATATATGACCAGTATTAAGCTATTGCTTCTTAACAAACCAATCTCCTTGTTCCCTTCAACACAATTTCCAAAGCATGCCACAACAAAGTGTTGCTTCAGTTTACATTTTAAAGCGAAGGGATTGATGGCGAGTCATTAGTTGCATAAGGCAGGGTGGCCAGCTTCTTAAGGTTCATTCCCTGAGTTAAGCATTTCGTACATACCTTAATTGTGTTATCTCTAAGTCCACTAACTATTTTTTGGTCATCATATTGCAAGCAGTAGACACCTTTGCTGTTCTCGCTGTGGCAGAGAATGCGATGAAGAACATGGCGACCACAACGCCAATTTGTGTCAATTGTCTGTATTAATACAATAGAAACAGCAAATAGCTTTAAGATGGCATTTATTGAATAATAATACACATCTAGTGAGTTGTTGAGTAAAACCTGTATAAAACAGTCCTTAGAAAATATGCGCACTGATTGGTTAAAAATCGTGTTTCTATAACTCGATAGAAACACGATACATGTTTTCTATTTCTTAAATAATACACATCTAGTGAGTTGTTGAGTAAAAGCAGTCACATAAACCTGTTTAAAACTGAACATGGCGTACCTCAAGGTCCTCTATTATTCTAGGATACAGTCTCCTAAAGAAGGCATTTGCAGGGGGGTCTGGAACTTGGGCTTTGAATAAATATTGTCCCCTGGTACAACAAAAACAAAAAACAGATGAATTATATTTTTACACATTGAGGTGCAAAACCTAGCTAATGATTGCATTTCATCTCTACCATCAATACTATGATGAAAATCACCAAACCAACAAAATGGATCAAAATCTTCCAATCACAACCCATAGAAATAGCCTTTTAACTTGTTTCTGTTTCCAGAGAGATCTTCTAACTAAAGATAATTGATGGCAACGAAAACTACATACCATGTGGCTGGGTATTCTATTCATGCTTGCTGCTTTGGAAATTCATTCATGATAAAATCTACAAGTTTGGCTAATCAGTTGTTATGATCGGCTTGATGTGATAATTATTGTGATTATTTTGGTTTAGGGTTTGGTTAAATTACATTATTACATTTCTCCTCAATAGTGAATGGGTGTTCCCAGCATTGACCCTTAACAGGGCTCGACACTAACGGTAGTCAACTAGCACAGACCAGTAAAACTTTGGATTTGGCTACTTGGTTTGGGGCTTTCACTAGCCATTTTGGCTAGTTAATTTCAGGTATCTTGGTACATGTAGAAGGAAATCACTACTAAGGGAAATCGAGTCTGAGAGAGAACTACATGCTGAACCAAAAACCAAGCGAATGATCACCTTTTTTCAGGCCTTCTCACAGATTAAAGCGAAATGAGAGACATTGCAGCTGTCTGCCAAGTATTAGTTACATCAAAGTTTGAAAGTTCTGGCTAGTAGAAAATTGGTTTTGGCTAGTAAAATCAAAGCTGTCACTAGCCACTGGGCTAGTCGCCTAAAAAGTTAGTCTCGAGCCCTGCCTTAACAAAAAGAACTTGTTTTGACAAAGCCTAAAAAACTGCAGTGGGTTACATTCCACTTGTTGGTTGTTTTGCACCAAGGATGCAGGAGTTTGACATGGCGAGACACAATGAACCCTCAAAAACAAACTTTTCTTTCATAATTTTTGCACAATTTTAAGTCCATACCATCCTCTTCTTTCTGATAATCCCCTCCACAAAGGATCTGTTCTGACTTTTCTTTCAATGAGCTTCTTCCAAAGCATTCCATCTGAAATTACTCTGTACCACTCCTTGCAAACTATTTCTGCAGCACACAAGGAATTGGCATCCAAAAAGGACAGGATATTTTCAGCTATATGGTCCAAACCTTTAGCTGTAAAAAAGAACAGAACAAAACAGTCCCCTTTAGAAAAGCAACTGCATCCAGTTCAGAGAGGATATATGAGGAAGTGTGTGTCAGTCAAACTTAAATAAAGATGGGTCACCCATAATTTAGCCGCCAGTTTTCCAAGTCTAATAAATCACACTTTAGATTTAGTAGACACTTTCCTTTCCCCAACAGCAACCTCTATCCAGACACAGTCACCTTTTACAAAGTTCCTGTATTCAATAATCATGCTAAACAAACCAAACCTTTTAACAATAGAAAGATCGCATGGACTGCACATGGATTTCACCGGAAATTTCCAAAAAGGAAACCCTGGAGGTACATGTACTATGTATTAATCATTTGGACTAATTCATGCTCAAAAGTTACCTTCATCAATATCATGTTCATGATAATTAGCTATGGCTCGCTAATCCAGTGCTCACAACAGTTTCTTTATAAAACTAACAGCTTGGTTGATGTGTAATTATCAGTCACAGAAACTCATTAGGGGTTGAAACATGTAACGAACACTCACCGTGTTTCAATATTCAGTTTTGCCGAGAACCATATGTGGAAACATGAAGAGTTTGTACATGAATACTTCATACATGTAGCGACACATGCAACAGCATTTTTGTTTTTGCCGTAAATTACTTGAATTCTAACCTAAATGCTGTAAATTCATTAAGTGTATCCAAGTGAAGTTCTGCAGACTACTGAATGACGATGAAACAGAAGAATTTAATCAAATTTAACTTAATTCAACCAAGCTAAAAACAAGATAATTTACGTCATTAAGTGCGAGATAGCACGTGCTGTGAATTTAATCGAAACATTGCAATTTTGAATAGTTTATTTCTTTTCTTGTGATTTTCCAATGTTACTGTCCAGTACAGCTTCTATAAACTTTCATATGGCCCGTCAAAATATACCCCCATGTACATATGGTACCTTATGCCTGGCTTATGTTGTAAGTAGTGAGTCCTTTCCACACGATACACTGTATATGTTTGTATAACTTGAAAGAACTATTTACAAGTTATAAGTGAAATGCATGGAATAAATTATCTCAAGCTCAAGAAAATTCAAATAAGAGTCTTTAATTGGAATATAACAATTTGAAGTGAACAACCTGAATTGCGGTCGTTTCGCCCGATGGTGCCTTCGCCCGAAGACGTTTCGCCCGATCTCAGAGTCGATTTGCCCGAAGAAAAAGTCGATTCGCCCGGACCAAGAGTCGATTCGCCCGGACTAAGAGTCGATTCGCCCGGACTAATAAAAGTGTGTTTGTTTGCTTAACTTAACCAAACATATAGCATTTTTGGTGTCTGTAGTATATATAATTGTCTTAGTTTGGATATGTTTGTGTTACGTGTACCCGTTCGTTTCGCTTACGAGTGGTTTCGCTAACAACAGTTGTAACAAAAACTAAACTGTCAGCTGGTCTACATTCATAAGAAATAAAGCGTCTTGAGAATGAATTCGTACAAAGATCAAGCAAATTAAGCTTAACTCTTGATTGATGCTCGTGATCGTTTAGTGGATTGTTGCGTATGATTGATGTGAAAGAGCATTGTTGCGTTTAGCGCACGCAGGGTTTACTTCGGGTAAACTTCGACTTTTTCTTTGGGCAAATCGACTCTGAGATCGGGCGAAACGTCTTCGGGCGAAAGCACCATCGGGCGAAACGACCTGACACCTACACCAACAACCTCAAAGATGTTAATCTTAGCTGAATTGAGGGAACAAGCGGGAAAATAAGTTAGATAACAAGCTGCCAGCAGGACCGGGTGGTATATAAGTTTATCTCTAAACATTACGAATTGAAAGTTTTCTATGACAACTAAACTTACCCTGGTGAAATATTTTAGATTTTATTGTTTGTTCATCACATGAATTAATTTCTAACGTACACAAGTCTTGTTCAAACATTCTCTCGACTCACGAAAACGTCCTGAAATTAACGTTGTGAAGGCGCATTAGCTATAAACATGGTTATTCAAATATTTTGTTATGACACACGCAATGACATCGATATTGGCTCTCTATCAAATACAGGGAAAACTTTCTTTACGAGGCGAGAAATCGAGCGACTTTCGTTAAAAGCCCGTTAAAAAAAATATAAACACAGCGAAATCAACACATCAGTGAATAAGTAACTATGATACGAACGACACAAATATTATCAACATATAAACTTAATCCTTTCGTTTCGAGAAACGACTTCAAATCTATTTTGCTTTACAGTTCACAAAAGGAACACCCGCTTAAGCCCGTCGCAAAGAGAAAAATAAACATGCCTCAACTTAAAACGGCAAAATCAACCTACCAGGCAAAGCGGTTATAAAATCTCTTTGCAGCATGGGCTTTAGATACGAATTGATGTGTCCGTGTTGGTAATGACACATTTTCGAGAGCAGATATTCCACAAATTCAACTTGTTGGGTTTCTGACCATTTCTCGAAATGCTTGGCACAAGCTTCACTTTGTTTAATGAAAAGTGTTCGGCTTCTTTCGCTCTCCTTCTCGCTTGAGTTTTCCTCGTCGCCATCGATAACCATAACCTGAACGAAAAGAGAATGATATTTTAGTCAAACGTTTTAGCGAGAAAAAGGGTTTTAGGATGTTATCTAAGCCCCATAACACTCAAATCTCTGCTTACACTGTCTTCTTCGAAGCCGTAATCAATCATTTCGTCCTCCATAGTTCTAAAATACCGAAGTTTTTCAAAAGTCCGAAAATAACTCTCTTCCTTCTGTTTGATAGCGAACCTTCCTGAGACTCATCGTGACATCACGAAAAATTCATTACGCATGAGCAGTACTTCCATACACTATTTCCAGATCTCCAGTGCACGCTCGGCCGGAAATGAATACTTTTTACGCCTAACCGGAAACTACAGTCTCCAGCATCATGTTGCGAGCGAAAAATTAAAATCGCATCTTAGCAAATAGATAGGGTGTGAATATATGTTAGTGAAGGTTTACACACAGTAGTTAACAGTTGCTCATTGGAAGTTTTCATTTATATTTTAATTAACGTCAGGGTAATTTTCCCCTGTTAACGTGAGCTTTCTTTTTTGGTACAAAAAAATTGTTCTTTGTTTTTGTTGGGGGCGAATACCGGAGGGGGGGGGGGGGGGGGCTGGGGGGCTTTACCCCCCCCCCCCCCCCCCCCACTTTTAAGCCAAAACAAATATTCACAAATTAAAAATGACAACATAATAGAAAGAAAAAGAAAAGAAAAAACAACCAAAAGAAACAAAAAACAAAAGAAACTCATGATTAAAGCATTAAATGCAATAAAAGAGAGATTAGACAAGCTATGTTTAGTTTCTGTGGCTAATTCATTCGTTTCTCTAAACAAAAATCGTCAAAGGAACTTCGGCAAATTTGACACTGCTGACTTCAGCCATTGCAAATGACTTCACAGTTTCTCAAAACTTTGCAAATTGTTTTAATGTTGAAATTTGTCATATTCCATTAAGAATTTTGCGTCGTAATGTTAGCACAAGCAATTTTACACCACTGATTTTTAACATTTCCCCAGCAGGCTACACACGTCGAACTTTTATCAAGTTAAAAAATCTCGGCAATATCGGATGTGAGAACTCAGAGAAATACATGTGATTTTATACTTGATTCAGATTTATTTTTCTCAAGGAGAATGCTGAAAATAGCCTGTAAAAATAATAAGCCAAAATAATAATAACTTAAGCTCCCCTGCTTCAGTATCTAGAATAATTTTAAAACAGCAAGAACTTCAGCTAAAGGTAGGTCCGAATGATCTCCTTTGAACCAAGTTTTCCGATAAGTTGTTCAGCCATAGCATAATTCTAGTGACCTTTGGTCAAGAACACACACCTACGGTCACGCATGACCACATCTCTCTAAACCGGCCAGCTCATTCGCTCATTCTACCCTTATAAACTGGATTTCAACTGTTACGCCCCTCATAAAAAGAAGAAAACGCCTGATTGCAGGTTAAAATAAAATAGAGGAAATATATATTGGACCGCTTGCGTCTGCAGAAAAATTTGAACCACATTCAACTTTTGCCGCAGACGCAAGCGGTCCATACATTTCCCCTATTTTAATTTACGCGTAGGTAACATTGCGCAACAGTGTAAATCCAAGACTCCCCGTGTTTGGAGAATTTCAATCCCAGGCTCCTGACGTAATCAGCGCCAGCGCGGAGAACAAATGTTGCGTGACTACATTACACGAGCATTGGTCGTGGACAAAGGAGCTACAGCTTGCAGCAAAAGTTGAAAACAGGCTTGACATCTTACAAGAAAGTTACCGACACTGAATGATGGCAACATTGGGCCTTACGGAGGAACAAAAGTTGAAGGTAAATAAATATTTATTCAGTAGAACGTTGATAGCAAAAAAAATATCAAAGGTGTTTAGACAATGTCGTCTTTCCTGTTAGAACGAGACAGAGGCAATAGTCTAACAGAGTCTAATCACGACACTCAACGTTTCAAATTGTTTCTTGTCCAAGATAAATACAATCGATTGGTTTTCAAAACATTAATATCTGCATACTGATAATTGCTGATTATTGTAATGTGCGTGACTGTCCTCCGATCGGTTTTCGTTCGTGAAACCGGAGGTTTAACCTGTGATGAGTAGGGAGCTAGGGAAGCCATGATCATAGGTCACGTAGGTATATTGGTAAAGGCTTTTAAGCTCTACGGTACGTTAAATTGCTTCCTGTATCTGTATTTTAATGTAAATCAAATTCAAAATGCACCAAATGGCATTGAAGCGTGTCTAAATTTTCAAAATGCTCCGGCGAAGGTTGGCCAGGACCTCCCCCCCCCCCCCCCCCCACTTCCCTACGGGCTTGGTACATGCACCAAGATTTGATGCTGCTTGAAAAGGTGCATTAATTGAATTAATTGGAACACGACTAATAGTTGGCTGGCGTTGCTAAAACTCACTGTACTAGTCACGAAAGTTGTTTAAAACTGGTATGGCTACGGACAGGCTAGGTAGGAAAGAAGTGGTCTAAAATTTGAAAACGTCGAGCCGAAGTTTTCAATTTTGACAGTGTTACTTGGAGGAAAATCACCAAAAAAATCATTGTTTATGGTTTGTTACATCTTGTAGACTGTGATTATGCCATTTGTTGTTCAGTGAGTGATCCGTTATAATTCTAGCATAATTTACACAAAAAATTTGAAGACCTCTCGTGATACTGCCCCTTAAAGGCTGGTTCTCATATGCTGCCGACCTACCGGCGGCGTAGCCGCCGATACTGCCTGGGATACCGTTCCCACATGAGAACTTACGCCACCGGCAACAAAGATCATCGCAGGTCTTTACCGCCGGCAGCCTGTGAAGTTGACTTGAGTTCAACTTCGCAAGCACTTAGTATACGCGGTTTTTCCGGAGCGCCGGCGATAACGATATTTTATAGTCGGGAGAAGCTTAAAGCGTCGATTATTGTCAACCAAAATACTTGCCTTCATGTGATTGGGGACCACATAATACAACCAACTCTCTGATCTTCGCAAAGATTTAACCCGGAAGCTTTAGCCACGCTCTTGCTTACCAGCCTTGCAATCAATTTGGTTTTATCTGGTTTTATGTGCTGGTGCTTAAGATTTTTACATCTCTCTTCAGTATGAGAAAGACGGTTATCTGGTCCTAGAGAACGTGTTTGATGCTGCCAAAGTAAAGGAGCTTTCTAAAGCCACAGAAGAGTTTGTTCAAAGGTATTACACAACGCAAAAGCGTCACACAACGCTTCTTCCCACAAACGCATTGCGTCACAACCCAAAGCGAAGGGCACTTTCGATTGGAATTCAAAATTGACTGACTGTGAGACACGGTGGTTAATGACAGACGTTGCTAAGCAACAAGATACAACCTCGTAACGACGTGCAGATTTGATTTATTGGCATGTCTTGATTTTTTTACTCCAAAGAATCTTGGCTTCTTTTCAGGTAAGGGCGTACGAGACATTTGTGGCCAACTAAATTCTAAGGATGCCATAATGAGATTGTAGATCCACAGAAAAATTAGGTGTTAGAAGAATACCCCGAGGTATTTCTTCTTTAACGCCTGGCCAGGCCATTTGGTCTTAATTAATTTTTGTACGAGTTCGGAAGCGAAAAATTTACCTACCATCGTTCAACTTTATTGACGGCTGTTGGACGAGGCGGGAGGGGGGGGGGGGGGGGAAGCCAAGAGGAGGGAGGAGGGGAAGCCAGCAGGAGGGAATATATAGGTACCGCTGGAATAAACTGGTAGCAGTTCGGCGCCACGTAACACTATGAGTTTTCTTTTCACTTCATCAGGAGTGCTACCATGACGAAATCAGACGGAAACTTTGGTCTTGAGTGTGAAGACAATTCGTCCAAGCCAATACGTTTACAGCGCGTTAACTTACCTTCAATGATTCATCCTCTCTTCGATGAATTACACCATGACGAAAAGCTGCTGGGCATCATATGTGATCTGGTAAGGTGTTGGGTTCTCAATGAGTGAATAACTGAATTCTGACCTTTGTTCTGTCCTTCCTAACAACATCCTCTATGTTCCTTTATACGCCTAACCTCCAAATTCTGTTAGTATCCTACTGACTTGGGGGAGTATGGTGCCATTTCTTGTCAACTAGCGTATACCAGGTTTCTGGGTTCAGTTGCTGAGTTGATGCCTTGTTTTTTTTAGATAGGTCCCTCCATCCGTTACCTTCAACACGACTGTTTGTTCCTGAATTGGCCAGAGCGCGGTGGTTGTCCAATCAAATGGCACCAAGACTGGGCTTTCTGGCCCCACACTAATCAAAGTCTTGTGACTGGTTTTCTGTCCATTGACGACTCCACTCGCGAAAATGGTGCGTAAAAGAACTCAGTTAATTTTATATGAAGAATATGAAGAGCATATGCATGAAAAACTCTCCTGTGTTTTCACTGAGGAAATAGCTTGTTCTACTGCGCGCCCTGCGAGGTCTGAAATTGATAGACAATCACTCCTGATAGAAGGAAACTTGTAAAATTGCACATTACAAAGCATAATAACTTGATTCGATCTTATATTCGATCTGTAGCCAGTACTCTTTCGAAAGACCGAGTTTGAAACTACACAAAAAGTGCACATCAAACTGACCAAGGTAATTTAGGTCAGACCTGTTTTTTCCTAAGCTACCGAGATAATGTTTAGATCAGACGTAAAAGTTGATTTCACTCGATATAGATGGCGGCCCATCCCTCTGCTCTTAAAAAGACAGAAATAAAGAAGAAAAGCCCACTACAAAATGCTTCCAGCTGGATGTCTGTCAACATTTGTTAAGACTGTTAAACATGTTAAAATTCATTTTCAGTAACTTGCGTTAGATCGCTTATCGCTGATTCAAATCACCAGAAGCAATTTTAAGAGCTTACCTAAAACCAAGAGAGGATGAAGTATTGATCCTCTTTTGCGAAAGTACAAACGCAAAAGTGGGGGCGGTCGCCAACAAAAGCACTTCGTTCATGCGATAGGTTATTGAGAGAAATTCGG
Organism: Meandrina meandrites; assembly: GCA_963693305.1. Classification (NCBI taxonomy): domain Eukaryota; kingdom Metazoa; phylum Cnidaria; class Anthozoa; order Scleractinia; family Meandrinidae; genus Meandrina; species Meandrina meandrites. Next base: position 23,359,424 of record OY855905.1, on the reverse strand, counting down.
TGTTACGCACATGCTGTCTCGTTTGCTGAAATCATGAATTTGTTTTGCGCACATTTTCCCACGCTTGGCACCTGTGTATGTTCTTGCTTCGAGTCCTGGTTTGTTGGTTAGGTTATATTTACACAAGATTGGTTAATTTGATCAAAAGAGGAGGAACTCCTCGGCCCCTCTTAGTTTTAAGACATCCATCGAAGCGTCTTATAAATATTAAAAGTGTTTTACTTGAATCTATCTGCTTTTAACTCTATCCAACTCCAGTACTCCACAATTGTTCAGTTATATTAGATACCAAGACGGATTACAAAATTTATAGTAATTCAATTACACTATTGTTTTTTTTTTAAGGCTGCCTACAAGTTATACCAGGTAGCCACAAAGGTCCATTTTATAGTCACCACATCGGAGAGCAGTTTGCTTCAGAAATAAACAACACGACCTTTGACCCTAGTCGTGCTGTCCATTTGGAGGTCCCCGCCGGAGGCATTTCACTTCACCATCCATTCACTGTACATGGTTCAGCACCGAATCAATCAAATTCCCCGAAACGTTACTATGTATTCTCCTTTGGCGCGACAGATGCGTGGCCTCTGATGGGTGTTGTAGGAAAAGAGCGTGAAGTTTGGGGCCCAGTGGACTGGGACCGATATTGTTCGACAGTGGTACGAGGCAAAGCGAGCAAGTTTCCCCGGATGGAAGCCATTCCAGTGTCGCTTCCGGTACCGTTTACATCAAAAACTATAGATCTTTTCTATTCGGATCAAAGCAAGTCGATTCACGGTCTCCCTAATAACTAATTAACAGACAATTTGAGATTATGATGACACAGGGCCAAGTTTAGTTGGAATCTTATTTTTAAAAGTTATTTGCTGTGGTGGCTTATTGTGTCCTTATTAGTAGTAGTAGTAGCAGCAGCAGCAGCAGCAGCAGCAGCAGCAGCAGTAGCAGTAGCAGTAGCAGTAGCAGTAGGCAATCCGTCTAGGGGAAGGAAAACCCCGACAAAATAGCAACAGGGATAAGTAAATGTGGTGGAAGAATACCATTAAAAGCGTAAAGCACCTTGTTCCCTTGTTAATAAATTGTCATGATTTACGATCTGCGAAGGACAGCTTAATAGAGAGGGGGCTACTAACCATTATCAGCTAGATTTTCTCGCAGATCCATTATTTCACTCGTCTCTTTTCTCAACTGAGATTCCTCGAAAATATCCCTAAAGGGAGAGCCTAATCAAAGGTTCACTAGTGTATCGGTTGATTAACAAAGTAGACTTGGCATCTTGCCCGGGGAGTTGCATTTTCCCCAAACATTTCATCATGGCAGTTAGGCCTGTTCCAAACGTCGTGCTGTTGCCGCGTCCGAACTAAATTAACAACGTTTGAAATTAGTTCGGCAGGCTGCGGCGGTAACGCGACTTGGTTTCAAACGGCGAGTTTTTGTTGTGCCGAGCTGTTGAAATTCATAAATTATTTTAATGCATTTTAAGTTATTTTGCAGCTTTTTGTTGTTTCTGATATACCTTATTACAGGAAATTAACGCGGGTGTTGATTATTAAGGTATTGGAAATTAACGCGACTTAATGCATGAGTTTTCGCGTCATTTAGCGCGTGCACGAGCGCGCATGCACACACAACATTACGGCTTTTCTTTTAGGTTAAGCTCAGAAGAAAAATAAATGGTCATTTTCTTCTAAACGAGCACGGTGACCCCCATTTTTTAATGCATAAATTTAAAAGACATCCGGTGGACTACAATATATCGCAATTTAAAGAAAAGTTAAATACTCTACTTTGAGATATTTTTATTTGAATGCTTTAAAAAGAACGTTTTGAGGTAGTGCTGTTTACGCACGCACGCAGCAAAATCTTAATTTCTTTCATAGTCTTAATTCCAGTTTAATTAAAATAGTTTATTATGTAAGATTAAAGTCTATTTCGTTGAACTGCTTCGATATTTTAACGCAAGAAATGATTTTTTCTAGAAATGACAGTTCCCTTTTCGGATTATGAGGGTTCCTAGTATGAACCTCGTGGGTCATATGTTTACTATAATAACCATCCAGGTTGCACAAAAACGAGCACGGTGACCCCCATTTTTTAGTGCATTTTTGTAACGCTCGTAACATAGTTATGAACTGGACCAAGTCTTAGAAAATTTTAAATACTCCTTCTTTTTTAGTGGAATCACCTTAAATTAACGCGGAGTGAAGGAAATTAACGGGAACGACGTGCTAAAATTTTAAAACGAAGGAAATTAACGCGACCACACAAAGAAATGGAACTTTTAGAGAAAACTGAAACAAATTTATTGTAATACACTCTTAACAAGTTAACAAAATCCGAAACCCAAACCAATCTCGCTACTTCGAGCGTTCCTTTCGGTGTCAACGATACCGGTAGACCTCCACAACAAATGCTAAAAAAAGTCCGAATAAACAATCCATTTAATTAATGGGGCGGAAATCAACACTCTACTAAATTAAATTAAGGGCGCGGAAATTAATGCTCACAAAAATTAACGGGACTTAAATTAACGCGAATTTTCCAAATTCGAGTTAATTTCCTATAATAAGGTAATTTGAATTTGGCGCGACTGCGTTAAATTCGACATTTGAGACCACAGCCGTGCTATGATCATGCCACTGCCAGGCCAAGTTCAATTGAGTTCGGCACGGCAATAGCACGATGTTTAGAATAGGCCTTTAATTAGTCTTTCATTTCTTCAAATCATTTCGTTGAAATGCCGAAAGTGCCGGATTTTTTTTGAAACGGCGTGCAGCGTGGGCCGTACGAACCTGGGTGCTAATCACGAAAACGAGGTAAAGGTAAACAAATAATTGTAACTATGGTAACTGAATCAGACGCCAGAAGTCAAAACAAGATGGCGGTGGGTGATGGAGTCGGGGAGGCGGTTGAACAGCTAATAAACACGGCTTCTGCCTTGGGAAGCACGACTATTGACCTCAGCAAGAAAAGATTAACACAAGTTCCACCAGAAGTGCTAAATCTACAACAATTAGAGGTACAGTTTACTGCCTTTTCTGACCAAGTCTTTTGCGCGTCCGGTTTTCAAGATATGTCAGAGAATATCGTTTTAACTCGTATTGTCCTTTGAATGAGATTAATCAAGTATTTCCTTGGTATCTTAGTGTGTGTGTTGTTATACTGTTTACAGTTCTTGTATCTGGAGGGAAATGCCATTTCTTCATTGCCAGAAGAGCTGTTCGATTGCCTACCAAACTTGAGATGGCTCGATTTAAGAAACAACCGCATAACCGAGATTCCTCCCATCATTGGCAAACACAGGTTTGATAACTGACTTCTAGCTAGTCCGTTTGTGTTAATCTAAACTACGATTTGCGTGCCATCAAATGTAGCTCGATCGAAAATAGCGTTTAGCTGGTGTGTATCAAATTAAAATTAGCGTGTGTTTCAAGCTTGATCAAATATCATCACAGGTTGAATAAAATACTGTGGATCTAAATCATACATTATTCATTTGCTTGTTACATAGTAAACCCTTATGGGTTTATTGGGTACCAAGTAAATAAATAGTGAGTCTTATGTGAGGTAGCATAAAGTACTGTAAGTAAAGTCATCATAGGTTGAAAAAAAAAATACTGTGGATCTAAATCATACATGTACATTATTTATTTGCTTGTTACATAGTAAACCCTTATGGGTTTATTGGGTACCAAGTAAATAAATAGTGAGGCTTATGTGAAGTGGCATAAAGTACAACTCTGTAATTAACAACCTCTCGTAGCAAAAAAAAACAATAAAGAAATAAATAAAATAAAATTAGAAGTTGAAAAAAGGTTAAATTTGAGGGGTTTTCCTACACCTTTCCTGGCGTTTAACTCAATGTTTGTACCATATTTATTATAAGTATATAGCTATTTCAATTAACGTTGTCGGATCGAAGCTCAAAGCTTAAAGACAAGACCGAAAGGTAGTATGGGCGAAGAAAGAGTGTTCCACACGTGCTGAATACTTATGAGATACAGCGATATAGCAAACGAGACGTTTTTCGTTTCCTTTCTCTTCAGACATGTGTAGAAAAGATCCTTTTTCGCCTCGTTTCATTTAAAAAGAATAATTCAAACCACATAACGGCGAAAGAAAAGATACAAGAAAGGTTTCACGGAAAGAAAAACAAAATATTCCACATGCAAAAATACAAACTTGTAGATTTCCTCAATGGTGATATGCAAATTGCAGTAAATACCCATGGCACCATTCGGTCTTGACTTGTAGGTTTGAAGATTTAATCCGACAACAGTGCTCCAAGCTCAAGTTTTTCAGAAGTCGCCTTTTGGCGACTTCCTTTTGTAAAATGGTCGCCACTAGAAAAATTTTGGTTGCCATAAAGCGAAGCGTTTTTAAAGTAGGACACCTTATGTCGCCTTACATGAAGTAATACCGCTGACCATTTATGAGCCGAGTTAAAATCGTTCGAAGAACATTCCAACGGCATATACTTCATGGTAACACAACATGGCCGCCAACAATGAAAACATATAGTCACCCAACCACAAAATGAATGCTAACCGCAAGCAAATTGCAGTAAATAAATGTTAACTGCAAGCAAACTACAGCAACTGCAATTTGCTTGCGGTTAGCATTCATTTTGTGGTTGGGTGACTATATGTTTTCATTGTTGGCGGCCATGTTGTGTTACCATGAAGTATATGCCATTCCAACGTAGTTATTTTTGTTTGCATTGAAGAGTTTTTTTGTTGAACTGTTCCAATTATCATGCAGAAAAGTAAATAAAAGATTAAAGAAACAGGTAAGGAAGACAAACATGCAAAACAAGTTTAATTCTTCTACAGTGCACTAAAATAATGGAAAGGAAATGTAGTTTGCAAACTTAATAGGCGGTTCCATGATCGAACGCATCAAACAACGCAATTATGAGTCTGAGCAATGAGGTATCCTTAATTCAAATAGGCGATTGAAGTAGTTGTAATGAAACATTTTGTGGTCAAATTTGTTTGGCTTAGTGATTGAACTGCAAAAAAAATGTTGATGCGTAGCCAGCCCTTTGCATTACACTGGTCGCCAAATTGGCGACCTTTGTTGAAAATTTAGTCGCCAAATTTTATTTCCACTCGCCATGGCGACCAAAATGGTCGCAGCTTGAAGCGCTGGACAATGTTAATTGAAATAGCTGTATACCATACATGTACATTCAAGTGAATAGTGCTTTCCATATGCACTGTTGGTTTAAACTTGGAGGTGATTAGCAAAGTACCAGTCACCTCTGAGTAGCCAAAAAGAAACAAAATGGCTTTGGTTGCCGAAAGTAATTAATGTTTTGGTCTGTTAGATTTTTGGCTAATTGTGTGGTATATACTAAAAAAATTATTTACCTCGGTGTTGATGAAAGTTGTGGATATTTACCTCGTTGCTTTGCGGCTCAGTAACTAACCACTCATTCACCTCCACTTCGGTGAATAATTGTTAACTGTATTTGTTGCTGCCTGTACATACATAAGCTTTGGAATAAATCCTATGAGTACACTCAGATATTACATTTAGGATTTACCATGGGGCAGTGTGAAAAGAATTATTATTGTGGGGGGAAAAATTACCTTGTTTTTGAAAAGGTACCATAGCCTCATATCTGGCTTGGATCCACCACCAATGGGTGAACTGTAATTTGCGCTTTAGTGTTGCGCATCCCAATTTAAACTAATGTGTACCAATCAGTCTCCAGAGTAATCATGCAGTGCACAGCTCAAAATCACATGACCCATTCACTGGATAAACATCAAAACCACTGCATGGGAATGATAAATACAGTCTGTATGCAAGAACTTATAAGACAGTGTTGTGCAGATGGCATGGGGGCATAGCCAGGATTTTCCAAAGGGGGATCACACTGTGTCCCAGGGTAATTACATAATACACTGCAGATGTTTGGCCCTGAAATGGAGTATGTAACTACCTAGCACTTGGACACGAGAGAATTCGATCTTGTTAGTCTAAATATATGCGTGAGAATTTAGTTATGTCTTATCTTTTGTCTTTTTGTTTTTCTATGTAAATTTAGGCTTATCACATTCTTGTCAAGAAGATTTATTCATTCGGTATTTTCGAGTTTCGTTCGGACGAAGCAAAAATCGTTTGGGACATTTTTTCGAAGTTTTCGAGGTCACAAGGACAGACTGTTATTGAAGGATGCGTTTATTGTTTTGAATTAGTCGAGAGAATCAAGAAATTGGTCATTAATATATTGTGGAACCAATAAAATGTTTCTTGTGAACAGCACTAGTAAATATTTATTGCATGTTGATTCTTCAGATTTGCGAAGGCTTGTGTGTTGTTTACTTAAAATTAAAGTGATCTCACAAAGGGGGGCAGGTCACGGGCACCCCAGGACCCCCCCCACCCCCCTGGGTATGTCCCAGCTGACAAACATACCCTCAGCATCATTCTGAGAATAGCAAAATAATGTAAATGTTGCTCCTTTTTTTCTCCAACAGAAATTTGAGGAATCTATTACTTGAGGGGAACAGTATAGAATCGCTTCCTTTAGAATTAGGTGAGAGTAAGTAAACTGTTAGAATCATGTCACATTTTTGTGTCTGTGGTTTATTCTACACTCATAGAAAGCAGATTTATTTTGGTGTAAATCACTGAAAATAAATTTCAGTTGTCAGGTATTTTTATGCTAATTAAACTTGAAAGGCACAAAAAGGAATATGCTACATATGAGAGGGTGCAAATGAAGCTGTAAATTTACATTGTAACTTCCACAAATTGATCTGAAACAAAAAAGCATATTATTAAAAGGAACTTAATTTTACTCACACAGTCGATCTCTCCTCTGGTTCTTGCTGTGATAAGGCAATCATGACTGCTAGACTACAGTAGTTGTCCTCTTTCAGCTCTTTTTTCCTACAGGCTGTTCTTTTTTGCCTCTCTTTCTGCCATCCAGCAAAGGCTTGTTTTCAGAGATGCAGAAGAATTTATTTTAAAACTGTACAAAAGAAATATGTGAACAAAAGACATGCATATGGCTTACATTCTACCCAACCCAATTCCCCAAGCAAACAACTTCCTAAACTACAAATTCTTAGTCTGAATTAAGTATCAGCTGCCTCCTTGCCCTATGTCCTTCCTCAAACTAACAAATTTCTTTGCTTCTCTCTACTTGTGGCTTAGAGCTCTGCTTCCTATTTAGACTCTTTTTTTTAGAATCTTTTTGACCATTATTTTATTCTATTTTTCAAAACCCTCTAAAATATAGGCCTGCTTAAGAGTTTATCAGGACTAAATCTAACCAGCAACCCACTTGAGTTTCCTCCTTCGTACATTGTGGAGAAAGGCACACAGGTAATTTTTACTTTAGGTTAATTAAGTTAATAATTATTTCTTTTTGAGGCAACAATAATGCTAATCCCCTAAAATAAAAAAAATACCAAGTTCCTTTAAAAAGTCGGTGTCTACTAAGCCAAGCCCAGAAGCCTCAAAGAGGCAATTAATGTATTAAATTTAATTTGTCATTTTAATTAAAATATGTCTTTCTTAGTCTAGTTTACGTTTGACCTTAGTTATATCAAGTGGTTATATAGTGCAAGAATTTTTATATCACTGAGTGTGGTAAATGCAAGCTTGGAAAGATTTAAGAAGTTGTCTCTCACCCAGTGACTATGGATTCGGGATTTGCCTGTGCCCTTATAGATCCTGAATATAGCATATTTTTGTGGGAAGTGCCCTGGACTCCAGATCTGGCGTCAGGGTTCAAGCCCTGGCCGGGACACTGCATTGTGTTCTTGGGCAAGACACTTTACTCTCATAGTGCCCCTTTCCAACCAGTTGTATAAATGGGTACCGGCAAATTTACTGCTGGGGGTAACCCTGCAGTGGACTAGCATCCCATCCAGGGGGGAGTAGAAATACTCCCAATCACTTCATGCTACAGAAACTGGGATAAGCTCCGGCCTGGTGGGCCACTAGGCTCATATGCAGACTTTTTTTAACCATATTTTGTAAATAATATTACAATTCTAATTAATTAAATTATTCAAATAATTTACGCTGCTGTTAATATTTTGCTTTTGATCTTTTGTAGGAAATACTTAAATTTCTTAGAGAGCAGTATTTATTACAACTTCAAGAGAGTGGAGCAGTCTTGGTGGAAGGTGCAGCATTATGTCTCTGTTTTAATACTCAACAATAACATACAAATACATGTGCATTCTTTCATGTAGCCTGCGAACAGGCTCAATCTGACCAGAGCAAGCCGAGTGAGCTAAACATTATACTTGTAAAGTTATATATTCAGTGTGTTCATCAACATTTCCTCCATCAATTTCAGTCTACAATTTTCATAAGTGATCACTGCATCTAATCATGCTCCTTACAAGATTGATACATCATATTGTCAAGTAGGCAAGGGGTACACTGTATGTCTGTTTGATAGTGTTGATTTACTACTACTAAGTCTCAAGACCCAGGAAGGAGAAATTATTCATACTTTAAACTTGCAATTTAGAAGATTAAATGTGTACAAAACTAAAACTGAAACCAAAAATTATGAATACTCTTAAGCATTTATGCACCCAAAAGAATATCAAAACCAATCTAAAGTGTAGCAAGTCGTGCATAAATCACAAATTTTGTCAAATCGTATTGATTTGGTTTACATGACGTTGCATCTGACTGGTTAAAAACAGGTTGAACAAATAATTTGAAATTAAAAATGTATCTGATTGGCTGCATACATGTACATTGTTAGATGTAAGTTGCGGTACAACATTGGTCAAATCCTAAGGAAGCACGATGTTGTTACTACCAAAAGCTGCTCTGTTATGTATTGTTATGCCTATTTATTTTTGTTATGCATTTCTCTTCCAGAACACCCAGAATCTTCGTCAAGTGAGGAGTTACTGTATGCTCCACCACAGGATAGAGAAGTCACATGTAAGTTCATGTTATCTGTAATAAATTATAATTATTGCCAAAATTCTGTGTTGTGATATTGTGGTATTTATAGCCATTTTAGAATTTCTCTAAGTTGCTTTTGGTTTTGAAATCTTGGAATTTTGAGAAAAATTCAAAACATTTTCAACTGGAACGCTAAATCAGAATATATTTTTTTTATATGGTCACATGCTGATGCATACATGTATGTGTAGTCCCAAAAGCTAGGTGAGTTGCACCATCTGTAGAATATAATCTCGTTTGTTCTGTGAAGAACCTCAAGGCATATACCCAATGCAACAGAAAATGAATTTGGCCGCAAACCATGTTTAGTATCAAATAAAGAAACACAGTGAACTCTCGTTATAGCGGACGTCGTTTAGTGTCCGTAATAGCGGGGTGTGAGAAAAAAAGTTGCCATTAACATACCTTAAATAATATAGACTATGACAAGCTTATCAAAAGTGGTGAAAGTGTTGAGTACTCGTTGGGAATGAGGGATGACAATTTGGATAAGGGTTCATCTCTCCTAGTGTCTGATGGGAAAAGGCGCAAGCTGAAGTGAAAAGGCAAAATATGTTGTACAGCTACTGAAATAATTGATGCAAAAATAAATATATTCCAGAAGTCTTTTAAAGTGTGTTTTGACAAAAAAGTAAGCATCAGACTGCAATTTTTCGTAACAATCTCATATGAGAAGTTCATGATGTCCGCTTTATCGAGAGTCAAAACAATAAATTGTTCTTTTGGTTTGACGAAAGTGTCCGTAATTCCGTAATAGCGGGAGTCATTTTCAGTCAAACCTCTATAGCGCTCGCCAGGGATCTGGATTTTGTCGGTAATAGGGTAATAGCGGGGTGTCCGCAAGGCGAGAGTTGACTGTAGCATGCACGTGGTACAATTTCAGCTTGCTAGTCCTGTTTATTACATTCATATTCAGAATAACAATAAGTAATGGTAATAGGACTGAGTGGAGTCCAATTCGGTCTGTTATCATATGAGTGATTAACAAAATCGGACGACCGCGTAGCGGGAGTCAGATTTGTTTAATCACGAGTATGATTACAGACAGAATTGGACGACACTCAGTCCTATTATCAATTAATCATAAGTATAACAAAATTCGAGAAAAAATTTAGATAAAGCGAAGCCTACTAAGGACTTATCATCACTAAGGCAAAAAAGCTGAAGGTTTTAGGAATATCAAGGAGTATTTAGTCACAACAAGGAACCAAATAAAGAGCGCGCGCATGCGCAGCACGCGAACTTTGTTATTGGATACCTTGTTATTGGACACCTTGTTATTGGACAGTTTGTTATTGGACACTTTAGCCCCGCGCGCTCCAATTTGGTAAAAAATAGGGCGTGCTAAGAACCAATCAGATTCGAGAATTTTGTTATAGTTGTGATTACAAGTGAAATTGTCTGTTATAACAAGCATCTGATAAATAATTTTTATAACAATACATAATTTTATGACAAGTTCATTTATCTTTAAGTTTTAGGGGGGAGGGGAGAGAGAAAACGCAAATTTAAAAGTGGATATCGCTCCAAAACTTTCACTTCCAATGTATGTATTAAATTTAAAACTAACATTTTAAACTTTTCTGACACGTACAATAGACACAAGTAATACGACAAAAACTTAAGGAAGAAATTTTAAGAGCAAAAAGAATCCATTTTCCCCAACCTCAGATAAATTACCATACAGATCACAGAAATTTCAAAAAAGCAATACTTTTCGGAGCAAATTCTTTAATCAAACAATCATATTAGAGGGGAGTCTGAAGAGTTACTGATATCCACTTTTAAATCTGCGTTTCAGGGGAGCCAGCCCAAGAGGAACAAGTTGAAAATGAGGGAAATGTTCGAGTGGAAAGATTTAAATTGCCTCCAATTATCCAAGCGGCAGCGAGACCGAAAAACCGCCCTGTGGACGAATCGGAAGGTTTGCTTAGAGGGCAGAAAGCTCGGAAATTTGAGCAGGAAAAACCGGCTCGAAGTTTTGAGCAAAAATCTCCAGTGAGGATGGTGAAACACGAATCAAGGTCGCCGAGAAAGGACGTATCGTTTCATAGTTCTGAGAAAAAGGACGGTAAAGTTCAACTGGAACCTCTAGGAAGGGCTCGGCGAAAGAGCGAACGATCAGAAAAAAGCTCGGGAGCTTCGGATAAGAGTTTAGAACTGGATAAACATTTATACATTGTGGATACTAACAAGGATGGGAGAAAAGCCAAGAACGAGAAAACAAAAAGAAGACAACGAACCAAGACTGAAAGCCCTCAGAAGAGTTCCCCCGCAGTGGAAGAAAAGGTAGAAAGCTTGAAAGAAAATAACCCTTCCCAACTCCAAGAAACTGCGTCGCGTAAGAACGGGAAAGCCTCTAAAAATCCTGAGTATTCCAAAGTTCATGAATTCACCAGCAAAGGGTTAGGGGCGTCAGCTATAAGTGAAGGTGACATGGTGGCTATTAAAGTGCCCGAAAAGCTCTATATCAAAGGACAGCCTTGCCTTGGCAAAGTAACGACGTTAGCTGACCACCAAGGCTTACTTACTGTACATTATTATACGGGTAATTACCAGGGCCGTTGGAGGCCCATGATGAGCCGTACCAGTCCTTATCTTAGAAAGGTTGCAGCAGCTGATGTGCTGTGCAAGTTCAAGTTGACGACTGATGGACGAATGTCGCCCATCACGCAGAAAAAGTTGAGGACAGTTGTTGATGATAAACGAAATGAAAACAGTGACGCAAAATAAGCTGCAGTGTCAAGAGTTGATGTTCCACAAAGGAGTTTTCCCCTTGAAAAGGGGAACAAGGCCTCTTGTAGACAAGTCCATTTGCAGAAAAAACAACTTGGAGATACAAGATTTTCTTTTTGTCGAGAGAACGGTGAAAGACGTTTCAGGATTTATTTAACAATCATACATTTATCCGACATTCACATACAGTATAAGCCTAATGACTTACAGCCTCACAACAGCCGGAAATACATTTACGTTCACAGGATAAATGACTTGTTTTCCTTACAAAACCGTTTCTATAGTTTTATTACATACTTTATGTACATATTTACTTTACTGTTTTTTGGTCGATGAAACTTTGTTCTAGTTACAATAAGCTACAATAGGGCGCCTCTGGCATCCTTCGAGTGAAACAATGACGTTTTCCTAAAAATTATTTTAAAGTGATTTTAGCGGGTGGAAAATAGGAAAAAATAACATATATTTGACAGGTTGAACAAGTATAGTATATTTTACTAATTATATACTCCCGGGTATAGTGGAAAATATGAAATATGTTGATCTTACGGGAGAAATAAGTATAGATATTTTCCTAATTAAGCTATAACATAGTCTGGCTACAAAAAGAATATATGATCGGTAGTTTTTTTAAAAAAAAATCCTTGTAAATATACCTGACATGTAGAAATAGAAGTATTTTAATAATATAGCGTACTTTATACAATAGACAACTAATGCCATTAAATGCAACACGATTGTCGTTATGTCTGATGTTTTCTCTTATTATGGAGCATAAGTTTAAATTGTTTATGTCTGTTACAGTATCGTTTTGTGCCCTAGCCAATCATATATATGAAAGACACTTCAGGCGTGGCGTCATGTCACACGATCTTGTGTATCAAACAAACTTTTTCCCAGGTCCTTTATTAACCCAGCCATGATGGGAACGAAGTTGGTTGCTTAAAAGGAAACTCTTCAATATACATGTGCAATAAAACCGCTATGCCACCCAAATAAAATATGGGGTTTTACTAAAGTTTTAACATGGCGTGCAATGCCGTTGAATAATGTGTGTGCTAGATGTGATATTATTGGAAAATCATCGCTAATAGTGACTTTTTTTCAATTTTGTTATTTTGTGAAAGAAAAAGCAACCCTAAGCACTTAATGGGGGTATCAGGAGTAATTTCCCACATGCCCGTTTATCATCTTCAAGAAACTCCCTGAGAAAACTTTCAAAAGCTCGCTTTGTGTATTCTCTTACTCTCAATTACACATATTGTGTACCAGGGCCGCTTGAAACGATGATTAGGAGTCTCTAGCGCTCATGGAGCCGATACTTAACTCCAGTTTCTTTTATAGCAAATACTATCACTGCTTCTTCCATAGTATGCTAATCCACTGCTGGTTTGTTCCCCTCTCCAGCATACACACAACATTGGTTTAGAGCTTTCTGTATTATGTTACTAAAGGGAAAAATTCATTTGCAACGTTTGATTTCAGTAGTATTGCACAGAAAGCTGCAAGAACAAGGAAAACAATCTTCCATATGCCTGTTTTAAGCTCCTGCAAATGGATCTACGAACGCTTCTCTTGTAATTGAATTAACTTATTTTATTTTTTCCGCTAATAACGTGACTTAGTGCTTCCGCATGCAACCCACAAATTATTATTTATTTGTTCCAACCAAGAACTAAAGCTCAAAACGTCAGTTTGAAATATTTAATTATAAGCACAGTATAAGGCACGCTATATTTGGCTATCATTTATTCACCTGTGACTCACAACTGATTGTGCCTCTGTCAATAAATTGAAAGAAAATTTGAAAGATTAGCAAGGGTGTTTGGTCAATTCTACATAGAAAAAATGCAGAGCGCGTTGAGGTAAAGTAGTGTACATACTTCCATCTGATGGGAAATTTGGTTTTAGATAGGGATTGGATTATCCGCGCTCTCTCACTGGCTAAAAATTATGAATTAGTAAATATTGTGTAAATTTTTGTGATGTAAAAAGTTACCATCAAAAAACGAGGTAAACCACTAGATTGTCATGAATGAACCGGATCACAAGTGACAAACTTAAAATTTGACTTTACTTTTCAAAATGCGTCATTTATGACAGTTTCTTAAATAAAATATATTAAAGTTGTGCTTAAATGTTTTAACGCGCGCGTTAAATCTATCTATATCGAAAAGAATATTAAGATTGCAGTTTGAGAACACTTGAGACGCGTAGAAAGTACTGTCCAGTGATAAAAAAAAGTCGATTAAAGAAATGGTTGAAAATGTATAATCGTTTTATTTTGATTTTAGACAAAAAGAATCCGTCGTCAACCCGCCGCAGAAAAAGTAAGAGCGACTCGAAGCAGCTTCCCGCACCGATCAACACACCGGTGACATTCCACCCCCCTCCCTCACGGTCAGACGTGTTACGACGGGAATATGACAAACAGAGGATGGAGCTGCAGTCAAGCAGCGGGCTGTCAGCGGATACACGAAGCAGAGAATTGACAGGACCTGGCAGATCGGCTCCAAGGCAAAAGAAAACCAGCCCAAAATCAGAAAGGTAGGAAGAAATGTTTAAACAATTCTTCTGCCCTCTTGTGATGCTGTTTGTACAGTGAACTTTCGTGTTATGGACACCCCGTTTTTACGGACAGCAGTGAAGTCCCAACGAAGAAGAATTACTGAATTAATATAACCTTTAAGCTTTTAATACTACCTTTATCACGGACACCAAATTTTGGTCCCGAGATTTTGGTCCCGAAGGTGCCCATTCTATTTTGGCTTTATGTCAGTTATTAGATAAAGTAACAAAAACAAAAACAAAAGTAACAAAAAAGTTTACAAATAGTTTTTTGGCGTTGTTATTACTCAGGGTTTTAATTCTTGCGTCATGGATTTTACCTTTCCCCTAATCAATGAGAGTTTATTAACCAACATTACAAGCCTACTAGCCTACCGCTCGTCAAACACTAATCATGTTAACTGGCGCTCAATTGAAGAGTAGCAACAACAAGAGAAAAACGTTTGTACGGGTGGTTGCTTTAGAAAAGCAATAGAAATACAGGTAGGTGCGAAGCGTTACTTGAGCTTCTGATATCGATTGGTTGAAAGGACCTTAATTCGGCTCTGATCATTGCCTGATACAAAACGTGACGTATCGTAAGCCATACCACCAAAACTGTCTATTATTTTGTTTTTTTCAATTTCAGTTCCAGGTCAGCTCGGTTCCAGTACGACGCGAGCGCGACTCCAAGATTCCCGGATTACGAGGCTCGATTGGCTGATCAACAGGAAATGGCGATTTTAGCTGTGATGAACGAAAAAGAAGCTTTGATATTACAGAAAAGAAAGTAAGTTGGTACAACTGAGAGAATGCTGGAATTGATGAATCAAACGCATAAGCTTTGTGTCCCGGTGCTTGTAGTAATTTAACAGTTTTTTCAGTACCGTGACCAAGGGCCGTTTAATTAAGACTGGGGAAGAGTCTCTGGAAGATCATTAACCAATCAGCTTCGCTATAAACTATTCTGTGAACAGTTTGGCACACGCCTATGTTAAAGTTTCGTTATGATTTTAACCTATGTTAAATGATTTTGCGTTATGATGTAAGCCTATGTTAAAGATTTCGTGAGGGTATCAGGCGATATTCCGCGCGATTTCGCAGGATAATTGTTAAATATTAATAAATAACTTCAAGATAACAGAAATCTCTATGTTCGTGGAGATTTTGGTTGACTTACCCAGGGACCGCGGAGACCATTTCAAAGTGGGGGAGGGCTAGCCGAGTCTAGTAGCACTTGGTGAAGCGCATACGTAAGAGTAGATGTGTTTCGCTTCTTTCAAGTGGTAAATTTAATACATTACCCATGTCATCTGGAGCCTTATAGCCCTACCAGCCCCTCCCCCTCCGCGGTCCCTGTTGACAACAACAACAAAAATCCAAATGGTTATTTTGTGGCTGTCTTTAGTTAAAAGGAAATGTACACGTTCTTTTCTTCTTGTAGAGATAAACAGGCTCTAGATGACTGGAGGGAACAGACCAAACTTCTTCGTCAACAAAAACAACACCTTGCTGCCATGAAAGGCTCGACGCCTGGTGAGTTCTTTGTAGAAACATAAAACAATCGGTAATTGTTTAAAGCAGATGTCACGTTTTCTACGTAAGAGTTAGTTTGTGGAAAAATCTAGCTGTTAAGAGCTTTCGAAACATTTAAGACATCTTTTCAATGTGATGTACATGTAGGTTTTTTTTTATTGACTTTGACTTTTGCTTGCCTGTTTTTGCAGTGGAGGTAAAAGCGCCTTATGGAACTGAAAAGTCTGCCAAGGAAGATGAGAAGGTGAGCGAATTTGGCGTTTCGAAGTGGCCCCTCCAACGTACCCACGTACCGTATTCTAAGCCCTCCCTCCTCTAGTTTCCCCCTCTAGAGGTTCGAATTTTTCTTTAATAAGCCCCGCACACCCCCTCCCCTTTCCCCTTTCCCCTTTCCCCAAGACGGTACATTATACCAATTTTTAAGGCCGTTAAAACATTAGTGAAACTCAAACTTTATTCACCACAGAGCCAGTATGGGAAAACAATTAACCAATCCGACCCCGAAGAAAAAAACTCATTTTACCGGTCGTAAGCGGAGAAAAAATCGCGCGCGTCAAATCACATGATTAAGTCAGTATGCGTCGATTGGCCGAGAAGAGAAACTTTTGGTTTCATTGGTCGGAGCGTGCTGCGTCATGTTTTCCTTCTTAGCGAAGGTTCAAAAAATAGAAATTGATTTCAAGTGTTCGACAACCTTCTTTGCCGGAGGCAAGCAAAAAAGCTAGCTTAAATAACATGTTGCCGGTCTTGTCTTTTTCAGACTCCTCATGGCTACGCCAAGCAACTAAAGGAACTTTTAGAGGAAAAGGATGGTAGAGGAGCGGCAAGAAGGTAATTAAAACTATTAATAAATATGTTATAAATTTAGGTTGCGCTTGAAGTGAGAGAGAAGGAGATTCTGGAACCTTCTAAAAGTGAGCGCGTCCCTTTCTTAGCGAGCGAATTAAATGGTTCATTAGGCAGAATAACTTTTGGAATAATAACAATGAATAATAATAATTGATTGATTTATATTCCACAAATATCAACTGGTAGAATCTTCAAACGCGCATTACAGTAATCAATTAATTATAGCAATAAAAATAATTTAAAAAATCGCTAAAACTGGATAATTAACTAAAAATACAAATGAACTATTTAAGATTATTATATGTCTCGGTCGAATACTTTTATGCCTTTTTCAAGGATTTGCTGATATTCGCGGTTGTGGTAATGTTGTCTTAAATTGTATGATAGGGCTCTAGGGGATCGCGAGTTGGAGACAAGAATCAAAGTGCACATGGAAAAATTAAAAGAACATCGGAATAAAACATATGGATCAATACAAGAAGAACTGGAGTCCGCGAGAAAGAACTTGGATAAGGTAAGTATCATTTACATTGAATCAATAACCTTAAAGAAAACTTCCACTCTTACAACAAGTTGACGCTGAATTGTTTGAAATGATACCAAAATTCTCAATTTTACAGGTCAAGGGAGAAATAACATTAAATAATGACAATAAATAGAAAAGTTTATGGCTTTTAAATTTCCAGCGCGCCGCCATTTTGGATTTTATGACGTATAACGGCTCCCGCTATTGTTTGGAAGCTTCCAAACAAAAGCGGGAGCCGTAACACGTCATAGAAATCCAAAATGGCGGCGCGCTGGAAATTTAAAAGCCATAAACTTTTCCATTTATTGTTATTAGTAAATGTTATTTCTCCCTTGTATTGTAAATTTGGAAATTAGGAATTATTTCAAACAATTTAACGTCAACTTGTCCCAAGAGTGAAGGTTCCCTTTAAAGTGTGAATCGTTGAGCCAAAATGACAAATATTTTTAACACAGCCCTAATTTCAGTTTACAGTTTCTTCATACTGATTCGTTGTAATTGAGTTGGCCATGTGACCATGATATTTAGGACAAATGGTGCTACAGGCGCTTCTTTTATTGAGACGCAACCGAACATGAATGAACGAAAGAGACTGGTCACGAACGAGAAGCGCTGGTATCTATGGGAGAATAGAATATGTAGCTTGAGTAGCTTTCCTTCGACGAAAATTGATGTATAACCCGCCGCGCACATTTTATAGCTTATCATAACATTTTTCTTGGAATAAAACTAGAATTCTATGTCTTCATAACCATACGTACTTAAAGAAATGTTTCATACAAAAGAAGAGTTCATTCATACCTTGCTTCAAATCCGGTTTCACATGTGTAATTCTCCAAACATTTTGTTCTTTGATATTTCCAGTGAACATTGCACCAGTTTCCAACGAACCTTTGTCCAGGGTAATATCGATACATAAAGACTATTGCCATTCTTCAGTATATGCGGTAGATATTTCCAAAATGTCCTTCTTGGAAGCGTTCATCCGTTTGCAACGAAAGCAGTAAGAAAATGTAAATGAGCTATGGTTTACGTCCGACCTTAGGGCACGTGCATATTTCACGACACACCTTGGTAATCTTTATCCTTTCAATCCCTTTAGATATGATTGCATTGACAACAAAATCAATAGCTCTGAGAAAACATCTATTCATAGATGTGTGAATGCAGTTTGTGGGGGGGGGGGGGGGGGGGGGCAGGCAATGATCGTTCAAGGGAGTTGCACACACGCTGCGCCATTGCGCACAATAATTTCAAACGACGTGGCTACATCTTGCAACATTTTAAGAGCCAGTTCTGATGAAATAGAGGGCTTTTTCTGCTCTCAGATGGGAAAGTTCGCCAGAAAGAAAGAGATTGTTATGCTTGGGTTCGGGATTAGAAAGCCAGAGAGCAGGAGCTGCCGGATGGTCGTCCTACGCCTTTCAGCCCAATGTTGCACTTAAACAACACATCTTGAAATTTTGTTGCGTGCAGAGGTGCCGGAGTAGAAAACGATCATATTCCAGTAATGTAGCAGTTTTCGTAAGTTTAACTTGTAGTTCTTCTGGTCTTCAAGTGTACCAGCTGCTATTGTTTTGGGGGCTAGGGGCAATGTTCCTGTTGTTTGTTCTGTAGTTCTCTTGAAGAGTAGCGAGCCGTTCATGTGAGAGCTTGTGAGAGCTGCCACCGACCCTTCCGTTTTTGTGCTTAACGATCTCAGGGGAAAACAAACGGTGCAGTTCAGTCAGACATTGCGTACAATGTTCAGCTGTGTATAGTGTATGTCCGAGCCTTTGATCGTTTCGTTTTGATTGCAGTTAAATATATAATAAGCAAGTTATAACAGTGCATTCTGAAAATATACTATATATTCACCTCACGCAAGTGAATACATATAGGCAACTCAATCGTTGCTGGCCAACAACGTTCAATTTACCCTTGGTGATCAGTTTGCGTATTCTCTTAACTTGCATGCTGGACATTGTATTAATATTAAAGGAGAAATAAGACTTTAATCACTGTGTTTTGTTGCAGGCTCGTCAGTTTCAACGGGAAGTAAACGACAGAAAAGAGTTAGAATATCGCTTGAGGGCCTTCACTGGCGACGAAGTGACGCCATCTCAATTTGGCGCAAAGACGAAGACGAAAAATGCTCCAAAATGAATGCGAACTGTTCTAAGAAAATCATGTACATACCACTTTAATTTATAATTTTTGCAGAGTGGAAATTAGAGTGTTAAGATTAATATATGGAATATTAAACGATATCCTTTGATAAAACCACGGTAGACAAGGAGAGAAACAAATGTTGCAGATTTAATTTACCAAAGTGACGTATTTATGTATTTTGAAAAAGTGGCTTTTTAAGTTGATTCACTTGTATCTATTCCAGTCTTCATTCGCAGTTTTTAAAGGATTCTGAAAATAATGCACAATTTATTGCAGCAAAAGTCTTTTTTAAGAGATTCATTTTTGATTTTGTACTATGATACTTAGGGTAATGTACTACTAAACTGTTAATAAGAAGAGCGTTAAAATATTGTTATAAAAGGGTTTTTATTTAAATAATTCACTGTTACAAATAAACTTGTATATACATTTGATTACTAGTAAAGCTCACAATGTCCCTTCAGAATGTTCAGTGGTTTGGTCACGCAACACTCCTCTCCGTGAAGAGAAAGCGTGAGAACTTAAACAACGACCGTGACAAAAAATATTCTTAAACGCATGTGACCAGAAACAACTTTAAACGCATACAAACAAATGTAACTATATACAGATAGTTTCAACGTGGCGAAGTTTAATAAACGTCGACCTACAATTTGCTACCATCAGTCGTCCTCACGACCAAACCGAGTTCTGTATGAAAGCGTATGAAACTTGCCTCCAATCATTCTCTAGTGGAGTGCGGTAGTTTGATTGGGAGAAGCTAAAAAAGTCAACTGATGGTCAACTTTTGAACTATAGTGTACTAAGTTCGCGATTTCCTCAGCAAAGTTTTGACTGGAGCTCAGTTTAAATTAAAGGCATGAAGCTTTATATCAACCAGCAACAACTCGAGCGTAAAAACATCCTCGTCCCCAAGAGATTTCACTGTGTTTACTGCCTGGGAACGAAGGTTGAATGGCGACATGAAATCTCCGAATGAAGCGCGGAAAGGTGAAGTAAATTTTTATCTCGTGTAACCAAGGAAGCACGGTTTACAAAAGCGCTGTTGGTTTTACAGTGCTTGGCTGAACAAGAAGGCAAAGAGTCGATGTTCAGTTGTGAAACTTTTTTTATAAAGCTCAACTGAAGTAGATAAAACCTTACTTTCATTTCAAAAAAATAAACAAGAGCAATGGAAAGCCACTTAAAGACATTTCAGTTCTGTTCGCTCTCCTCTGCTTCCTGTTCCTGTTCGACTACATTAATAACCGGAAACACGTGTTGTTCTTGTGCCGTCAGACGGCCTCTCTGTTCCAGTTCCTGCTCGATCTGCTGTAATCTTCTGTACTTGCTAACGTGCTCAGCGCGGACTGGACCGCCGAGTTTAATGAAACGCGCTCCAAAAGCCACAGCCTGAAACATTAAAAGAAAAACGTTACTGGAGAAAGCGATTAGTGTTATTAAAAAACTAATGATGTAATGTATATGAAATGATTCATATAAGAACTGCGGATATATATATATGAAGGTGATATTCTGATATATTCTGAGGCTAAGACAAGGTATAACATTGAGCGCAATTTCAAATTGCATCGGGTGTTCACCTCTCAGAATTGTTCCGTGCAACATTGAATACGACAACTTCGAAGTGAAATGATAGAGTAGAATTAGAAGTGGACACACGCTTCAATTTTGGTTGCGTACAGTGTTGCACGGTGTGTTCGGGTCGTAATGCAGCTACAAGTGGGTTTGGGCATTCTGAAAGTGGTTTTTGTGAGCTCTAAAAATGGAGACACCGGTTTTGCACGCGCAAACAAACGTACGCGCCAAAAGTGGGCGCGCCGCGCATGCACGCGCACATACCGTTTGTTACATCACGTTGGCACAGTGACGAGTGCATTTTAACCATTGAAGAAGAAACAGCAATCTCGAGACATATCTCTTTACGTTTTCTTCATATTTTTTATCAAACAACTCGTGGAGTTACAAATCTACCCAAACGATGGGAATTACTGAATGGGGCGGACACAGAAGTAGCTTTTAACCGCGGATTGATCGCGTCACAGTATGTGAAAGCAAAAGCTTCTAGGGAAAGACATTGAGGTTTAAACAGGTCATAAACATCTTTATTGCGTGTAACAGTACGAGTTTCCTGGCTTGTTTGAGGATGTAACTTTAGGAAATATCAGTGATACAAAATCTGCGGTTACACTATGAATGCGCTCTTCTTCTGCAGATCGAAAGTTTATTCTTTTTTTCTTTACGCTAAGTCCGAGATAATGGAGTCTAACGCCGTCACAAATTTGTTATAAGAAAGTAAACAATTAGTTTTGGTGAGTGGCAACTTTCAGTTTTAACTTTTCAACTTGGCTTAACTAACCACGTTCTGTAAACGTCAATGATGTAGAGTTTACGCAAACCAATTGTTTACTCGAGAATCAAAGCGAAACAGGCAACCGCCAAAAATCAAAATAAACAATCAAAAAGAGCGAATCGTAAAGCAGTAAGCTACAAAACATGACCGCCTTTAAACAGTCAGACCCGCCTATGCACTTGACATTTGACTTAGTGAGAGTAACGGATAAAAATACCGGTTTTATTATTTCACCTGTACATACCAGCACAAAGAGAAACATAACATACAAGTCAACGAACGGAAAGAAAAGAAAGCACTTGTGAACGCTTAGACCGAAAATGGCTCTGCAGAGTATTATTCTGATATGCGTTGTGCTTATTTTTTGTACCTGCCATTTGGGCCAAGTTCTTGTGTATTCCGAAACAGCAGGTAAGTGTGAATATTTAATTCTGTTGCTATTCTCGCAAGTAAAATAACGTTTTGCCTGTAGAAGATTTTTAAATTGAACTATCGCATGGTTCTTCAAGTGGTACAGTTGAACCTGTTAGAGTTTGGCAGGATTAATTACAATCTGTTTCTATATCTTACCATCCAAACTAACAATTACGATTAACAGGCAGAGGCCGCGCTAATTTTAGCCGACATTTACTGAATTCCCTACATTCAAGCGCTTGTTAAAGGTCTACAGTAAAGGTCTCTCCACTAAGGTGAAACAACGCCGCGAATGCAAAAGAGCTTTTAAAATTCTCATTGATCGAACAAGAAGTCGCGAAGATTGTTTTGTGTTATTTCAAACTGTGCTGAACGGTCACTAAAAAGCAAATACAAGTAAGGGCAGCGAACTCTCGCCTCACAGACCTTTCAGTAGCAATTATAATTTGGATGAACTTGAAAACTTTTGCTATTAGGAACTCTCGCTGTTACGGACATAAATACATGAATAAATGTAATTAACAAATGTCACAACAACCAATCCAAGCCTGGGAACAAAGTTCCACTGTTGATACTTGAGAGTACGTTAACACGTTAAATATAATCATCCGTTCTCGCGATCATTTAAGAGTAATTAACATTTTCCCGGTACTTTTCTATCTTACTAAGTTAGTATTTTTTGTCTTCATACAATCTTTAATTTGGTATACAGTGTCTTTGACACTTCACCCCTCATAATAAAACCATAAAATGTTTGATTGATGTTTAGGCGGGTTTCTCAGAGGTTTCCGGGAGTTTGACCCTTTTCCTGGCATAAAAAGAACTCAGGAGTTTGTTTTACTGAGTTACAATGCGTTCCAGGCACTTCTGTTATAAATTATGACATGTACATAAAAAAAGGATGGAATCCTTTTTTCTCCGTAATTATACGCTCCCGGCTAAAAGTCTTCTCATACGAACGGGAAGAGCTTCTATTCTGTAATAGTTTACTTCAGTTTCACTGCCATTTCCTTCTTAGGGCCGTGTGGTACGAGACCAGAGTGGGCCGAGCAAGCACATGACAAGAGGATCACCGGGGGACACGAAGCTAAGCCCGGTACCTGGCCCTGGATGACGAACATTTTTGTTACGGGGCTAGGAGAGTACTTCAAATGTGGGGCGGCACTGATATCGGACCGCTGGGTCCTCACAGCTGCTCACTGCACGATCGCCAACGTAGGGCCAATAATGGCGCCCGCTAGTAAATATCCAGAGATGTTAAAGGTAATTTGCGTCCCACGTCAGCTAACATAACATCATTAAACCGCCTTATAAAATTAACACGCAACGGTCAGATGAAACAGAAGACATCGCATTTCAAATTACTGAAAAATAATGATTTGTACGAAATACGCCGTTCCCACGGACAGGTCACAAAATACAATATTCAACTTAATATCTGGTACCGAGGGAAACAAAATTAACTGGTTTCACGAAGGACTAGTCATTCAGTGATTTGTTGTATAGCTCAACAAAGACATTAGAAGATTCACGTGCAACGGCAGTTGTCGGTCAACATTCGCTGACGTCATAGATTTTGCAATGCTGTCCGCTCAGAGACTTTTGGCGGGAAACAGTTTTATTGTTAGATGTCATGTGACTTCGAAGTAGCCAATGAAAGCGCGCGCGGTCTATATGAACATCCAATCTCTCCCTACAAAATAATGCACTTTCCTAGCAAAAAGGTAACGAGAATGAAGAGAACAATCAATTAGGGGATACTGTTTTGATGAACCAATCAATTCTCGTTACTAACCTTAAAAGAAATCTATGGCAAGTAAAGAAGAGAATTTCTATTTTAAGGTACGCGTTGGTGAACATAATATGGATCAGAAGGAAGGTACCGAGCAAGATATAGCAGTGCAAAAAGTATTCCTGCACCCTAAATGGGACATCGCGACAAAAAAGACACCCAATGGAGTGAAGATTTCAACAACGCACGATATCGCCTTGATACAGCTCAGTAGTCCAGTCGAGTTTACCTCCAGTGTGAAGAGCATTTGTCTTGACAATGGACAACCTTTTAAAGCTGGTAAGAAGCGCGCCTTAGTTCTTTCTCTTACAATAGTGCTAAATCACAAAACTGTAAAGCAATTACAAATTTAATTTTGCAAGTCCAAAAGAAAGTGTTTCTCTACAGATTTGCGCAATAACCCCAAACCTCAAACGCACAATAAACACCACCATATGAAAGTATAACTCAAGGCTTCACATACAGACTTTAAAGATAGATCACCTCTTACACCAACGTAAACAATAACAAACGAAACTATAGCTTGCATGCAAAAGGGTTTCATCCACGCTCTAACACATTAGGACCACCTTCATCTGAATGGTCACATACTAGGGTTTCATCCACAGGCTTAAAAGATAGAACCACCTTGACTGCATAATAAACAGTACCACATCAAAGTACTGCTCAATAGCTTTTATCCGAATCGTTACACACTAGGGCTTCATCCACCGACTTGAAAGTTAGATTCATCATGCGCAACATAATAAACAGTACCACCTGAAGGTACTACTCAATAACTTTCATTTGAATGGTCACTTGGTTTTCATCTACAGACTTTAAAGTTAGAGCCACCCTAGCTCTATAGCATGATAAAAAACCTCACGAATAAAAGCTGCTCAATAGCTTTTAAATTAATGTGTAAGTTGTTAATAGCTTGAACACTAAAGCTTCAAACTTTCACAAATTTAAAGGCAACGAAGGCTGAAAGTTGGGTCGCGTTTGACCATTGGAAAAAACTGAAAGTTACATGGAGGGATACACAAGCTAAAATAATACACAATCAAGAACGAGATTATTCCCTGAAAGAAAAGCCGCTAAAGACACTTGATCTACTCAACTGTTTTCGTTTAGGTACAATGTGTTACATCGCCGGTTGGGGGACCCAGAAAGTCAAAGGACCTGCCACGAGAATACTTCATGAAGCTACTTTACCAATGGTATCACACGACGAGTGTAACGCCCCCCAGTCATACAGCGGAGTTATCACAGAAAACATGATCTGTGCAGGGTACAAACAGGGGGGTGTGGACACTTGCGAAGGAGACAGTGGGGGTGAGTGCCAATGCATTCGGTTAAAACTAGAGAGGGCCACTTATGTTCAGGATTGAACGCAAGACACAGATTTCCTATTTTCTCTCTTCGCAGGCCCTCTGATGTGCAAAGGGGGGGATAGGTGGTATTTGACCGGAGTGGCATCGTTTGGTCACACCGGATGCGGTGTACCATACAAGTACGGTGTGTACACACGAGTAGTGAATCATCTGGAGTGGATTGCACAGGTCACGGGAATGAACATACAGCAGCCGCCAGCCCAGGATATTTCGCTGATTACAAAAAGATGACAGAGACCAATGGGGTCAGGAGAGCTTACACAGCTATTCAAACGCAGTGCGTGCGCGCAATTCCCGCCAAAACTGCCGCTTACAAAAGTTTCAAATGTTCTAAATCCTGTACTTTCAAGCCCAAAGTAAAGGCAACTACTAAAACGTTAAAACTGTCGCTTATAAAATTTTCAAATTTTCGTAATCCTCTACTTTCAAGCCAAAAGTTTATACAGCCACTGAAAAGTTAAGCTTTGCACGCCACATATACGACTTGGCCGGGTTGTTCAAAGCACATTTATGGTAATCCAGGATAAGCGTGAATTTTGATCTCAGTTTTTTAACTTTTCAGTGAGGTGTTCTATTTCTATTTTATGTCCTCCAGTTTTGACGTCGACTAATTTCAATCTCCACAAAACGTAAGCAATTTATACAAGAGAAATGGAACCCTCGATCAACTTTTAACGCTGGGTTAGTGTTTATCGGCTTTCGAACAACCCGGCCCTGATTGTTATCCACGTATCTAGTTTACCGGCTCGTGATTTGGTTACCAATGCTCTTTTTATAACATGTTCTTACAAAAGTCTTGCAAGTTTTCGTTTCATACCCTAACAAAGTTCGAAGCAGCGAAAACCTGAAGTAGCGTTAGATTTTTGCATTTGACCGTTGTAAAGAGAAAGCTAACAAGAAAGTTGTGCAATGCGCGCGGAAGGAAAAAAGGGTCGCCCACTACCTCTCGGAACGAGTTACTTCATTGGTTCTTAAAACAATAGATAACAGGCCACAACAATGCCCCTATCCCTGAATAACAATAGAGGTGGTGTTTACAGCGGGTGAATGAAAATAGAGGTTCCACAGAGGTAGTGTCTTACTGGGGAAAAACGGATCTTGCAATCATCGCTACCAATTTCAATTAAAGACCAGCTGAAGAAGATTATCGCAACATAAAGTTACCAATTCTGAAAGCAATTCAAAAAAAGAATACGTTTCTACTAAAACAGCTGAAGTACTTTTTTAATAAGCAATCATCCTTATATTTTAATGAGTTTCCGACGAAATAAATCTGAGCAGTGTTCTGGAAAGCTAAAAGGATTGTTCAGCCGGTTATGACTGCACATTTCTACCTAAAGAAAGAGCGCTTTTAAAATAAAACAGAAATCAAACTTAGAAATACGTTCGGCCCCTGTCATTATCCACATTATACTTTATCGTAAAGCTCTATAAATCTATAATCTCCGATGCGCTGATTCGAGGGGCTCTTGTATCTCTGTTTTATAGAAACAACGTAGAATCATGTAAACAACAGTGTAACGGTAAAAAAAAACCTTTCATCCGAATATACAGCATATTTTAATTAAATAGATTTGGAATCGCAACTCGAAACATGAAAAACCCCGGGGTTTTTTGATGAAAACAAGTGGATTACAACAAGTGCCAATTTTTTACTTTTATTTTCAGTGGCAAATCTTTTAACAATCCGAAGATTGCCCAATTGTTGTCGTCCAATCAGAAGATGGCACTCTGAAAGTTGTCACGTCAGTTTGACGTCACCAGGACAATCCTGTTACTTAGCAATACATCAGCTGAAAATCGCGGGCTCGGATTTCGATCGAAAAAGCTACTTTCCCCAGAAATGGAAGAATATTTCTAAAACTTAGGCTAGATCTGAGGCACGAAACGCTCGCTCGAGTTAAGAGCTGTAAAGGGATAAAGAGAAATTAAAAAAGCTCACCAGATCCACAAGAATGGAAGAAGAATCTGCACACGGTCCGTCCGCCAGAGCAAGAAGACCTCCCTGATCTGTGGAAAAACAAGGCCAAAACGCTCAAACCACAGAAAATCCACTGACTTACACTGTGGACGTTTCGAAAACAAAATTAAGAAGGGAAAAATATAAAAGTTATTTTCCCTCAACTTGGTAATCTGAACTAACCTGCGACAGTCTTGGCCAATTGTGACAGACCTGTAATAGTGTTGGCTTGATCCAAGCTAAGACCTACAACACTGCTGAGTTTGTCGGTCACTCCGCACTCCAAAATACTGCAGTGTTTTCTGTACAAGTCACTACCAACTATGAAGCACTTTTCTCCAATCCTCTGGTTGAGTTTCTTCCAGCCTTCACTGTCCTGAAAAAAGATTTAACAAGAATGTGGCAATCCCTTTTCAGCGACACTGATGCAAGAACCGGCTATAATTTTCATTTTTCACCAATTTGTAAAACTCTGGGACGCTGTCATTTCTTAAGGCAGGGAACCCAGCTGGAAATACCGCAATACGGCTGCGATAATTATTAGATAGGGAATAAACATTCAACTCCTTCCTTCCCGTTTAAAAGTTGGCTCTCGAAAGGCACCAACCGGGAACTGGTATTTCGGTTGAAAGGGAAAAAAGTAGAAACTACAGATCACGGAAGCCAGTATTTACGCAATCCAGAAAATGTTTCATTAACATAAAGCGTTCCATTTTACCCAGAAATGTGGCAGAACGTGTCTTTGAATTGCTGGTTTACCGGGTTACCAGAAGACAAACGTTTTGCATACAGAATGTAAAGTACCAACATCAAAAGTGAGCATAAACGTTCAAGTTCGTCGCTGCCTCAATCTTCTTCATCTCCGACCAGTCATGCGCCTTTTTGGTTTATAAGTACATCTTTGGATCATTTTCTATCTAAGTAATCCAGTATTCTGAGACTTTCTCCCATTTGAAAGGAACTTGTAAATTATAACGACATAGCTCTTCTGGCAAAGAAGTAGTCATCATTGACACAAGTTTACAGAATAACCGAGACACTGTGCACGTTATATACTACTTATTAACCGAGCGATAGCGAGGTCAATACATCAAGGCTGAGGTCTGAGATTTCCCTGTAATGACCGAACGGACGAGGTTAATAAGTTATTTATTATATGGCCTTTTTAGCGCTGAAAAAAGAGAAACGTTTTTCAATATCTGCTTGCGCTCGCAAGAGGTCATTCGAGGTGAAGCGATCCAAACCAGAAGAAACGGTTTCTTTGACAATGAGGCAATTTTTGTCTTCATTACGCCAAGATCTAGAGCAAATTTAACCACTTTAATTTTCACAAAGCAAAATGACCTGTGTTTTCAAGTGTTTGACCCTTAAAAAGTTATAGAAAGCTAAGGCAAGAAAAATTTTCATAATGCCCGGTCATTACAAGAAAATCTTGCCCGCTCACCAGCCAATCAGAGCGCACGTACTATTGTAGCCAATAATAATATTGGTTAAAAATGCCTATGGCCTATAAAGAGGACAGGGCCCAGTTGTTCAAGGGGTGGATACCGCTATCCAACGAATAAATCGCTATCCAGTGTATAAGACAAGTGTTGAAATAACAAACTACGCTATCCAATGGATAGTGATTTATCCGACGCATAGCGTTATCCATCCTTTCAACAAATAGGCCCAGATGCATAGATGACGTCACCGCGTGGCGTGGCTCGCGCGCGTGATCAGAGTTCACAGTCCAAGTCAGTCTTATCGCCATCGTCAAAGTTTTTCAAAACTCGGGACCACTGAAGTCTTCAATGAAAAGACAAGCCTCAAAGTATCGTTCACGTATCGGCCACTTTTTTGTTCTTACGACATTTTGACGCCATCTGTGATCTATAACTGAACAAACGCACGGCAAAATGGAATGTATTATCAGAATAGGTCTTGTGCACGCGTGTATATACTAACCGGACTCCTGACACCATCCATAATAGCTATAATCCCAGGATATCTCTCATGAAGTTCACAGTACAAGTTTATCACGTCATCCAGACTCTTAAAAGCGTTAGACATTATCTCGTACTTCTGTTTCTCCTGTACAAGACAAAGTACATTGTGTTTAGTTGAATTCGTGGATTTGAGATTATCAAGATAGATAGTGTAGAGTGTCAGTTGACTGTCACTAGCGCGCTTCCTAGCATCCTCTCACACACGCGTAAGCACCCACGCACCCATTCGTCGACTACGATGTAGATGACGACTTTTTGTGAAACGAAACGAACTATTTCTTATTGTTATAGAAAATGTTTTGACCTTCGTTTAGAGCACCTCTCGTAAGGTGCGGTATAGATTCTAAAGTTCTCAATCTGTTATTTTAGGCCAAAAGAAATGTATTAAAGATTTCGCAGTGAAAAAACATTTTGGAAATTCTGAATTCACCATGGATTCGCGAATCTGAGACTTTCAAACCACACTTCTACAGCTCAAATAACTAAAAGGATTTGAAGTTTTATTTCTTTTCAAAAAATAATAAAAAATAAAACAACTGCACTCTTCAGGAACTGGTAACCCACAGTGCCAGAAACAGCAGATAACTGCCTCGTCACTTTTATCACCACCCTTTTTCAGGAACTTCATCCCCTTTGGCCAGCGGTCGGGAAGCGAGCGACCATGGAAGGAGTCCGGAAATATCAGGCTTCAGGATTAGCTTTACTTCCGGCCATTTCGATTGTTTTTCTTTAACAAAAACAATCAAAATCGATCCTGCAACAGAACTTTCAAGAGTCGCTTGTTTCGTCAAGACTGCACAGTAAGGAAAGAAAACTTGAGATACGAGATTGCTTTCTCACCTGATCATAAAATTCTGAGGCTGCGCAGTTGAGAGCAATTTGAACATCAGTACCCGGGTTATACCCACAGGCAGACAGAACGTCTTGGACAAAATCCAGTGCCTGCTCTGGTTTGTCCATTGAAGGAGTGTAACTACCATCATCAGTTATGCACCGACCAGACGGCTGAAAACACAAACGTAACTTTAGTACTCGTGCAAGTATAAACATAGGTGAAAAAAACAGGGTAGTCTACACAGCAGCAAGAGAAAATAACGGGAATTTAAGGTTATTTTCGACTCTTCTTTTCTCTTCATAGAAAACTTTTACTCTTTAGAACAAATGGTAGTCCTTTAAAAGCTACCACAAAACATTTTCTGACGTACTGGAGCGATGGCAACTCACAAGAAGGGCCAATTTACAAACTGACACTTTTGGACGATCTGGAGTGAAAATTAGCCCTGGTCTACGTGATGACATTTCATCAGAAAGGCCAAACATGTATGTATACTTTGAGTTACAAACGGACATTTTTCTGACGATCTGGAGTGAAAATTAGGCTTATCTATGTGGTGGCATTCATCAGAAAGACCAAAAATGTACATTTTGAGTTACAAACTGACACTTTTCTCACGATCTGGAGTGAAAATTAGGCTTTATCTACGTGATGACATTTCACCAGAAAGGCCAAAAATGTACATTTTGAGTTACAAACTGACATTTTTCTGACGGTCTGCAGGGAAATTTAGGCTTTAACTACGTGGTGGCATTTCACCAGAAAGGCGAAAAATGCACATTTTGAGTTACAAACTGAAACTTTTCTAACGATCTGGAGTGAAAATAAGGCTTTATCTACGTGGTAGCATTTCATCGGAAGGCCAAAAATGTACATTTTGAGTTACAAACTTGCACTTTTCTGACGACCCGGAGTGAAAATTAGGCTTTATCTACGTGGTGGCATTTCTTGGCTTGGTTTTTTCGACATTCAGTATTTGAGAGAGCTCTATAAATGTGCACATTAACTATCAGTGACAATTTCCATAACAAATGTGAAAGTTAAATATGAACGTTACCCCATATTTCTGTGCTAGAGTGTCTGCCATACGCTGATGTATATTTGTAAATTGATGTATGGCCTAAATAAAAGGAGAAGAAAAAACATTACTTATTTACACGTAAACCATTTAGTAGGTTATTTCCGCATGGGTCCGGGTTCGAGGCATGGCTCCCGTTTCTCGAAAGATCCGGAAACTTTTCGGGCCCCAACGCCATTTGTAGTCATCCGTATCTTAAAACAGAGAAGCGTATAGGCCTAAAACTTTGTATGAAGGGAACCTCTGTTGATATTAAATATCACGTAATAAAACAGCTCTGAAGTCATGTAAGGTTTGAGGCTTTGCTATGGCTTTCCGGACGTGAAAACTTTTCGGGACCTTGGAGAAACAGGCCCCTGGCCGGGGCACAGCGTTGTGTCCTTGGGTAAGACACTTTACTCTCATAGTGCCTCTCTCCAACCAGGTGCCCGTTTCTCGTAAATGTTTGAACATGAATCAACAGACGACAATGCTTCCTAAGTTATCGCGTCTTTTATTTCCCCTCGTATTTTTTGCGAACGCGTGTGGTCTTTTTACGAGAGGTCTGGAGCTAATGTCAAAGATTGTCGTGACTAGAAGGTGACTAGAGAAACAATTGCAGAAACGATGCTATGGTTTGGAACAAAAAACATGGTGAGGAAACAAAACAAAACAAAACATAAAAAAATGAAACAAGTAATAATTATATCAAGCACTCGACACAGTGTTTCACCGGGATATCCAATCATCGAGAAGAGAGTTGAACATACGACGCGTAGCGGAGTATTTCTGACCTCGAGTGTTTGATACATCTTCTCAATCGAAACAAAAACTAAGAAATTAACGGAGAAATGCATTGTAAATATATCTTATTACAAATTTTAGTGCGTAGTTGTGCTTTATACATGTATTTTTACGAGTCATGCAGTATTTTTGCGAACCCGAAGGGCGAGTCAAAATACAAATGATGAGTAAAAATTTACAGCGTTTCTACACACTAAAAGGTCTAATAAGAGATTTATTATCCAATGTTTTCGTTTGCCCAAAATTCTGAATTGCCAAGGCTTTTAATCTTTCGCGCGGTCGGGAGAATGAGACGAGTACAAAATCGTGTGATATTTGTATTCGTTTCGCGCGTTAATTGGCCGTTTGCATTATGACGTCAAACGCGGATTCCTGGTAGTTGAACATGTAGTAAAGTTCGCGTCAAATAACGGCGAACAAGTTTCGCTGATTGTGTGTTATTTTGCTTAGGGCTCGCCGAATTGCTTTAAAAAGGTCTAAAAATGCAGATAAATATAGGCTTTCATAGAAAAGCCACCTCAGTCTATGTTTTACTGCAGGACGAAACATTGAAGGCTGTTTTTGTGGCTGTGGTTTCTACCTTGATATTTCGCGCAATTTTTCTTACTTTCAACGGACGCGCGCGCTGGTTAAATTTCTTCACCAAATGACGAATTCAGGTGCGCGATCAAAGCCATTTCAAGGTAATAAAAAGTATGAAAATTGTGTACAGTTTTAAAATTTGACGCGAGTAACAAAAGGGAATATTGCGCTACAGTGAATCAATGCCAAAATTTAATCATATATTGCCCAGTTACGCGCTCGTTCAAAAGTTATTTCCATATTTCGAAGTTACTGCTGATCGCGTAATTTACGGGTGATAATTTCGTCATTTGCTTTTCCATTTTCGTCGTTATTTGGCGCGAACTTTACTACAACTACCAGAAGTCTTTGCGCATTTGACGTAATAATGCAAACGGCCTATTGTACTCTACGAAGCAGTGTTGGATAATAAAATGAGTTATTGATGGGTTTGAGAAGAGATATTTATAGATTTGTACCTTATTGATGGGCGTTCCTGGTTGAGGTAAAATTAAGACTTCCTTGATAAGGTTCTGCTTCCCTCCAGCAGTCTTGCCGCTTGTCAATAACGTCATCATGGGAATAGGAAGTGAAAAGCTTTCGTTTATCTGCAACCGAAAGACTTGACGTAAGCAAAAGCGTTTTAAGAATCAAAATAGTAGGCCAGTGTAATATCCGTATCTGACCTTAATTTAAAGTACGAAACTGAAAAGTGCATATATGCATCAAAAGTAAGAATTTAGATAAATTAAAGGAAAAATAGAAAATGTAATTTATAATTGAAATAAGAACTTCCAAATATATATACATGTACTTGTCGGTAAATAAAACAAAAAACAAAACAAAACAAAAAAAATTTAAGAAGAAAAAGACACTAACTGTTGTAATTCGTTGTAGAGATCACCAGAGATAATGATGTAATTCTTGGGTAAGACACTACCTCTCTGAAACCTCTATTTTCATTCGCCCGCTGTAAACACTACCTCTATTGTTATTCAAGGCTAGGGGCATTGTTATGACCTGTTATCTATTGTTTGAAGAACCAATGAAGTAACTCGTTCCGAGAGGTAGTGAGCGACCCTAATTCTTACATGTAGATATAATCATAACGTAGTAGTAGATTTATTTATAAATTGTTGGGCCCAAACGTGTGTGATGTATATTTTTGATGTGTGTGAGTGTGCAATTTTCTGTAATGTATGTAATTACATGTGTGAAACTTTTGAGTGAATAAAGAAAAAGATAGGAAAAGGGACAGAAATGAAGTCTCTGTTGATAACGATAAAGAAAGAATAGAATCTAAGTCGATCATCCAATGAAGACTTAAGGTATAACGATAGAAAGCAGATGCCTCTGCCTCCACGCGAGCCATTTACATGATCCCGACAAGAAAGACATTAACTTTGAGATCCAAATAACCAATCACCTAGTCCCTACATGGATTTCTATAGTACTACGTGATCAGGATGGTATTTTTCGGCTCGAATCTCAGGCAGGACTCTCTAGCTGGGGAATGAACCCAGGACAAGAGGCGTCTTTATTCAGGTGATTAGTGTATGTACAGAGCGGTATTCACTTGAGTGTCGAACGTAATTCACATTTGCTTTGGTTTTGCATTACTACGCTCAATGATTGGCTTACAAAACTCGCACACCTTTACAACCAACCAATCAGAAAACCAAAACCAATCGCAACTTCCTCCCGAACGTTTTCCCGCGCTTTGTGACGGCTACATGTATTTGCTTCGAGTTTTGATTGGTTCACTGGATTGCCTGTGTCTGTTGTTATTGGCCAGAGTGATTACTTTGGTTTGAAAACTGCTCTATGCCGTGAGTTTAATACATATTGTTTCAAAACATTTAACTTCATACTGACCTACAGTACAGGCAACCCCTTCCCCCCCCCCCCCCCTTCCCCACCAGCAAACCAATTAGCCATGTTCTAAACGAGCAGGGGACTGGGTATGAACATATTTTCTCTTCGGTAGAAACATTCAATATCGATTGAATTGAAAAATGGGGCACGACATCTGAAAGAGCATCCAAAAATTAGTAAATTCACCAAATTTGACGGGTATTGGTTTAAACCCAAAGGCATGGTACACTTAGTATGGATTGGAGGGACAGGCGGTGAATTTATTAATTTTTGGATGCTCTTTCAGATGACGTGCCCCATTTTCAATTCAATCGATATTGAATGTTCGTACCAAGAAAAAATATGTTCGTACCCAGTCCCCTGCTCGTTTAGAACATGGCCAATTCTCATATCATATTTCTATTGTACTTTAGGGGACCTTGTTCCAATTTTGGCTTTCCCATCAGTGTTATATAAATATTTTATACTTTGCTGATAATTGATTAAAGTGAAATATCTCTACACCAACAGGGACCTCCTAGTTCTTCTGTTTTAAAAGAGTTCAAACTGAAGATATGCACCTACATAATGTATACACAAGTCATGCTGGGAACATGAAAATCAACCATGGCTGGTGTACCTCACAAACACATACACACTGTAGAGAACTGGCAGTAAAATAGCGAAAATACCTCTTTTCCAGATAATTTTGCAAGATGCTCATACAAAGAAACTCCCTTAATTTTTGCACCAGTGACAGCTGTTCCCATGGAAACAGCAATCATGGCACAGTCTCTACAGAGCTCATCTTCCTCCAGATCAGGCATAGCTTGTGCCAGTGGGTCCTTGTTGGGAGCAGTGCTTTTCTTTCCGTCTGTTTTCTTGCCAGTGTCCTGTGATATGTGCGATTGTTTACTTTCTCCTCTGGAAACACTAGATTTCTTGGTTATGTCTACTTTGCCTTCACCTTGGTTGTCCCCAGCTTTCTCTGAGTCCACACCTTCCTCAGTTTGATCGTCAACGCCTTCACCACTGTCAACCTTTAAAGCAGTCTTTTCTTGGTCTGCCAGTTTCCTAGAAGCCACACACATGGAAAGTGCAGGTTAATAATAGGGGTAAATTATCCTAAAAAAACCTCCATGGCAGGGGTATGGATATTTTCTGGAGCAACACAATTCCAGTTAGAAATGACACATTTACATGACTGTATGGAGTCTTTTTTTCTTGAATCTGACATTTCCTTTATTTGCCAATACGCAGGCTGTTGCAGCTTTCAGACTTCAGATGGGGAAATGAAAAACAATGAGACAATGTCAAAATAATGATTTTTATGTAGCATTATAGGCATGCAACTGACACAGGGGCTATGTACCACTTATGCAGCTATACTTATGTAGCACTTTGCATGCATTGCATGCCTTTCATACTAGTATTATTATTATAGGCAAGCAATGCATGCAGAGAGGTATTTAGTTTTAGTATCACCCAACTAGTGGACTAATGCAAATCCTGCATTTTGATTGGCTACGCTACTAGATGACTATTAGTAATAGTCATTGAGTAGCGAAATTCGTGACGTTTTCTTTCGTTTTATTCCCAAATAAATCTTTCTTCAACTTGTATTTGCTAACTTTATTATTGCTTTTTCTGTCCGACTAGTTGGGTGATACTAAAACAATTAGACCCTTCGCCCTCAAGGGCCACAGGTCAATAGCCCATTGACCCAATAGCTATTGACCCATACCCCGCAAGGGCTATGGGTCTAATTGTTAAATAGCCCTTTACACACATTGCAGGCCTTTCATACTGGTATTATAGGCATGCAATGTGTGCAGACATCTATGTACCGGTAGCTGTTGCAGGTAGTAGTCGATATGTGAAAGGGGTATATGAGAGCAGGTTTTCTTATGGACTTCGGGGTAGAGCCTCCCTGTACAAAATATATTTGAGTACCCCTCGCCATGTTAGATGTAAAACATGTGAGGGTTGTCACTAGTATTAGTGCTGCACATGACAAAAACTAAACAAGGCCTCTTCATCACATGCCACCTTGTTACAGCTGCATGTAGAAATGTTATATCAAGATGTTACATCAACAGGGCAGCAGGTACGTGTAGATTTGAATTGGACAGGGGTGGTAGGGTTTTCAAATGAACTGAAATTTGATCTTCTGAGAATCCATTTCATTCAATTTGCAACATATTAGACAGCTCTAAGCAGGGGTTTCAAAATGTTTTGAAGTAGGTGTCAGCAACTGGAACAGTAGGTGGCTGTGACAATGAAGTTAGCTTGTTTTTCATGAGCTTGTGATTGCTATGCAGTGGCAGATCCAGGGGAGGGGCCTGGGAGACCCGGGTCCCCACCTTATTAATATTTTTTCGGAAATCGCGCATTTTCTTTGAAGTGCCGGAATTATCTTTGCAGAATTCAACATTTGTAGTCAAGCGGGCCCCCTCCTTAGCTGAAGGTCTGGATCCACCACTGACCAGAGTAACTGGCAACATGAACAATCAAGTAGCCGGCAGAACTCTGGCGGCTGCCAGCTTGTTTTGAAAACCTGTCTAAGTACATTTAATAATTAAATGTAATCTTAAAATATCAGACAAATAAATCAATTCTCTTACTGTAACATCCCATCCACATTATTCTGATCAGTTGGGTCAGACCCCACAATAAGCGGTGCTATGGTATCATCGATTCTCTCGATCATTTCATCCACTTCTAGTCCTTTAGCAATAGTATCTGATTCTCCTATACTGCTCGTAGCTGCAGTGTCTGTTGCCTTTTGCTGTTTAGGTTGATCTGGCATCTTGGTTTTCATGTCAGGAGTTTTGGCCTTGGCCTGTGCGGAGTCTAGAGAAGGACTGGAATCCACAGGGGAAACAACTCTTGCTACAGGCTGTAAAATAAATCAATTTGTTACCTACAGTACATTTGGTTTTAGTTTAAAATGTTTAGACCAGTTTGAATTTTATTCTCCTTTTTAAGGTATAATAATGAGTTGAGTGCCACAAGAAGGAAACTAAACAGCCTGCAAGGCTCATGCCTAGGTCACATGCATGAGCCATGAGAATGAATAAGTGGGGGGGGGGGGGGGGGGGGGAGGCAAATTAGTTCGTGACTGACCCAAGCATGCTCACTGACTAGGGAATTGATTTCAAACTGGTAACATTACAGCCAAACTGGCCTACACTGCTGCAGCTTATCCTGGTTTCCATAGTAGGTATAATGCTAGTCCAACACAAGAATACCCCCCAGCACTTTGTCAGGGTGCCTTAGCAGTTTGCCACTACCATTTACTGTATACCCCGGGATGGTGACTGCAGGCAGTGAGAGAGGTTAAATGTTTTCCCCAAAACACAAAACAATGACTCTGGTCAGTGATTGAACCTTATCCACAAATAACTCTTTCACCACCTAGCCTCCCACATGGGAGACAAAAGGGAAAGACACATATTGAACTGACAAGTAAAAAATTAAATGCAGTACATGTGAGCTCATCAGGTTGTAAATCAAATTTATTTACCTTTGAGAGGCCATTTCTTGTGCAGTCAAAGCTAACTTCAAAAGTTGGGAATCCTCTGCTACCAAGAATTTCTGTTGCTGAGACCTGAAAGCAATGCCGAAACAGATTAAAATAAAAAAAGAATATGGTGTGGTTCCAAAAGTACCCCCCCTCCCCCCACCAGAGAACCTCGTTATGAATTCTGAGGGGCAGCAGTGATTCAAAGGCAGAAATTTCCAAGGAAAGGAGGGGGTTCATAAGAAAGCTCCTTTTCCAGAGGGTGAGAATGCATGAAAAACCTAAAAGCAAGGAATGATTTATCCAAAGCACGAGGTAATACTGTATGTACATGGTTTTGAAAATTAAATAGAACGCTAAAATCCTCCGCTTTGATTCCAAAGCTGCATCACTCTTTGTGACCAAGTCAAAAAGGCCTGGCAGACCTGGCAGGATCAAGGAACTCTTTAATTAGTTAGGGGAAGATTTAGGACCCATATTTAAAATACTGGGTATTCCTTGGGGTGGGAGGTCATCAAAGACCCCTTGATGCATAAATTCCTTTGGGATAGGAGGGAGGCAAACCAAAAACCTTCTGTGGGGTGAGGGGCTACGGATATTTTCTGGAAACACACCTGTAGGCAGCTCATGGCATTATATCCATTACCCATGATCCTCTATAGCTCTTGAAAGTGACCACCTCAGGGATTTATAAAAAGTGGTCACACATGTAATTGGGTCGAGCTGGCCATTTACAATAATGTAAATAGTTGTAGCCTCCTCTTTTTTTACAATGAAATAATATGCAATTTTTGTTGTAGAAAGTGGTTTTTGATTTGAAAGTTTGTAAGCCAGATGAGTGCGATTTTTATTTAATTTGTCTTCATTTTAAAATTTATTATGATTTATAATGAATACAAAATATAAATTGTGCTCAAGTGCTGAGTGTCGAGTTGTAATAGGTATGCAGGAATGTTTAATAACATGAAAGAAGTGCAAAGAGAAGCACTAGGTGTAGCCATGTGTTTCTTGCACTTCTTGAGTGCCTAAAAAATTCCCAAGGGCCTGCATAACTCAACATTGCATGAGGAACAAGTTTTTATCTTATTTCTTTCATGAAATGTTAAAGAAATTGTGCACCCTCAAACCTGGATGTTAGCCACATGCATTATTACTTGAGAGCATGAGCACTACATAAGCCATGTGTTTTATGTTGCTAATAAGGAACTCAAACTGACTAATCATAGTACAATCAATAAAAAACAAAAACAAAACCAATTTGAATTACCATTTAATTACGAAAATACCTTTGATATTGTTGGTGCATGTGAACGCTTCCCAAAGTATTCTCCCTACAAAAAAATTATGATAAAGATGATACGTTCATTGTCATGAGCATGGAACAAAGAAAACATTCCGAGTCCCCAACGGGAATTGAACCCATGGCCTCCCAGATACCGGTTGGATGCTCTCGTAGCTCTCGTAGTTCAGAACAAAAGAATTGGACTTCCTTCATCAGCGTACCAATCAGAGTAAGGGGTAAATTTAACTGCTGGTGAATGAACTCCAATTCTTTTGTTCTGAGCTTGTCTAGCGATTGGCTAAAAAAGGTTGGGTGGCCCCAGTTGAGTTCGTTTAACTCTAACTTGTCATTTAAATTAGGTTTAAATAGAAACCACAGTCAACTCTCGTTATAGCGGACACGCTTGGGACTTCGTTTAGTGTCCGTATTAGTGAGAGTCCATAATAGCGGGAGCCATTTTCAGTCAAACCTCTACAGCCAGGGATCTGAATTTTGTCTGTAGTAGCGAGTGTCTGTAATAGCGGGGTGTCTGCAAGGTGGGAGTTGACTGTAATACTAAGGGAAAGCTTAATATTTAATATGACAAGGGGGAAGGACAGATGTATTAGTGGGGGGGGGGGGGGAGACTTCGGATTTTTCTGGACATCCCTTAAGCCTGGTGAGCTCTGAAAACATTTGGGGTTACAAAGTGGGGAGGGGTGCCAGGACTAGGTGAGTTTTTTGCTTTTCAACATTAACACTATATTTTTCAACTGACTGTTCTACATGCATGCAGTCTCAGTACATTATTACCCTTGTTTATTATCCTTCCAACCTACCAAAAATGCAATTTTTTTTATTAGTTAATGCTTAAACCTACATGTACATGCAATAGTATGGCTCAACAGGTGGATCCTAATACTATTACAAGCATCCCAAGCTCATTATAAACTATATTTCCTTCTGCATGCCAATTCAAAAACAAACATCTTGACTTATTTTTAACTTTTTAGCAAGAAAGAATTGAAAGCCAAAATGCTACAAACGAAACGAAACCATACATAAAAAACACTAAATGCAGATCAATCAAATATTTTATTAAAAAACTATTTTGTCTGAAGGCCCACAAATTTCCATATTGTAATGATTTTGGAGTAACTCAAAAACTACTTATTTAAAAAATCTGACAGATTTCCATAAAACAGTGGAAACCGGTCTGGATCCATGCCTGTGGCCCCTGGTATAGAAATCATTGTGCATACCAGGAAGGTAGAAGTATTTCATGATCAATTTTGTCTTCTGTGACATTGTGGCTGCAAAAGAAGGGCCTGCAAAAGCTGTTTGTGTTCTGCAGGTAAAGGTGAATATGTTGTAAGTTTCAGATTTATCTGATTTGCACATAAATCATACACCAAAAAGAAATGCACTTCTGTTCTGGGTAAAATGAGACCAATATGTGGAGCATTTTAACACTACATGTATATATTTCGCCTGGCGGGGACGGGAATTTGAAGGGGGGGGGGGGGGGGGGGGGTCATGTTGAAGTTCCGATTTGATCAGTACATAAAAAATATATTGTACATGCAAAGAAAGATGTGCAAGGGAATTCGTAAACGCAATCCACATATGATCATGAAGAATTAGTTATTTAGCTTTAATACATGCTCTGAAAAAAAATTGGACCTCGCAATATTTATAAAGTATGTTTAACCCTTGAACACATTTTCCTGTTGACTGAGACTATGATAGAATATTTCATCTTTAATACGTTACTCAAACGACAATCCCACAAAAATATTTGCAACACACAGTCCCACAATGAGAGAATTCTTGTATTTTCCCGGGTATTTTATACAATCACATCTCACCGTACGATGACACAAACAAGCACGGGAAAGCATCTACGTACCATATATCCAAAGACATCATTTGGCTTCTCCTTGAACATCTTATTGAGAAGCTCTTCGATCTGTTTTGGTACTTCATTCTTGTTGAAATAAGCCACAGCTTCGCGCTTCTCCTCAAGGCTGTATGCACCGTTTTTGACCGCCATTTTAAATCGCCAAGGCAACTACAGTTGTCTACAGCAGACTCGTTTTCATGCACAACCGGAGTGCTGGTTTCCAGTCCCTTGGCATCCTCAATTTTTCGTTTATTTTGTTGTTTTCGTTTCTTTCCTCTTGTAGATTCTGTGTAAAAATGAAACTTTTGTTATCAAAAATGAAACAATCATAACATTGAAACGCGTAACTCTTAAAGGCCAATTATTTCCTTGTTGTGTCTATTATAATTCAATCAGTTAATGGGACAAATTACTGCCACAAAACTACTGAATTTCTGTGAAAAACTTGAGTTTAGAATTTGGAGCATCCTTAACTACGTACAAGACTGGCACAAACGCAGGTAGAATACAGAGATCGGAACAACATCATTAATGGCTCCACGTTCCGTGCTACAAAACTCTTGTAAATAATTTAAATACTTTAATAATTTAAGACAAATCAAAGAAAATTTTATTACATGCTTTCTTTCGCAAAAAGGCAAGGAACAAGGAAGGAAAGTTGTAAAAAAACAGTCTGTACTAAATGTTCATCTGAATGTTGCACGCAGTCTAACGAAACCAGCTTAATTCTACTCTATTGAATCACGCCATTGATCATTTAATTTATTTTGTTCCTAAAAGCGTGACATTGAAAAATGACTGATACGGTTGGTTGAGCTGGTTTGACTGCGGGAGGTTAAAAACAAATCCATTTCTCTCTTGAATGATTGCCACAAATCTCCTTAAGTTGTCAGTTCTGATAATTTTATGATATTGCAAATTATATTGCATGGCAATAGCGTCCAATTGATGAAGTTTGTCAAGTTTGTTTACTTTCATCGCCTGTCTGCATGACAATCTGTTGAAATCAATGTACACGAAGAATTTGATGTCGGTTTAGAAAGTAAATATTTATGAATTAGGACTAAGCTGAATAAAAACTACTTTAAAATAATAAACATTGTTTTCTATTCCTTTTGCTTATAATTTTTTAAATAATTTAAGATGTTTCTACAAAACTTTATGCGCAAAGAACATTGTGGGTAATTTAAATAATTTATATTATCAAGATGTTTCTACAAAACTTAACACTAAATGACGACTCTATATTCCAGTTGTTCGAAAATGTTAAGAAAACCAAGATGACTTTCATAAATAAAGGAATTTTAACTCAAGGATGATTCGTTGTAAAGTAGCCCGCACTAAATTTTTAGTGACCTTTACAGAAAGGCAACAACGATGGACAGTTTGGAATTGTCTAAATGTCTTTTCTCGTGGAATAAGAGATTTTACTGCAGTTATTGTGCACTTGTAAATTCAGATCAGCTGAATGAGGTATCTGTTGATATTTTTAAAACATTTTGAATTAATAAATTGCGTAATTTAACACTGTATCACTGTTATTCTGATCCTCCGCACTGCCAAGATTTATCTTATCTGGCGTGAGTTATCCAGGTGATCTTCGCATTTCCCGGCAAACTTAACACACCTTTTCTCCCTAGCGAATCTTGGCAGACTAACAAGTAGGCGAATGGAAGATGGTTTTAAGGAAATGTTCCACTTCGCCTGCGAACAAGGGAAAACATTTGTTTGTTCTCAAAGTTAAGTTGATTAAACCCAGTTTTCTCGACCCCGGCCCCCTCTCAGCCTAAGTAAGGCTTTCTGACATTTAAGACTTCCTTTCTTGCTAATAGTGAATGACCCAGTTAACGATAATGATTCCTCGAAGGTGATCATCTACAAGGAAAATTTTCTTTTAGTTTCCTAAACAGAAAGATGAATGTTGTTCAATCTATTTGGCTTTTCGACTTTGATGATAAAGCAAGTAGGTTAATGTCGACTGAACATGTCCCCCCTCCATGATAATTAAACATTAAAAGTTTTTTTTCTGTCGACCAGCTGCAGGTTTCTTTTCTGCATTTCGAAATTAATCTTCCTAGCTATGGAAATTTTTGAGGTTTATGAGGTTCACAACAATAACGCATTGAGTAAAGATACCGCTTCAGGAGTGGTTACACAGTGAGAGCTTGTTTAATGCAGCATTGCCTTGATTCTTCCTATACTGTTTGGTAAGTGCATGTTGCTTTTTTCGTGCAACTAAACAACTTCTTTTTACTGTAATTA
Organism: Meandrina meandrites; assembly: GCA_963693305.1. Lineage (NCBI taxonomy): Eukaryota > Metazoa > Cnidaria > Anthozoa > Scleractinia > Meandrinidae > Meandrina > Meandrina meandrites. The sequence goes on along the minus strand of OY855905.1, from coordinate 23,316,187 downwards.
CGCGACATATATTTGCAACATTAGGCTGGCAAGACGCTGTAGTGATCGATAAATCTATTTCTGTCAGAATGACAAAGTTTTACCAACAAACAACAAAACAAACAAACTTTGAAGAAGAATGGCGGTAAACTTTGGCAAGAGCAGGGCTACCCAAAGGCACACTGTTCCTTCTGCTGGTAAGCGCACAGAGTTTTGACATTTTTTGTCCCGAATTTTCAAATATCTTCTTAGAGTGCTCAAGATCTTTATATCTCTTTATCGACTCGACGTTGACCCTCAGCAGTAATCTTCATCTACCCTAAATTGCACAGTTACTTGCCCAGTGACACATGGTTTTTACATAACGTCTTTTCAGGTTAAAACACTGTGGTCAAATTAAGAGTAGTTAAAAGGCAATTAATCTCTGTATGATTCTTCCGGGAAATGAGTAAATTAGTTTTATAGAATGTGTATTGTCTGCATGTTCAGCTATTTGCTATTCCGTATCCCTAGAATAACGTAGCAAGTGTTTGACGCTTCTGATAATCTATATGAATTAACCACAAATCTTTACTCCAGTAAAGACGGCAGGATCTGACTATGCTTTTCTTTTTTGAGGAATTATCGAAAACTGCATGCTTACTGCCTGTTATGGAAGCTTCAGGACGAAGTCGTCAACCAACCTTTGTGAACACAGTAACGGAGACTTCATGCCTTGCACTACAGGAAAAGAAATTTCCATTAAATGTGTCAATTGAGTCTACATTTCCAAGAAACTGAATAGAAAACTTGCTAAAAATGCCACCTAGGTAGTTGTTTAAATCACTAACAAATTACCTTTGCCTTACTTTGAACCTCAAGTTGGATGTAAGTCTATTTTCCTCCCTCCTTTCAGGGTATTGTTCCTCCTTACTACCTTCTTACGTATTTAACTCACGTACCCATCCATTTACTTCCTAGTTACCCCTTCCACGTTCCTGCCTTCATGTCTTTATCGCGTACATTGTTTTTCATGACTGTTTAAAGAATTTCAAGAATTATTGTCTGTGTTATAAGCTTTAATTCCCCTAACCTTGGAAGCGTAAAAAGGAAACAACACACTGTAAGTTTCATCTTTAAAACTGTCCTATTCCTTTTCTCTTTCATTTTTGTGACGAGTAAAATTTATTCCTCTACCTGCAATTCTTTTTATATTCTATCTGTCAGTTCTTTATTCATGGAATTTTACAACTCTGGATTTGTTTCTTTGTTTATCTCCCTTTTTGATTTTGTTCTTTCTTTGTTCAAACTTTGTGCTAATGTTTTAGTTTTCACAAAACCTCGAGGTCTGTTAGTGTACACGTTATTTTCAATCAGCCAACTTACCAATCAACCATCAATTAATCAGCCAACTAACCATCTAGCCATTCAATCATCCAAGCAACCAGCCAACCAACAGCCAACCAAACAAACAACTTACCAACCAACGAAAAAAAAAACAATCAGCCAACCAACCAACCGAGCGAACAATCAACCAACCAACCAACCAACCACCAACTAATCAACCAACCACCAACCAACCACCAACCAACTAATCAACCAACCAACCAACCCAACCAACCAACCAACCAACCAACCACCAACCAACTAATCAACCACCAACCAAACACCCAGCCCAACCAACCCAACCAACCAACCAACCAACCAACCAACCCAACCAGCCAACCAACCAACCAACTAATCATCCAACCAACCAACCAACCAACCAACCAACCAACCAACCAACCAACCAACCAACCAACAACCAACCAACAAACCAACCAACCAACCAACCAACCAACCAACCAACCAACCAACCAACCAACCAACAACCAACCAACCAACCAACTAATCATCCAACCAACCAACCAACCAACCAACTAATCAACCAACCAACCAACTAACCAACCAACTAACCAACCAACCAACCAACTAACCAACCAAACACCCAACCCAACCAACCAACCAACTAATCATCCAACCAACCAACCAAACAACCAACCAACTAATCATCCAACCAAACAACCAACCAACCAACCAACCAACCAACCAACCAACTAACCAACCAACCAACCAACCAACCAACCAACCAACCAACTAACCAACCAACCAACCAACCAACCAACCAACCAACCAACCAACCAACTAACCAACTAACCAACCAACAACCAACCAACCAACCAACCAACCAACCAACCAACTAACCAACCAACAACCAACCAACCAACCAACTAACCAACTAACCAAGCAAACAAACAACCAACCAACCAACCAACCAACCAACCAACCAACTAACCAAGCAAACAAACAACCAACCAACCAACTAACCAAGCAAACAAACAACCAACCAACCAACTAACCAACCAACCAACCAACCAACTAACCAACCAACCAACCAACCAACCAAACAATCAACCAACCAACTAACCAAGCAAACAAACAACCAACCAACCAACTAACCAACCAACCAACCAACCAACTAACCAAGCAAACAAACAACCAACCAACCAACTAACCAACCAACCAACCAACCAACTAATCAAGCAAACAAACAAACAACCAACCAACTAACCAACCAACCAACCAACCAACCAACTAACCAAGCAAACAAACAACCAACCAACCAACTAACCAACCAACCAACCAACCAACTAACCAAGCAAACAAACAACCAACCAACCAACTAACCAACCAACCAACTAACCAACCAACCAACCAACCAACCAACTAACCAAGCAAATAAACAACCAACCGACCAAGCAAATAATCAACCAACCAATGAAACAATCATTCAACCAACAAACCAGACAAACAACCAACATACCACCTACCAACGAACATAGCAACCAACCAATCAAACAAACAATCAAGCAACCAAACAAACAAACAAAAAAACAAACTAGCAATCAACCAAACAAACAAACAACCAATCAACGAAGCAAACAATTAACTAATTAACCAGCCACCCACCCAAATATCTAACAAAAAAACACCAGCCAATCACTTGCACAACAAACCAACCAATCAACCAACCAACTAACCAAGCAATGAACCAGCTAACCAAAGAAGTAGCTAACCAAAATGCAGACAAACAACCAATCAGCCAATCAACCAACTAACTACCAACAAAGCAATTAACTAACTAAAGACCAAACTAACTGACTAACTAGTTAACTGACTTACTGAACGACTGACTGCCTGTCTTACGGACTAACTGACAACTGGTTATCACTAACTGACTATCACTGACTGATTATTCTACTAATTTACTAGCTTATTTACTAACTCAGTTAAGTTACATTACTAAATACCTCTGCAAAACTAAACAACTCTCTACTTAGCTGAACTTACCTGTTGTGGTTGCTTGTATATTTCAATAAAATTATTATTATAATTTGAAAAAAATCAAATTTATTTCCTCCTGACTAGCCTATTTTCTTTTCTTACTATCTGTTGCTTACTTACTTTTTACTTACTGACTGACTTACTTACTTACTTATTTACCTACACTGTTTGCTTGCCTATTCAACAACCCAATTTTTTTGGACTTATAATAGGTCAGCTTATACTATTCACAGAAAAGCAGATGAAGCCAAAAATGATTTTGTCACAGTTAGTCCTCCAATCAAGCAAGATTCTTCTCATCTCAAGTCCTTTTTCTTCAGTTCTTTCAGCGTGCATGAAATCGCTAAAATTAAGTTACAGTTTTTTAGCTTGCAGGTTTTGCTGTTTTTCGCATGTTGAGCTAATTGAGTATCAGAAGGAAAAAAAATGTAAGTCTTATTTTCTCAGCCAAGACTGTGTTGAGCTCATTTGGTGACACAACAATCATATTCATGGAACAAACAGCTCATGAACGGTAACTTTAGATCGAAACCGAATAATTATAATTGCCATATACACCCAGAGAAAGTTTAAATATACTTAACTGTCATCGTTTGATCTTTAGTATTGCTTCTTTCTTGAAAACAAATCATCAAGTTTCTCACAATTTTCTGAATCGAAAGATCAAATAGCTTCAAAACAGCACTATCATTTCGATACTAAGAAGAGCAGGCAAAATATGAGCAGTAAATAGTTCCGCGTATGCATCCGGTTGTGATTTTTTTACCGTTACTTAATAGAGCGTTCATTCTGGGAAAAGTGTCGGTGCGTTTAGCATGCGCATGCTCATGACAAACCCCCGTGTATTGCAAACAAGAAACGGCGAAACCATTGGAACTACTTGTTACAACCTATTAATAACACGTATTTCATGATATGAAGTAATTTAGGATGATAATAACGCGCCTTAAGTAATCAAAAGCTTAAGTAATGCTGGCATTAACGTAATGTGAAGCAGTGCGTGAATTCTTGGAAAGTTGTATGCTCCATTGCTTACTCTCAAATTTTTAAGATTTCTTGGCGGGTAACGTGCTCGAGATCCTTCTTTAAATTTCTTTGTTTTTATACAATCAGAAGCTATATTATATGGATGAGAAAATAATTAGATGGTTATTGGAAACTTAAGAATTTGCTAATTTATCGGATGCAAGGCCGAAGTTGCTTTCTATTTCCATTTCTCAGTTATTTTAAGTTGCTCTAAATTAACTTCCACTGGCATCAATTTGCTTCTCATTGAATTAAATATAAATTTAGCCGATAGTTGCGAATAATTTTCTGTGTTCTTCGATTTCGTATTGTAAGGAATAAAATTTGCAAGTTACAAAGTTTTGCAAATTGCAGTGCGTCTCACAGAAATATACATTGATACGCGTTCGTGTCCTGAGCTCATTACAAATCACGATCAATGTTATAGCAAGCGTATTAGATAACAATTACATGATTACAACATGGAAACAAATTAGAATCCATCAAAGACCATTGCAGAAGGCGATACCAATTTCACATGTTTTGGACAACTTATTTCGTAATTTGTGGCGACATAAGGTGCACTGGAAACTTTGAAATGGTACGCACTGACACTGACGTTTTACCTTTTTATGTAATACTTCAGCAAAGGTTTTAAGCGTTGTGCAGTGTTATATAGTGCTAAGTAACCTATCCAGCCCGCAAGTGTGTAACTAGACAATTTGTAGGAAGTACTGCCCTACGGTAACGTGATATTATTGAACCTTAACTGCGGTTTGGTGAAATCCCTTCCTCTGATTTAGGCGGGATTTGTTCATGGTTAAGACACAATAGGTATAGTTCCCCTCTACTAAAAAGTGAAACCGCGTTATTGCTTACCATAGAAGATGAACAGGACGGCATGAATAGGGGCGCGAATCTAGCCATATTTTTGAGCTGACGAGCCGGCTACATATAGCTGCTCCGCTGCCACCCTAGACTCGTGATGACGTCATCAGGTCGCTTTACATGTCGTAGAAAACCACATTGCAAGAAATGAAAATCTTTCCTCACATTATTGGTGAGCACACAAGCGAACGTCTCGTCGCAAAAATGCAAACAAAGAAAGTAAAAATTCCTTCTAACTATGGCTCCTATATGTTTTAAAAGTGTTGCTTAGAGGTCCTGGCTGTGCAACCTAGTGCAGTGAGGCGTTAATTCCAAGAAATTCGCACGCTTGAAGTCATCTCTAATTGAACCAAAAAAAATCCCTTTTCCTCCGTTCCTAGGGGAATCTTTTTTCTTTGAAGAGCAATAAAGCTGACTCATAAAATAAGAAATATTAGCACAAATATAATTTACTTTTTTCAATAGGATTGTGCATTGCATCGTATACAAGTGCTATTTTTAAATCATGTGTCCGTTGGCCAGGCAACGCAGAGCATTACGTGGGAGGGAAATCGTTGGACATTTAATGTATCTTTGACTGCCTTTGGTTATTGTTAAAAGTTATCCACCTGCCCACGCACCCTTTCATTACCGGCTTTGCCGACACGCTAGAAGGAGTATTTAGATGATGTTTAACATTACTAAACCAATTAAATGATAAGACAAGACTTAAATAATCAATTCTCTCAAATTCATGTCCTCCTTCTTCTTCTGCGGAATTGTAAGGTTATGGTCAGATTTTTTGGAGATTCTTTAAGACGTAACTTCCTTATTTCGAGCTCATAACTCGATCAATAAACTGACAGTTAAAAATGTTCTTTCAACAATCTTCTATAAGTATTAAATCGGACGAGATATAAAGTTAAAATGAAATTTGAAAGGGCACCCAATATGATATAGACACTGAGATCGACATTCGATATGCCTTCAAGTCCATTCCAAACAAATAGGATTTCTGGAAGCATTGCAGATCACAATATATTCTCGTAAAGACTAACCTAACTAAATGCCTTCCAGGACAACAAAAACAAGAAGTACTAGTTTTGTAACTCATGCGACTCAGTCTTTTTGCATTAGAACATCCGTGTTCCTCAGTGACTTCCTGGCGACTTGTTTGCAGGTTTAAACAGTTTACCGTAAAACCGTTATTCTCGGCACAAGGTTTCACCCGACTTAAAAATTAAGTCATTCCAGTTTTAAACATCTAGCAGAATTGCCTCAATCCTCCAGAACTATCTTCTCTAACAACATATCTTGTTTCAAAGACGGTACTCGAAAGTGGCCAACACCTCGCTTTAAGATGCCGACTCGCACAGGAAATGTTTTTTACTCACAGTGGGGGTCCTCGGTGGAATTTCCAGGGGCTCTCCGATTGCGAGATCTAGCATGCTGACTACCGTAGTGGCTCGATTATTTCACTTTTAAGAAATTCTAAAAATGTAGCACAAATCAGAAGCTTAATTTATTCTCACACACAGCTTTATCGACTGAGTCTTAACAGGAGCTTGAAAAACAAAACTTACAGCTGATTTGCAATCGTTTAAACTCATGTTATATTATGTTTCGTCATGTTTGTAAAAGAGAAGAAGAGTTGCAATTAGAGATCCTGTGGTTGCATAACTCAATCAATGATTAAAATTAGATACAAGTAACTTTCGTTTATTAAGTTTGTATGGCAAGAACGGGGTTTTACTTCGGGTACAGAACACAAATGAGAACACATTGTTCAACCATTGTTCTGCGATTCATTGTATTTTGGTCAGTATTGTCTGTTGTCTTGTGTTTCTATTATTTTACGTCAGCTGTGTTCGGTACACGAAGTTAAAACCCAACAACGTTATCACTTCTTGAATGAGTGAACTACCGTGTTAACTTAGCTAATTATAATTTTGATCGCGCGGTGTTAAAGCTCCGCTAAATCTAGGGGTTTCGATCTAGGCTGATTAATAACAGGGAAGTAGAAAACGAACGTATAAACTGGTCACCGATGTTCTCAACACAAAAAGAAAAGAATAATTAAAAACATTCAAGATTGAATCAAAACAGCAAGGTGACGCGGAGGTAACAAACGCCATGAAAGATTAAAATCGGATGAAAAAAAAGCTGCCAAGATAAAACAAGCGCAAAGTCATTCAAAGTTGCTTTTTTTCATTGATTTTTAGGTGTGTACATTTGCTATTGTATGATTAGAAAGAGAGAAGTTTCGAGTCAGTTTTCCTGTTTGATCGAGTCCGTAAATGATCTTTGCTAACTCGTACTTGATTTTGCCACTTTAATTCAAATAACCAACAACTGCTAAGAACTGTAGAATTTGTTAGAAATTAAGATACTAAAATAGAACCCCAAAATGGCACACCATCGATTATTGTTAACAATAGTGAGCTGGACTGAAAACCGTACACAGCATATCAGACTCAAAAAGGTTTAATAAAAACTGCTAAACCAAGAAAATATATGGGCGATAGAAAGACTCAGGATATTTTTGGCCCGATGTCATGCTGCACGAACACCGTGCATGTCCTACAGTGTCAAAACCGAAAGTCCTAACCCAGAGCTATTTTTCTCTCTCTGTTCGCATGATTGCGTTCAGAACAGGAAAATCGGTCTCGTTAATTTTCCCCTGTGCTTATAGAGGGAAGAACATTATTGGAGACCCTGAAAAGATTTCTTTTAGAAGATGACTTTATCGGTGATGAAATCTGCTCCAACAGTTGGCATCATGGAAGACATAATGCGAAAAGCATCCGCTGCAAAAATGTATAAAAGAGGCATGCTTCCCTATCCCATTTCTTTAAGAGACGATAAGTACTTAAAGTACAAACGAGGAGATAAAGATATCAAGATAGAAAGACCTGCAGTTAACACAAAAGGAAAATCAAGACTCAACCATGATTTTGGGTAGGTGTTACAATTTGCAATATTGTGTTGAAATTTGATTCCAGTATCGATGAAAAGATCGACTTGTTAGACGATAGCTGATCCAGTTTTAGTCGAAGTATGACAATTTACAAACGAAGACTTTTATGGACCCGATAGACTATATCATGTTTAAATTTTGTGAACGAGGTTTTCAGCACCTTTTCCTTTCGACCGAGAGAAAACGATGTCAGTTAGAATCTGATCGGTAAATACCTTTTGACACTAGTTGAAAGCTTGAAATTTTTAACTTCCATAATTTGTCTTAACCGTCCTTGCCTTTTTGGTGTTTTATAATCTTTGGTGTTATTTCCTAAATTGTTATTTCAACGTTTCCTTCACTGAATTTGAAGGAAATAATCATGTAAGTCATTGAAACAATTACCTCTTATACTTTACCCCGAATTTTGATTCAACTTAGTGACATTACACTTGAATGGAATTTTTTCTCGGGAGAACAGTTCTTTTAGCCTTGTTCACAGCGTTTGCCTTGATAACTGTTGTAAAATGCTCTATAAACGAAAATGAACGCAGCCAAACTGAAAAAGGTGAATGATAAACACAATTCTGGATCTCTGAACGTGTGCTATCAGAGATCATCAAATGCATCGTGGGTGATGTCTTTCTCATCCTTTGCAAAACGACAAAGTTAAATGAACTGAAATTCTGCGTTTTATTTAAGAGAAACTTAAAACACGAACTAACATTTTCCATCAAAGAAATATGTAATATTTAAAATAGGTTTGTGATAGCGAGAGAAAAATTCAAAGATAGTTTGAAATGTTTAAAACAAATATTAATCCACGTTTTAATAGACATTGTCCTCTCCTCGGTGTTAAAATCGTCGTTCGTCCAAGCACTTGTTACAATAATTAAAACGTAACCTAACGGAATTTATTCAACCGACCGTGAGAGAATTATTAGAAAGAAAAAGTGAACTTAGTCAAATGTAAATTTAGATACAAAGGTTTTGAGAAAGGCTGTACGCCGCAATGCCGAAAGGTGTGATGGGTAAAAGTTGAAAACGATAGCACAAACTGAATATTAATATCATATAGCAACGTGAAAAGCATTTTCAACGTTTCCCTTTAACTCGTAACAGCAAGCTAGCATTAGCTAAATAAGTTTTGAAAAACCAAAAAAAAATGAAAGTAAACGCAAATGCAAAGCTCTAATGAATATCTACACATAAGATTAAATATAACGCTTCTAATAGATAGTAGATTCTCGCAGTGAACTTTCGGTATTCGTGTCGCGTACGCTTTTGCGCTTCTTCTTCCCTTTCTCGAAACAGTATATAAAAGACACTTTTCATTTGAAACAGCCACGTTGTTAAACACGTAGTTATTAATCGAAGGTGATTGCAATTTAAATTTCGTCAAAGTCAAGCTTGTAGAAGCCTCATGCAGTCAAAAGCTGTTCATAGAGCTCAACTAATTTATTTAAGATCATTGGCAATGATTAGCTCTTAGATAAGCTGACTAACTTTAATTAACTTGACTCCTTTTAAAACAAGAAGAATGAGTCAATTTTCCAGTTGAGTTGATTTTCATACACTCGAGAGAACTTGCGTCCAACGTGACGCGTTTGGAAAGTGTCTTGGTGTACTGAATTATTTCCTGTGATTTCAATAACAAGCCCACTCGATCTGCTGACAATCTTACACTTTCTGCTGCCGGTTTAAAATATCCCACCTTTATTGCCCTAGGCATTAAGTTTATGCCACAGTTAAATATTTAGCAATAAGTAATTCTAAAATATGTGTTAAAATGGTAGTATTTTAGCATAATTATTAGACATGCATGTTGAAACACAGACCTGCTAACGACGTTCGGAAGTATGATTCAAACCAGGACCGTAAAAATGAGAATTATATAAAATTGGTAACTTTCAGGATGGAAACGCGTTACAAGAAATCATTGCTTTAAGAGGGTTTTGACACGATCATAAACTATTTTTAATCCAAATATTGAATAATTCAATGGAGAATGTAGTTTCTATTTCAGCACATGAAAATATCTAGGAACCAAACTATCCTATGTTGTACGTGACCGTTATTTTTCGTTTTCATGGCATCACTACGAATTTAACAGAGTTAATTTTAGAGCGAACAGACCTGGGACCTACTCAAATAGACCTTATGTTTTTTCCATACTTATTGCACAGTCCCACAATGGTACAGTTTATCTTTCATTCTTTATATACTAAAATGAATCAACCTATTCCAAAATATAACTTTTCCTTACTCTTTCTTTTCGTTTGCTATTAAGGGTTTTTTTACAAAATGATGTAACACATCAAAAACATTTTTTCCCGTTTTGTACATAAAGCGTTATGTAAAAACTCTAAAACTGAAAGAGTGTAGAGAAACTTAGTATGGTAATATCTTAACTAGTATTAATTGTTTTAATAGCTCTTCTAACAGTCTAATGTTATTTTTTTTTTCTATTAGGAAAAACTTTCGTCGCATGGGCAACTTTGTTTGTCATGGGTTTAGTCTTCAGTGATGGAAGTGGTCAAGACGTCCCTAATGATCCGGTGTTTGATTGTCTTTGGACATCCTCAGATCAAGCGTATCAATGCCATGTAAGTAGTTAGTTTTTGTGTTCCTTATTCTGCAGAGCAATTCCACTTGGGTTTCGAAAGTAATTCGCGTTTGCTCTGATTTTGCATTACCATGCTTTAATAGTGATTGGTTTAAAAAAATCTCGCGCCACTTTCTCGACCAATCAGGACTAAAACCAAAACCAGTCGTGGTTCCTTTGTACACGTTTTCCCGCGTTTCACTCCCGGCCGGCTACATGTATTTGCTTCGAGTTTTGATTGGTTTACTGGCTTTTCCGCGTCCTTTGTGATTGGCCAGAGCCGTGATCAGTTACTTTGGTTTTGGTTTGGTTTTATGAGACTCAATTGAAAATCGCTCTTCCAACTCTTTTCAAAGAGCCAAAGAAGAACTTCAGTGAGATAAAAGACAATGAAATAGATGGAGAACAATGATGATGCATTACGCGTCGAGGTACATATAGCGAGGAAGACACTGACTTGAAGCCTTGCTTAAATATTCAATTCATTAAAGTTATTGAATTATTTTCAGTTCATCTCGAGACCGCCAAGATATATCCCAGACTCAGGGAAAGATTGTTAGACCGATCAATCATTACACACTGGCCTAAAAGTGCTACTGGGATGAAATTCGCATCTGTTATATCTAAACCATTTTAAAACATTATTAAGTAGTCTGCATGAGAAGAAAAAGACTGTTAATATTCAAGTTTTTAAAATATTAGCGAAGTGATGACGTCATTTACTCAACCAAATTTTGATCAAATATAAAGAAAGAGATATCTCAACCAATTTGTATCAGAAATGTTTGATTCTTTGTAGTAATATTCTATTAGTTGCGTTCCACAATGTGAGCTTAAAACTTTTGTTGCCATGGTGACATATTGGATTCCAGACACGCGGCAGGTTTTCTGGCTAATTTTGGCCTTCCGTTTTGATTTTTTCCAATGATGCCTCATATGCACGGTCTGGCTGCATATCAATGGTTAGGTAGACGTTTTGGCCGGGCTTCATTTTTCCCAGCTGAAAATTACTAAAATATTGAACATAGATTGGTGGGGATTGGAAAAGAGCTAGTTTTCATTTCAACAGAATTTATTACAGCCGCAAGTGTGTCAGATGTAGAACTATTAGTCCGGCAAGTTTCACTGGTTTCTGCAGCAAATTGACCAAGATAGATCTATTGGTATACTTGACATAAAATTGAATTGAATAAATGACGTCATCAGTCCCCTTATTTGCACATTTTACAAATTTTAAAGGTTAAATGTCTCCGGAACTTATATTTGAAAACGGAAAACGCCATTTTAAATATTTCGTGGAATTCTCTATGATACGCCTATAATTCTGATGGGGTGAAAATTTGATCATAGTAGCAATGTAAAAATTAATAATGAAATATTTAGTTTTTGACACGTGATATTACACATCACAAGACATCCCATCTTCGGGAAACATTGCTCATTAAGGGTCAAAAATAAACAAAGGCCTCTGGATCATCACCATTCTAGAAAAATCTGTTGTTTGAAATATACATTTTTACCGAAGATAATACGTTACTTGTTTTTGGTTTCAAGCTTAGTTTTTATGCATTTTCACGTTTTGGTGGCCGCGCAAAGCCTAGGATGGGAGCATTCTCGGCGAGTGCTCTTCGGAATGCTCTTCAATGACGTCACCGCTCACCATAGATCCCAGAATCCCTAGAGCCGAGCACGACAAGAGGCCGAGGCTGGTTTCAATACTGATTTCTAAAGTAAAAAGTGCTGTTTTTAATTTTTTGCGTTGATTCGAACTAAAAATCTTATAGAGTAATTTCAACATCAAAGTATCTATGACAATGTTTCTCTAACGAATATCATGTTATCGTAATCATGAACAATTGATTGTTATTGCTACTTTTTGCCTACTAATGATTAATTATTGATGAAGTTGTCTCTTTTTCTTTATAGGCAAGCGCGCATAAAATCTTGAATTCCCACCGAGGAGGTCTACTTGGAGGTGCCTTAAGAAGAAAACTTCTTCCAAGGAACTACGGGACCTGGCCAGAACTAAACGTATGACAGGGAGAGAATTATTAAGAAATTGTTTTATAAAACATGCTAATCAACAGCTTTTAATTTGTCAGTGTTTCTGGTATCGTAAGAAAAATTATACAGAACCACATCAAAACCTACTGCTCACGGTGGCGCATTCAGACCTTCAGCTAAGGAAGGGAGGGGGTGGGCTTTTGAAAGCTTAACTTTTAATGTTGAATTCTGCAAAGGTAATTCTGGCAGTGCACAAAAATTGCGCTAAAAAAGGGGGAGTGGGAGTGGGGGAGCGCCCCCCCCCCCCTCCACCAGGTCCCTGGATCCGCCATTGGCTCAGTAGCTTTTATTTGACTTAACCGCAAACTTGATTTATGTTTAACTGTTTGTTTGTTCCAACCGAAAAATGTACCACATGCACGTAGTTGGTTGGTTGTTAGTTTCATAGTAGTTTGTTGTGATTGGCTAAAGCTTTTAGTGTTGGTTTTGTTTGCAGTCAATACTGCCACTCAAATAATGAACTAAGACAAAAATAACTTGTTTATCTAATGTTGTGTATACTAATGAATTTACCAATATATTTTATCACTAGACTACTGATCGTGCTGGGCAGTGCATGACAGCCCTTAAGAACTTTGTCGAGCCACTGAAAGTTGTCGTGCAGAGCGAAACGGGGACGAAATTTCGTTGCAGTTCATCTAGCCATACTCTAACCAAGACACTTCGTGGATTGCTTCGAGATTTGAAGAATAGCATAAAAGAAATCGACCGATACGTAAGTAATTCTTCACAATGGTTGTGTGATATTTGAGGAGAAGTAAGTTTCTGATCAATCAATCCATCTCTTTAAACATGTTTAATAAATTTACTTATTAAGTTAAGCCCTTTTCGTGTGTATAAACTGGGAATAGGTAGCTGGCTAGCTAAAACGTCCTTCTTTTAGCGCTCAAGAATAAAAACGTTATGAAATAGAGGCAGGGCAGTTTCAAATAAAGTATTTTACAATGTATCTATGTCTCTGCTCGGCTCACTTGTTATTGTTTCTCTTCACAGGTCCGTGTTCACCATACTACCCTAGATCCTTTGCGAGTGAAGCACCTGAATATGACCAGAATGGCATCCTTGGCTTCTCGTCAAATGGTAAGCTTTCTTTCCCTACATGCAATTTAGTATTGTACTGTTTAAAGTGCTCGTGAAATTATTGCGTTTCTGGTGTTTTTCAGTAGTTTATTAAAAGCAAAGAACGAAAAAAGATATTATTTTAAGAAGAGCGCAGGAAAAACATTATTTTAGCCACTCAAAGACGCGCCCCCTCAACTCAAATGTGGCTCCAATTTCTGAGGAGACTGGGGCGAGTGATGACGTTGAAACGATGATCATTTTGAATTTGGCCGCGTGAAAATAAGATCCACTTCTCGGCGTGAGTAGCAAAAATTCGAGAAGATAAAAAATTTGTTTTGCATCGTTTCGAACCCTTAAGGCGGGGTTCTACCTGAATTTGAGTGAAATTTTAAGAGTTTTAAAGAAGAGACAGAAGAAAGACCAGACAGTTCACCCCAACGCAGGAGCATCACAGGTTGTCAGGGGATTGTTTTGGTGTCCATCTACTAATTTTTAACTTCAAATTCCATTTTTAAAATCACATTAAAATCTTCACCATTTCTTATTTCTCTAAATTTCACTAATCCATTGAGAAAAACTATCTCCTCTCAAATATCCCCCAAAATCACCCAAAAATAAATCAAAGGGGTCTATGAGCCACTCGTGAATGCGTTAGATATATTTGAATCGTTCCTTTGAACAGCATAGTATCGATGGGAAATATTTATTATAGGGATAGCGAGACAACTTAAGAAACAGTGATATTGGAGAGAGGTACCTTTGTAAAGCTGTATTTTTATTCACAGCCGAGGGAAAAGACATTTAGAAAGCGCCCGTGAGCATACCTAATTTGCATAATGTTAAAAACACATCGATGGAAGGATGGAAGGATGGAAGGCTAAACTTCCCCACTATACTCGTTCATTGCGCAAGCGCATTCACGAGTAAAAACAGAAAACAAAACATAGATTCATGGGACAGTTTTTGGATTGCTTGAGACGCGAACGAGATGTTCGCATAAAACCCAAGTTATGCGTCGGAAAAACGGGGAACAACCCTGCCTTAATAATCTTTATTTTGTGATCACAGAAGGTGAAACGTTTCAAAAATCGAAAACAAAAACAGAAATCATTCATAGGTATTAGAGGAGAGGGTAGAATAGGGGAGGAATACGGAAAAGAGAAATGGGGGTATCGGAGCGCTTGTTGATCACGCTCGAGGACGAGCGCTTGTTACATGCTGTGCTAATAGAAATTAGTGTGATGTAATGTATATGAAATGATTCATATATGAACTGCGGATATATATGAAGGTGATATGTGATCTTTGCAGTGAATTAGTGTGCTAAATTGACGAGAGGTCCAATTTACAACTGACGTTTCTTTTTCTTCAGCCTGGTCTTACGCCAAGCCAAGCAGTTCAACTGCGGAATTCTGTTCTGCTGGATTACCTGCAGCAAGTGGTTCTTGACATAAAATCGACCGCAGGATCATGTTTTAACACCATCAGCATCAACTTCCCTTGCTCAATTTAAACCAGCCAGCCAGTGACGGTCAAAAGTTTAATATTTTGATAGCTAGAAGTCGATACCGTGAAATATTAGACAAACTGCATGCTTTATTTTCTACGCTGTTTTTACAAGGATAAGTTTTAACTTCAGAAGATTTTATCAAGGCTACCTCGGTTTTTAAAATTATCAATTACTATTCATATTGAATATAATCTGTAATGTTCTATGAGAATGCAAAAAATTGTAAACCTATTTGGTTTCAAATCATTTATTTATATATATATTTATATATCTTGCTGCTATTTATTTAGTATATCGAAGTCTATTACGAATGAAATAGTTTAAAAAATAAAATTGCTTTGCTGAAAAATGGTGTTAGTTCAGTGTCCGTGATTTTCATGAAAGGTTTAAGCTGCTACAGTCAAACGTTTGCAAGGAAGATGTCTGGGGATGGGGGGGGGGGGGGGGGGGGGGGGGGTAGAGAAAAATGGGAACTAGACTGTTCACTACGGCTAGGCCCCGCCCCAGGGTTCAATACCCTTATCCTTTTAATTTATATAACATTTGTGACAGGAAAGGTAACCCCTTCTATCTACCTTCCATAGAAATGGTACATCCTTTCACGTAACCTACTGTAGACACACATACCTTTGGATGTGAGCAAAACTGGGTACTGGAATGGACTGCAATTGTTCACTTAGATCAAAAAACACACCCAAAACAGCAATTCGTCAACATTTAATTTGAAACATTTATACTCTTAAAGAGTTTTACGCATGCATTCTTTTTGTTATTTCGGCGTGCCATTTAAATTAACATCACTGAACAGATTCCATGGAACAATCCTGGATGAAGTACAGTTTGTATCCGACACTATTTCCCGTTCACACCAACTACTTCAGCTAAACCGAGTTTTCCTGAACGCAAACACAGGACAAGGGAACTATCAAGTTCAATTCTAAACCACATTATACTTTTGGTTTGAACGGTAGAGATGGAGTGTTTTGCTCATGAAGCAGGGAGGGCATTTTGCTTCAGAGGAAGGAAAATGTAAACTACGGCAGGGCCTGGTTCGCCCGCAGTCGTCTCTCATGAGGAAACTGTAAGGCGCGAGGAAAGATGAGAAGGAGGAAAGATGCTTTTCTCATTATTTTCTTCCGCCTTGAGCTATAATTTCTTCTATATTTTTTTTTCCAATCAGCATTTACTTCAAAAATATCTATCGCTTATACTATTGGTATCGCTTTCATTTCTATGGAATTTATCGTTAATTATTTTTTTTATGAGGTTACCGTCATTAACTTGAATTTTAAAAGCCAAGCTCTACCGTTGTCCGACTGATAATTTTCTATCATGAACAATAAAATATAATAAATAAAATTCCTTTCATAAAAGGACTGGAGAAAAGAGCTTGGTTCTTCATTACCAAAAATGTGTCCTAAAACAAGTAACAGTTTTATAACACCGTCAGTTTAGCTCGAGCACAATTTCGAAAATATTTATGCTGTGTACAAGAACCAGCCAAACAAACTGCGAAAACGTCCCGCCCCGTCCCGTCCCGAAAAGGGAGCTAACTAAGTTACCAACTAACAAATTGTTTGAGGTTTTGGTAACCCTTATTCACTAGAGCGAGCTAGGATATCCCTCTCACCAATTGCTCTCATTCCCCTGGGGTACACGGGGCGTCTATAGTCTTCTGCCAGAAGGACGGTTTACAACCATGCAAGGGTATCTACGATAAACAATGGGGAAGGTAAAATTCGTAATCTCCTTGATATTTACAGCTTCTTTGAGAAGATCTACTTATTTTATTTTGCCATAAGATAGCAAAGTTCTTCAGGCATCAAGTTCTTGCGACAGGAAGTGGCGTCATAAAAAGTTATTGACGCCATGAGCTATCGGGAAGAGTTTGTTGGGTCCAAGCTGGTGTTGCAATTGTATGGTTGACATTCCCCTGTTAAAAATTCTCAACTTTTGAATGTTCCGTTCTATTGAGAATCTTCACAGGGCCAGGACACACAGTCAGACTTCACAGCATCAAAAACTCGATAAGGGTCTGGAAACAACCCCTTACCCCTTAGTCTTGTTGCGGGGCAACATGGCACTGTTCACCAATGTGAAACGGTAATTAATTTTCTCCTTCCTTAATACATTCTATGCTCTTTATGTTATCGCCAGGAGCCCAGTTGAAGCGAGAACTTCCCAGGAACGGGCCCAGCTCAGTACAATTTAAGGACAAAGAAACCCAGTCACGGCGTAACTTCAAACGCGTCTACCATCAAAGTTCCCAAGCTTTATCAATATATCTCTATCGCTAGACATCGGTCTGCTGTGAGGGTCTTCTCGGGGGATTTGATTTTTCTGGGCGTGCGTATTCAATCAACACAGCAGGGTCAATTTCTCCAGAATCCAAACTTGTTTCCAAGGTATCGCTGTTTTTTGGTCTATATGAGGTGCGAGAGCCTTGCGGCTGCTCCGGTACACTTTTCGAATTACTAGTGTCGCCAGTTTCAAAAGCGTCGTCGCTTCCTTGATCAGCGTCTTCATCCAAAAGACCAACATTCTCTTCTCTGTTGTCGTCCTCGCTGTCTTCTATGGCACGAAATTGTTTGCTTAGTTGAGAAGACAGCGAGACGATGCTCCCATTGAGCTGGTCGATTTTTCTTTTCGCGAAAAACGACGATTTAGAAGATAACGACGTTTTGCTTCCATAGGAATCGAGAAGTGGCTCGTTGTCAGGATCTCTGTGTATATCGGCGTAGCCGTCACCGTCTCCAGCTTGCCCCATATCATGCGCGCCATCTTGAGAGCCTTCCCCTTCGTGAAAATTCGAACTGTTGCTACTTTTCGTCAAGTCGCACTCGTGCTCTGAGCTTCCGAAGACGTTGTCTTCTTCGGAAGATGAAGGTGTTCTGGCAGTAAGAGGACTCACAAGCGGTGGCTGAAGGTCAAGATATTCCTAAGCAGGGGAAGACATATTTAAAAAAAAAACTATTTTAAAATGAGAACTTTGTTACTTTTCGACCTCTGACGTAAACGCACCAATTCATTTTTTATAAAGCTCATTAAACTGCATGCTTAGAAATTTCTGATACACGAATCCTTATACATAGCCTACAAGCCTGTTTTTGTGATTATTTCAAGTAGAAAACGTTTTGACCACCACAAGACTTACCGAAAAGCCACAGAATAGTATACGTAAAACGCCGGTTACACGTCCTTCCCCCCACTCCCCTCTGCAGCTTATAAGCCCCCCCTCCCCACCCCTCTGATTATAACTCCATCAGTCTGCTAACGAGAAGCTTTTCCGGTGATCCCTGGTATAAGCCCTCCCCCATCCAAATCTACCAAATTAACGTACTAACGTCCTCACGATTTCGTTCATCAGAGCCTACAAGTCGCTTGTTGCCAGCCTATTTCAAAACGTTTTTTTTTTCATGCCGCTTATAAGCGATCCCCCACCCCCAGCCATCTAAGCTCTACCCAAACTCCTTACAATGTTGTATACGCCCAGTTCTTATAACCGGCATTTTACGGTGTTTTGTGATTTACAATAGTTAGTTAATGGCATGCCAAATACCTGGCGGTCTTTACAGTAATCGAAGAAGTGCAATAGCTTGACTGGTAAAGGATTGAGAAACGTTTGGGAAACTGTATGAATAAATCACACTGTTATTCTTGCATAATCTCACATTTACCTTGTCTGAAAGCATTGTTATCATCCTGTCGAATTCACGCACAAGATCTGGAAACGTTGGTCTGTTGTCAGCAAATTCGTTCCAACAGTTTAACATGAGCTGGTACCTAGCGTAATCAAATAGCGACACATAAGACACCAGTTCGGGGGTACTGCCTTTTTCGCTCTCCATTTACCGGTAATTCCACATTACAGTTACATTTTCCGTCGACTTTTTCACTACAATCATAAATATTTGCACGTTCACTGTCATCTTAGAAGTTGTTGTTTTATAAGAAAAGTTTTAAAGATCTATCTAGCGCTGTTGTAGAGGATGACTTACAATTCTCTGTCGCAGTTGATTGGTCGTTTCATTCTATAACCAGACTTTAGCAGTCCGTAGAGATTTTCCACTGGTATGCCGGGATATGGAGAGCCACCTTAAAGAAAAAGGAAAAAATGAAATATAATCTAACGAATCTTATTGTTATTTAAGGTCATTTAACGTCCCGTAGAGGTTGATTGGCTAATGTTGCGGACTGCTGACATTTACAAAGTACTTATAAAACGATTTAATTTAGCAAGTCAGCAGACCAATAGATTATCCAAAGCTGCGAATCAAAGAACTCTTCTAGTGTCTAGTCTTTACGCAAACCTTCGCATACAAATTAAAAACAAAAATAAAAAATCCGAAACCCACTTCAAGAGAATAAAAAAAGACAAGTGACTTACCGAACGTGACAATTTCCCATGTTAACACTCCAAAAGACCACCTGTACAAAACACACGAAAACAACAACGTTACAACTCATAGAAAACTCTGGCTCATAGACTTATTGTTAAATGTATACTTACACATCACTTTGAGTAGTGTACACTCTGTCAATTAATGCCTCAAGGGCCATCCACTTTACAGGAAGCCTTCCCTGAAAAAAAAAAGAAAGAAAAATATTTAAGAAAGAGGGAATCTCAAAACCAGGGACTGTGTTTGCCTAATGGTTAAATGGTTAAGCTGCGATGGACAAACATCCTATCTAAGAAAGCTTACTACAATCTTGGACGAAATAAAAAGAAAAAAGAGACCCTTCTCTCCCCAAACAACGATGAATTCGCGATATAACCAAAACGCGCCATTTTTTCTATCACTAAAATGGGGGGGGGGGAGGGTTGGCCTTGATTTTTCATTTCAGTTGTCCAGGATTGTAGGCCTTTCATATCAGATGTTATCTTTTGGCTGCGGTAGTTCGCTTATAAATTCCATATCATGTGGCATTCTAATTTATTTTACTTTTTACTTTTTAGATAGCAATCTTACATCTGTCGTTTTCCTGT
Organism: Meandrina meandrites; assembly: GCA_963693305.1. Taxonomy (NCBI): domain Eukaryota; kingdom Metazoa; phylum Cnidaria; class Anthozoa; order Scleractinia; family Meandrinidae; genus Meandrina; species Meandrina meandrites. The sequence continues at coordinate 23,295,789 of OY855905.1, read as the reverse complement.
AATAATCATCTTCGTGCACATTCCTTGCCAGACCAAAATCAGCTATCTTCATGACTTGGTCTTTAGCTACGAGGATATTTCGCGCTGCCAGATCTCTGTGAATGCACTGTTTAAAAAAAATGACCATAAACACCATTTTAACTAATTATTCGAACAAAATGCATTCTGATGAGATTTCATAGTCTCCCTGGAAGACACAAACTAAGGAGAAGTAGAAAGCGATCAACACTGGCATATAGCTCAGAATATTTATGTCTCAAGACTAAACATTTTAAACATGTTTAACAATACCATGGTTAGGATATAACACGTGCTCTGATTGGCTGTCTAGGTGTTGTGCACGTGGCTATAATGTGCTTTTTTTTATTAAAGGGCTTACATCATTGTGAACATATAAGGTCGAAGTCAAAACTGACAAAGACGCAATCAGATTTGATAGGTAGTACATAGGAATACTCTTTCTGTAATCTCAAATTATCCTGACCGAATACATCAGAAAACCACAAGTGCAAATTTCAATGCCTTTTATCTCGAAAATGAAAATTTGATTTAGGGAGACTTGGTAACAAGTACCAGATGATGGTGACTTCCGTTTTCCGGGACTGAACTGAGCCCACAGTTTAAATCCTGACGTTGCTAAGCAACGGCTCGCGCCATGATGGCGTGACAACTTTCGGAATACTCTTGCGTGCTCCCGCTGTTCTATGATTGGATAATAAAAATCGGAGATGTTACGAGTGCTTCAACGACGATTTGTCAGAAACAGCACTTGTTCCGACTGTTGGCAGGTTAGCTTCAGTTAGAGACAATCTAACTCGCAAAGAGGTGTTTTATAAGTAAATTTTTTACCTTTCTTGATGACAAGAATTCCATTCCCTTTGCTACTTGATAACAGAAAGATAACAGATCCTGTATGGTGAGTTGCTCTGGAGACTGGGCATCAGCTTCATTATGATATTCTAACCCAGGTCTCCTGTCTTGAAGGTATTGACGTAGGTTGCCATGAGCCGCGAATTCTACCACAACAAACAAGGGGCCTGAAAAGAACAAGAGAAGTTAACATAAGGTGACAAACAGGAACACAGGTACTGTAAAAGGAACAAATACAACAATCAAATTTACACTCCATTATAGTCTTTCGATGAGTGAAAACAATATTCCATAACAACTTTCAGGTTTCCAAATTTTACTTCATTGCCGGTAGCTAGTTGTACACCTTGGTGGAGAGAGGCATTGTGGAAGAAGTGTCTTGACTAAGAACACAACTCAATGAACCCGGTTAGGGCTCGAACTTGGATCGTTCGATTGCACCTCCAACCCACACACGGATTAAACATACAAAAAATAAAAGACAACAACGAAAATATTCTTATATCAGTCCTGTTTGACGCAAGGAATGTTATATGTTAGTAGACAACGGAACATTACCTTCCTGAGTACAGACTCCCAATAAATTAATTATGTTCTTGTGTTTTCCGATTGTTTTCATTACTTTCATTTCTGACACCAAATCCATTAATTCTTGATCTGTCGCGTCCTCTGCAAATTGCAACAAAAAATTATGAGCACGTTCGCATGCTTCAATTCATGATTACACCAAAAGTGCCTGCTCACTGCTCAAAGGAAAACGTTTTCCATTCGCGTTCAACGTCTTCAACTGTTATACCTAAAAATAAGACGTCATCTTGGAAATGAACGTGGCAGAGACAGCGGAGAACGCTTTTGCGTAAGGGGAGACAAGGTGATCTTTCGTCCAGTGTCATTTCTCTGAAATTCCGCGACTATACCAGTTTTAAACACTGCGTAAACCTCATACCTTTGTATAAATGTAATAAACTGAGCATTTATATACCATTTTGAGAGCAAAGTGTGCAAAAAACCCAAGTGGTGAAGTAAGTGTAACCCGGAAAATAATACAAACACTGACTGAGATAGATGTTAGCAGTTAGGACTGTTGTGAATACACCAAGATGTAGTGCCAGTGGACTTAAAGCTATTTTCAGTTATATTCTCAATCTGGAATAAAACTAAAACATGGTGAAACTTACGTCCGAGCGAGAAAGTCTGCGAGCATTCTATGACGTCAGACATTTGCGACGTCACGAATTAATTTGGAAGGGAAAGTCTGCCGGATACTTAGCTGAGGACGCAAGACCGACCGCTGACAACGATATACAAGTCACCTCACTGACCTTTCAGCATCTTGACAGCGACAGTGAAACCTAGACCAAGAGCCTCTGCTTTGATGACTCGCCCGAACGCTCCTTCACCCAGTATCTCAGCGAAAACTAACTGGCTTCTATCCAGCTCCCAAGCTTCGTCATATGGCACCTCAATATCAGACACCTAAAATGCGTGATCGATGAAACACTTTTAGACAGGAAAATACTCACAAGCTATGAAGAGATCATATTCAAATTGGACCAATCTTTACCTGTGTAAGCCTCGATCCCAAGCGACTGCGAATGCTCCTCTGTCGCATGAACAAAGCAGCTGACCCAGTCGACGAGACAGATGCTGTCCTTGGTGCGAAACTTTGCGGTTCAATGACAACACTTTCTCCAGCAACGTCATATTTAACTTCCTGAAGCTTTAAACTTTTTCTTCGATTTCTCACGCGCACACAGAAGCAAACAACACCGATGCCAAGCAGTATCAAGATGAAGGAGCCAACGGCAAAAAGAATAATCTCGAGCTGACTTAATACAGGGGGAGAGTCTGACGATACATTTCTTGGTGCAGGGGTTTGTGTATCTGCGAGAGTGGTGGTCACTGATGTGCCTGAGAAAGATGTCAAAACAAGCTGTTAAATAAAGGTAGACACATCGTCCGTCCAAAACTGAGAATCAGTGAGTCAGTCAGTCAGTCAGTCAGTCGGTCAGACAGTCGGGCAGTCAGGCAGTCAGGTAGTCAGCCAGGCAGTCAGCCAGGCAACCAGTCAGTCAGACAGTCAGCCAGCCAGCCAGGCAACCAGTCAGTCGGTCGGTCGGTCGGTCGGTCGGTCGGTCGGTCGGTCGGGGCTGGGCTGTGCAAAATGATCCAGAGCCAAATATTTTCCCGTACAGCCCGACCTAAGTATTTTATCTTACCAACTTTATTTAGGTTAATTTTGTTGTAAAGTTGTGAAAATCTCTTGGTGAATGATTCAAATTGTGCGCGCTGCATAAATTGTTCACGAGTACAGGACGAGGAAGCTTGTCGGGAGCGTCTCACGTCTCACGAATCAATCCATCTGGTCCTTAGGGCTGCGTCAGTGAGGTCGTACATGCTACGATATTACAGCTTACAGCTATTTTGAGAAAGGTTGTCGGAAAAAACGCACGCGACAATCCCGAATGGTAATCTGGGAAATGATCAATACCCTGTTCCTGACACTGTAGCTGTCGAACCTACTTTTGCTGCATTCTTTTAACACTTGCAAACATACGTCCATGGCGTCTCGTGCCATTTTTTTCTGATTTGCCCAAAATGCTAGCGTCAAGGAACAGTGAATTTAAAACTACCCACAATGGATTTCGGGATTGTCGCGTGCGCTTTTTCCCACAACCTTTCTCTAAATAGGTGTTTTCCACTCAGCAAAGCAAGCAAAGCACCGCACGTCTCATACCTGTTGCTGATGGAATGATGGGTCTACGAGTGACATTAAGGTAGGTCTGTCGCGTCCCATTACCAACAATGTTCTCCGCCTGGCATCCATAAAGTCCCGAATCAGCGACAGATACATTTTTTAACTTCAGTTTTAACTTCCATCTGGGCCACGAGACGTCGTTTTGATACTGCGATAGGTCATACAGACTCTGGTTTATGAGAGTGCCCAGCTTCGTGTTATCCGGGACGCTCGAACGGCTGTAATACCATCGGTATCTCGTGTTCGTGTCCTTGCTGAGGACAATACAGAACATTTCTACGTCCATACCAACATACTCAGGTCCACTCTGCTCCCATATAAAAACTATTTGAGGAACGCTGCGAACTTTCTCTAGAAGAAAAAAAATACAGAGTAAAGTTGATTTTCCCTTTGAAGTCACATGGACATTCTAACACGGCGGTCGGGTTTCGTTATTACAGAACTCGGTTATAATAGTTTATGCTTGTAAATTTTCGCATTTGATGATCTTGTAACACTGATCAAAGGCGCTGGGTCGTGCAAGTGTCACGCCATGTTAAAGGAGCTGAGCTAGGCCACGCACGCTACGGTTGGTGATTCTTGCTTTAATTTTTTTCACTTTCGACATCACAACATCGCATACAATCCATACATTCTTCTTCTAACAGTAAATTTAAATTTGCGCTACTATAAAATTATAAAGCGCCTTACCGTCTACTTTAAATTTGTAGGAATACGTCAACTGGCCATACTGGTTTGACACGATGCAAGTGTAATTTCCTTGATCCTTGATATCCACCCCGACGAAATTAATTTTGTAGTCATATTTCCCGGCTTCAATGTCCTCGCCGGTCCTGCTTCCGGTAAATACGTTGCCGTCCTTGTACCACGTGACTACTGGAGCTGGTACACCTCTCGCGTCACACGTCAATTCAAACTTTTCGCCCTCCTTATAAACCGATTTTATCATCTTCATTTTGTTTGGATACGTAAATTGTGGCTTTTCTGTAAAAAGTTGAAAGAACGTTCGCCCATTAAACAACATCGATTTACATCATGAAAACTTCAATGGCACAGTAGATTTTCGGGGATTTCTGACGTATGCCGTACAAATTTAACCACAGATATCACAGAGCCATTTATATCGGCGGCAAATATCTTAACGTAACAAAGTAATCAGAGCTTGATGCAAAAGTATGTAATATAACCTGTTTAGAGCGAGAAAAGTTCCGTTTACCAACAAAAGTTTGATTCTGGTTTTGTATCTGATTAACTGAGACACAAAACACGTCGCACGATTTCTTGAACTACCAAAAAGGCTCCCGCAAAGGCCAGTGTCAGCAGCAGGGATAGTTTAGAATGACTTACCTCGCAAATTTGCTGCCGTTGTAAGGTAGATTGTACGTAGCAGTTGCTTAGTGTAACAACCCTATGCAATGCATAGCATAGCTGTACTCGAAAAGTAACACTCGATTTTACTTCGTTAAACATTCGTGGCAACCCAACGTTTCAAAACAAGTCATTTCAGAGTTGTTGCAACAGGATTGCAAGAGAAGTTGCAGCCAAGTTTGCAAACACGTAACGGGAGGGGAACCCTAATCTAGTTGATAACAGAGTACAGATGAATTAACTTCGAAAGCAACGCAGTGTTGTGCCACAGTAAGGGATAATACTATGATTTCCTGTATTTGCTCATTAAGGAAAAGTAGATTGTTGGAATACTAATTTCATTGGAAACACTCCGTGCATGCGGTAATTACAATTTAGCGATATCAGTAAAGAGTGAGTTAACAATACTTCGAAAAAAGCAATGGCCAGTTCAGTCGACATAAAAAAAAGCATCGTGCTCTACTCTGCCAAGGATGTAAAAAATGAGCTGTCGATAAGTAAGTAGTACGTACCTCCGGTAATGTTTGTAGGTGAAACTGTTGGGTCTAGATAAAAAGAACAGTCAAATATAAATGTTTTAGTCACTGTGCATCAAATCGTACCTTGATACATTTGTGATAACTGGACTCCCCTGACCAGACACTAGAAATCATTATATTGTGCGTTTAAAATCAAAATACACCCGGGGTATTACGATCTATTTACGTTAACTATCGTTTCTTTTATTTTATATATATATTTTTCTCTTACTGAATTTATTACTAATTGTGTTAATATTTCTTGGAGAGGGTTGGACTTGGCAGCCGGGCGATGGAAAGGGGGAGGGGGGCATGGGTAATATAATGGTAGGAGTGTTATAGTGAATGTCGATTGTGTCAAAAAGGGGGGGGGGGGGGGGGGGGGCTGGCGTATTTGCGAAAGTGGGAAATGAATAAGTAAAGAAAATTCAACGGGTAATGAAAATTCCAGATCTTTTCAAAAAGTAGTAAGATAGAAAAAAACACAGATTTATATTAATTTTGCTACAAATATATCATACCTTCAACTATCAATCTTATGGTGCAATTTGCTCTTCCGTAGCTGTTTGATGCCACGCAGACAAACATCCCACTGTCGGATTTCACAACGTTGGTTATTCGTAGAAACCTGTAACTTTTCACAGTATAACGCAAGGATGGTTGAGGAATGTGTTTACCGTCTTTATACCAGGTGTAGTTTTGAGCATCTTTCACGTTACAGTACAGTTTGACCTCTTCTTCGCCAACGGGTTTAACGACCCTCGGAAGAGATGACTGTTTAACTTGAGGAGCAACTGAGAAACAGGACAAGAAGACGTACATGTATGATACGAAAAAATAAATACCTTATTGTAACTTATTTTCGCGGAAACTTTAAGTGCCCATAACGTCAAAAAATTTTATTTCTCAGCTGATTCTACATTTCACCCAATGAACTTCTGCGAAAAAATTTTTCGACTTGGTTAAAATGCAATTCTTTTATGAATTTTAAAAGACGTTTAAATTTGTCGCCATTTTGGTCCACCATTCGCACCAGTCTTCTACAGTTTGAAGTGAGTTGTGATGTAGGTTCAGGAACACGTGGTTTGAATCGTGACTTATCTGACTTGAAAACAAATGGGAATTTTGCTTCAGAGTCAGCATTTAGTTCAAAATGCCGGAAAGGTGCGTTGCCGCTCTTTGTTACAACGTTAATGATCCAGAAAGGATCCTGAATGTACGTCATTTTTGAGCCATTATTCTTGTGATCAGCGGCAGGGGTCGACCGCAAGAAAATAGAATTTTGAAATTTTTAAAAATTCATAAAAAAATTGCGTTTTATCCAAATCGAAATGTAGAATCAGCTAAGAAATAAAAACGTTTTTGGCGTTATGCGCCGAAACTTAAATACAGAAAATGGACAGGACAGTTATGGCCGGGAGTAAACTGAACCATTAAGGTTGACCAACGAATTGTATAGCAGGGTATTTAAAAATTTCGCCTGTTAATTTACGCCGCGAAAACCTTTTTTCGTGGGTCTTTAATTTCGCGATTTAAAATCGCGAAAATTAAGTCCCGCGAAAATAAGTAACAACAAGGTACGTCATTCTACGGGAAATACGTCTACAGAAGCAGTTAATATTTCTTATTTACCGAGTACGAGTGTAAGTAAGTAGGCTAATGTAAGTATTGTAAGTAATGTCCTCATTATATTGTAAGTAGTTGTAGCATTGTAAGTAGTGTAATGTAAGTATTATAAGTAACGTAGTATTGCAAAATAAAAAAATAAAAGAGTACGAGGGCCTTCAACACGGAGTTTATCAAATTAAAACATCCAGGTTAAAATTTGGTTTCCATAAAATCCGTAATTACTACTGGAAAATCGCCCGAGGTCTTTCTGGTACGCAGATCATATACTTCCTCAGTACGGTCCGGAGCTTGTGAGAGAGAATAAAAAGTTGATTATATGGCTCGCTTTGCCGCGCTGTTTTTTGCGTTTTGCCAACCAGACGGGCATTAACATCGTTCATAATGCGCATGGGCACTGCGGAAAAGCCTGCCCTAACTACTAGCCAATCACAACGTGCGTTTTATTGGTTATATCTGAACACGTTCTTGCCATACACAAGATCCTAATAAAACTATGACGTTTTTCTTTGTGTTTAGATTATGATGCAGTCGGAAAATGAAGGCAAGTGTCATTTATACTGGTGTAATTTAATGCCTAGTTCCTAGTCCTCGCTTTTAATCCGCGCGTTCCTTTTGTGCTACATGTGCGTTCATTTCACTTCAGTATATTTCCACCTGCTGTTGGAATCGACATTTCAGTGAAGCGCTTTCGACAACTGATAAAAATGCATTTGAGCATTCAAGCAACGTAAACATTTGATCCATGCAAGCTGCAGAGACACTCCAATAAAGATATTAAGAATGTTTACAATTGAATGTAAACAGACTAGTCGACTAATTAATCAAACGAAATGAAAAAGTAATTTTTATTTTATTTTATGCAAGCCGATAAGAGAAGAATAAATACATGTATATTTATGTCCTTTTCAAAAGTCAGTTTATCTTTCTCCATGCATCTAATAGGCAACAGCCAGAAGTATCGGCGAGGAAACCTCCAAATTCTCCCCGCAAAAAAATGAATCGAAAAATACTTTTCTAAAAGAAGCCGCCACTTTATGGAGGCATTTTGGAAAGACGAAATATTTTCTTCGATGCCCAGGTGAATTTTAAAACTTAAAACAAAAAAACCATTTGTAATAGTGTTTTTGAGGTGTTTTGCAGTATCCTCGATTTCACTTGAACATAGGTTCAAATATTATACTGTTTTTAAAAATGTGTAAACGTTCTTGATAGCATTCAAGCCTTACTGGCAAGAATAAAATGTTGGACTCAAGAATAATTCGGCAAATAAAGTGATATCTTATTTATAGCAGTACAAGTCGTTATATGAAAAACTGTCAATGCACTGGACTGATTGCAATGTCAGTCAATCAGCCGTGAACTCTTGAATATACATGTATTACGCTTCCATTTGCGTCTGTTTTAATTTGTTATGATCTACAAATGGCACGACAAAAGGAAAGTTATTAAAAATCCTTCGCTTGTATAAATGACAAACGCGAAGCCATATTTGTCAACATTTCTATAAAAGGAGCAACTGATTTATAAGCCACGGAAGCAAGCAAGGGAAAATTGCTATGTCAATTTTCTTATGACCCCGGCTGAATTTCGACAAAACATGAGCTATTTGCGTTCATTGTTTTGTTTCATTGGGGGTCGTGTATTGAGTATACATGGTATAATTGTCAAAAACCTCTTCATCCATCAGCTGCAGATTCTTACGTTATTCAAAATAAATCTCCCTTTCCACTTTATGGTGTTTCGTCATAAAAATAACTTTAAAAACGCGAACCTCCGAGCTTCTGACCGATCTTCCGAAACCAATATAAAACAAAGCCATTTAAATTCCTTGTAATATACGTTTTGCAAATGTGAAGCGCTTGTTGATCGAATTGCGCACGAAAAAATAAAATATAAAGACAGAATCATTGTGGATAATTACAATGTAAACTCGCTTGCAATTAAGCTCAGGATGTCCGCTAAGGCTTTTTAATTTCAATTCTTTGGGACAAAATTTTTCAATAAAGCATGCAAATAAATAAATTGCGTAGAAGTATTTAGTTACCAGAATCAAACAGTACAAATGGCTTAATTCTTTTTAGGCACCCGGATACGAATACACTCATAAGGAAAATCTATTTCAGTTTTCTTAATAAATATCCAAACTGCCAACAAAAATATGAATGACCGCCACCTTTAATTAGGGACACAGAATGGTTGAAGGTAACCAAGGAGCAGACAATTATTTAATGGGAGCCCAAGACTTGCGTGTAAAAATTCTAATTTGAGCAATTTCGATCTACAAGACAATTTTTTCGCAAATTTCGCGAGACTGTTACTAACTGATATGTACAATTCCTTTATCCTTTAAGTTTGTTTGCGCGCTATCATTGAAATATATTATTTTGAGCATTTTCAAACCCATAATTTACTTGATCTCGGCATGAAACCAACAACAGGAGTTCAAACGGCGTTGTAATTACATGGTTTCTGTTTGCGCACCTACCTCCAGGTTGTTGAGCTGAAATTTCGACAATTACCAGAAGAATCAAAGCGGTGAATGTACCATCACGAACAAAGAAAGTCAAGGCCATTTTCCACTGTTAGAGTGACCTCTCAAACTCCATCCAACATAAGCTCACGTACAAGGAACGGTGTTTTTGTCGGGAGTCGTGACGGGGCGCCTTCTTCCTGTACAAAATTTCTCCGTCCCTGCGGTGGGAAAAAGCGATAATCAGGATGTTTAGGAAAGTACGAAAACTAGGCGCATCTTCCATCGGTCATGTACGGCTCTTTTCTACAGTGAGCAAACGGGCTGTATAGAGAAGAAGCGACGTGCTATTCAATAGTGTCCTCCGCACATCCGGCCGCTCGCTTGATGGTTGCCGTTGGCTCAATACACGAGACAAAGTTTGACTTTGAAATGAGCGCAACCGATTTGAAATGAAGCAGACAACGACGGTATATCCTAACTAGCCTCTTTAGCCTTACCTTGTGTAAAAATAAAATTGTACAAGTTGTCTTTTAGCGTGAATAAAACGGCCTCTGACGAGGGTCGAGCATTTCAACATGCGCCCCAAGCTTGGTGTACGAGATTATTCCTTTCCACTTTCTTGTGTACTCATTGGCTCATTCAGTTACAAATTTCAAGGCAACAGATGTTTCGACTGGACTTTTACAAGTGTCCAGAATGCAGGGTTTGTGGTAACACTCGAAAACCTCGAAAGAATGAGTTTTTTCCGAGGCTCTCAGCAAAACAGAGCGTGGAATATTTAACACATGCCACGCTTGAGTGAACAACCGACAGCACCAAAATTACTTTTGACAGCAATTCATTAGTTGTCAACACGAGGCAAACCATTGTGATGTATTGATGCCAAAACTTCCGTTCCCAACACAATGAGGTGTATACACCGATTCAGCCTAAGCCGGAAGTTGCATGGAAACGAGGCCTAAGGGCCCTCGTCAGTGAGAAAATGGCGTCCGCTCAAGCGTCGAGGAAGATATCTCACAAATGCTGTGCAGCAGCACTTTGTAACAATCGGTCAGAGAATCGGCCTGACTTAATTTATTTTAGTTTTCCTTCCGACGAGAATCTAAGAAGAATCTGGAATCAAAAAATGAAGCGTGGCGATACCAAGTTTGCTCAGTTCAAACACATCACTATTTTGCTGTTCCGAACATTTCAGGAAGGATATCGACTACAAGATCCTTGATCTCTGGTAATGATAATAGATGTTCTTTGTACAAATCAGTCGCCATAGGTTCATTGTCAATACCAAAAATCAATCCTTTACTTTTATAATTAAGATGTTTGGCTTGTGAATAGCTGACAACTTTATGAGGTGCCCCTTCTGTAGTTATTTTGTTGATAAGATTTTCTGGGATTTTTGACCCCTGTTTATGCATATGTGAAAAGACATCCCCTTTCAGATGCTGGCAGAAATTCTGTTCTGCTTTTGTTCAAACCATGTAGGGTTTGATTTGATAATTGCCCTCTTGTTGCCATTTCAATTTTCTTTTGCTTGTCTGTAAGAGTTTCAAAAAATAAATATATTTTCTTTTGTTGTTGACAGTTCATGTACTTCAGAGGGATAACTGGTGCTTGAAATAAAACTTGAATTGTTTTGCTCTTGCTGTTCGTTATTAATATTAGAGTTTGTCTGATGTGGCTCAGCATGGCCAACAGGGAGAGGACTAAGGGGTGAGATATCTGATTTGCTATGCACAGTGGAGAGTGGGGTAGTTGTTGCATTATTCAAACCTAATTCTTGCCCATTAATGTCTAGTGATGTTTCTATGGTAAGGAGGGTTGAACTGGAGACAGGATTCACATTTTCTTTACCAGCAGGGCTGCTACTAAAAACGGGTGTTATTAAGTTTGGAGGTGGGATGTAATCCTGAAGTTGCTTGTGAATTGTTGAACCTTGAGCAAGAGTGCCAACTAGAGTCTTTACTGTTGGAATTGTGCTTTCCTCTGGTAACATTTTGGCAAAGGGTATATTAGCATTTATTTCCTGAAGATCTTGTCTTAGTTTTATAATTCCATCAACGTCAAGCTTCTGGAACTTAGATGGTCTAGGATCATAAAACTGAGACTCGATGCTTCTCCTTTTCCATCCAGGTAAGTCAGACGCATGTCTTGGTTTTGTAATTTTTGAAGCCATCACTGGAGTGAACTCTATTTCTCGTTTACTCCCCTTTCCCCATTCTCTCGGTTTTGAAGTGCAGCATCTGTTATCAGGAGTGATATTTTTAAGCTCGGATTTTCTGGTCATGTCCTCTAGTTTCCATATGAGAGCCATCACATGACAACAACACCCACTGTTCGAGGCCGGACACTGCCTATCTCACTTTGCTGCTAGAATCTTTGGGGTCTCCTTTTGCTTACAAGTGATTTTTACCTTGTATTTCACATTCCTCTTGTAAGAAGCCCAACAGCAAGCACGAATATATATAATTTTATTTTCAGTGTTATTGTACACCTGTAAATCATGTACAAAGTTCACCAAATTTTTTCATTGATTTACCAGAATTCTTTACCTGCTCAAAAGCATCCATAGGCACAAATGGAGGCAAAACGGAAAAGTCCTTTGAGAATTGCGTATTATCGTCTGCCGGGAAGGTGTCTATAATTGAACTGTGCGAGTTTTCTCCGTCGCTTTGCTCGTGGAATGTTGCGGTCCCAGAGCCGGTCTTCAGCTTATCAACTATTGCCTTCGTATAGCTTTTCTCGGGGTCAGGGTCGTAAACTTAATCTCTGTAGCGAGGAATCGCATCGAATGCCTTAACCCTGCCCCGAAGAAAACAGCGTGATAAGTTAAAAGCAGAGAAATGAAGGTTTAAATAATATCGAAATTCTTTTGATTCACCGAAAAAGTTACGAAGTATGTTTATGTTACGAAACCTACTTTTCGACAAGGTCTTTCTTTAATCCCTGTTGATTCAATCTTCGGCATTTTAACCAAAATTTTAATTGTGGAATTGTCCACTTGCTTACGTCTTCTCCATTTCTTACGGAGGAACACGGAATATCTTCTGGAGAAAGGCTTATGCCTTGCAAGTCCTTGGTGTTTTCCTCCATGATTTTTGAGTTTCGCGCGAGCGAGGGCCCTTAGGCCTCGTTTCCATGCAACTTCCGGCTTAGGCTGAATCGGTGTATTACAAGTGAAAAATAAACTAGTTCACGCTGTTAATAAATTGTTAAACTTCACATTTTGCCACGTTTACCAGTAGCTGAAGCGAAACATTAAATTGCTCTTAATAACCCGACATAAATTAACGCCATAACTGTTTAAAAAAAACACAATACAGCTACCACTCGACAGGACAAAACAGTGACGAAAGAAACATCACTGAATGTATAATCAGCTTTATTTAGTTTTATTTTATTTCAAAATACTGCCAATTGGCTAAACGCGTCTGAAAGATTTCATGTTTCTTTTTAAAGATTTTCACGTTTCTATTTTTGTCTGTAACAAAACGCAACATAAACATGCGTTTGCCTAATCATTAGTATTTTTGAAAGAAATTATGTATTCATTTTCGTTCGTATCAGTCAAGTATCAGGCAGACACCAGGCAGATACAATGAATTCTGGAAATTTGCATTCGTGTTGGAGCACATCGCTAAGAAAGATTAAACTGTCTTTTGATTAAAACAAAGATTATACGATTGTACATATCTAAAATTGTGTAGCAGTCTGACTTCTAGTAGTTTCATATGCATATATGCATATAATTCCACTGACCAATTACAGTGCTCCGAAAAGTAATGAGTTTTCAAACCAGGAAACAGGAACTTCACAGCCCAAGGCCATCTGAAGCTGTTTTTGTTCAATTGCCCCCGCATGGGTGGTGTCAACCTCGTTCCCAGGGTCTCTCTCTCCCCGCGGGGAGAGAGAGACCCTGGGAACGAGGTTGGGGTGGTGTCTCTAAAACTTGCCTCTCTGGATCTGGAACCTCTATTTTCATTCGCCCGCTTGAAGCCCAGTGTACAGTAGAGTGGATGCTTTTGCCTTTGCATGCATTTTATCGGCCCATCTGGGCTCATTGTTGGCTTTGGTATTAATTTTGCAAATGTAGTGGTCACGGTGTAGGCCGTCCTGATTGTTTTGGTTTTCGTCACGCAACGACATACTCTCTTGGTAGAGACTAAAATCGATGGATTTCAAATTGTTAACAAAGAAATGACTGATGTATAACTGGCTAACGTTTTATCGTGGATCACAAAAGTGTTTTATCATCTTTTTGATCAAGCAGATAATAAAGTGAAAAGTCTAAAAAATGTTCGTCTTAAAACATAAAAAAATAAATGGGGTCGCAATAATTAAAGCAGTGGTGCCACACTGCCAGACAGGATGCCATTAATCATTATTTATATAGATATCTTCGCTATCTTTGGTCTAGGATTTCCTTTTTTAATGCAATTCTTAACTGACTGGTTCATACAGAAAGCTCGGATACGTAAATAACCTCATGACGATGTACCTAAACTATTCGGCTAAGCTTGTTGAAGACAAACTAATCTCTTCCTGAAGTTTTATCCAATTTCCTTTCAATCAAATTCCGCTCGTGTTCCCAATGATTGATTGCAGGCGCGTGCACATGTGCCGATTTATAATCACAACAAGAATAATTATACTAGAAACGGCTGGTTTTTTACTGTTCTAAACACTCTAAACTCTCTAAACATAATGATATAAAACCCAAAACAAGTCCTTAAGTCGCTCTGAAACGTTTAAACATTCTCTAATAACGTAAAATACAAAACAAGCTCTACAATAAAGGGCTTGTAATTTCTCCCCTTCTGCCCCCGCCGTCGCTTTACTCGCGCGCTCGTTTTCTCGCTCTCCCTGACTGACTAGAACGCCAAGCTACGCTGGCTAGTAACCGGGGAGGGGGGAGGGGGGTACTTCCATACATGGACTATATAGGTGTGTGCCGCGGGATAGGGTATGGTTTTTGAGGGTAGGGTATCATGTTTGCTTCTTTTGGCATTGTCTTCCCGGTGCGATCCTTAGGTAGGGTATCTAAATTCTATCAGCTAAAACTGCAGCGCGTAAATGCCCATCTAAACATGATCTAAAAGAAAAAGCAATGGTCTGTTAAAGCTAATCTATCTATTGATGTATTAGCAAAGCGATTTTATGAAGATTTGTGCGTGGTTAAGAGTAATTTGAGTCGTCACGCAACGTTTCTGTTCCCCATGAACAGGGTGTCATTCAGTTCGGGTTTCGTCAATTTTTCATTAGGAATCAGTTCGCGGCACACACCTCTCCGAAATTTATGGGAGTGTCCCCTTGTAATCGGTAAAGTTTTATCTTTCTGGCGAGACTAAGGTAACCTGAAGGCGCGTTTTTCAGCTGCTTAACTTGGGTTTAATGCGAATATCTTTATCGCATTCAGCTAAATCCAAAAGCTCTATGCTTATTCCACGAATCTATGTTTTGCGGCGGTTCTTAAATTTTTGGGTGTTTTTTTTTGGGAGGTTTGGGAGGAGATAGTTTTTCTCAAAGGATTAGTCAAATTTAGAGAAACACAAAATATTGAATATTTAATGTTGTTTTAAATTAGACTTAGAAGTTGAAAATTAGTAGATGGGCACCAAATCAGTCTCCTACCGGCCTGTGGTGCGCTTGGGCGTGTCGCTCAAATGTCTGTTGGTGTTGCAAAAATAATTTTCGTTCTTCTATTCCCTCTTTAAACCCTAAGGTTAAGTCCCTCATTAATTTTAACTAAATATAAGCTCGTGGACTTATAGTTGGGCGTGTTTATTTTCGGAAGGATTTTGGGGTTTGAAATTTGGGGAGGGAGCAAGGTTTTTCTTTCAAAGTTATTTTCTGGCCAGAAAGAGGACGTTCTGTACGATAAATCCTTATAAAAATAGCAGAATAAGATAAAATTAATTATTTGTTTGCTTCTGTAGCAATATAAAAACGACATAAGATTATAACTTGAGTTCACAAAGCGAGCCAAGGCAAGCAAGTAAGCCAAACGTTGTATACAGTATGCAGTCATGTGCAATCTTGAATGGCATGACAAAGCTTCTTAGGAAACGAGGCATGGGGCGTTACGACTATCGAATGGTCTTTGCGAGCAGGCGAGCACAGCGGTTTTCTTTGCCGGCGAGCACGATAATTGGCAAATGTTAACCTTGCGAGCAACGAGTACTTTCAAAAAACTACCCTCACTAAAACCCGAGCATGGGAGCACGAGCAAACGAGAACGGTAAGTGTTTTTACAAACTCAGCAAACCGACAGAAAGAGATGGCGCTTACCATTTATAATTAAGTTTCCGGTTAATGTTTTCCCTTGACGAAAGACTGGAAACAGGAGAAATGAACAAATGGTACAGCACAGAATTTTCCTATGGTTCCGTACCAACCGGAAAAAAGGTCATAAACGGCTAACTTAAAACGTAGTCCAGAATTTCCGAACGGATTTTGTGGATAAAACTTACTGTACCATTTGCTTTCCAACTGAAATTTCCTGCTTTTTTTTTGGTTAAATGTAATCACCCCAGTCCGACCGAGGCGGCAGTGGTCTCTTTTATTCAAAAATTTTTCCGGTAGGACAAAGCCATTCCATTTGATTTCAAACCAGAATTTCCTGACTTAAATTTTTTGGTTTATGGAAAGCACTCTAAGATTGAAGGAATGTAAAATTCGTGACGAATCTGCGAACTGGCCATGTTGCTAATTTAATTTTCTATTTCCATGTTATTCTTAATACTGACAGTTCTAAGACCTTCTAGAACCAGCTAGAAGTTAAAAATCTAAAGTATTCAATTCAAAATACCGGTTTTTAAGAAGGGAAGGTTAACACCTCTCTTTCATAAAATATGCATTTAAAAACTTAAATTAATCAATTAGGACTAAATCTAGCGTGTCTAAAGAAAGATATATAGTTAACCCTTCCCTGTACAGAAGAAAAAGTAAGATAAACAAAACCACTCACAGAACATAACAGAACAGACCAAAGAACTTCTCTCAATGCGAAAAACGGAAACTGTCATTGATGAAATTATGAGCTTCTGCTCAAGTCTATTAACGCAACGTATTCATTCTGCACTGCGAGCCTCGCTAGAAATGAATCGAACTCAAGTCGGCGCCTCTTCGCCGCCGCCGACCGCGCCCGGATCTTCTTCATCTGCCAGAAACACGAACCTAACGCAACAGTCAACAGGACAACCGCGGCGACCCACATTCCAATCAAGACCTCATGATCAGGGTCCTGGAATCCACTGGTTCCAGGCTTCTCGCCACAATGAACACTGACTACCGGCGTACCTGTTGAATAAAGCGAACATGTAAGTTTTCAATGAAACCTGTCAAAACATTTCGGAAATGCTTATTCTTGTTACTTCTTGAGTTGACCTAACGATTTATCAACCTAAACTTGCGATTTTCGGAAGCTTTGGTGTCATATGAGGCCAGTTTGGTCAAGCCATGGTTCTGATATATTATCATCTTTATTCAAAATGCTTTTCATCCGATCTTGGTAATATTGCTCTCAGTTACGTTATCAGGGAATTAACTAAAAAATTTTTAAGGAATAATTCAAACAGGAGGCTCTGTGACAATCAAGATCAGTACAGATTGATCATGATTTTACTGTTGTACTTACCATCTGTGGAATTTACATGCTTCATATCTTGTTTGTCTGTTTAAAATGAAAAAAAGAAAAGAAGTTAAGCAATTGTTTTATAGTGGGTAAAATGTTCAGATAACTTTTCCCTGCACGAAGTGGTGGTTCTTTGTACGTTTGATGCAGATGCAGATTATTTTGAGGGTTAATTCAAGTCGTGTTTGTGTTTTTATCGGGACCAAGCATTTCAACACGAGGTGGGTTTGACTGATTTGGTTGAAGCATCCAACAAACACTTTCCAACCATTTTCGGTGGAAACGGTTGGCGACTTTTAAAAGTAATAATAATAATAATAATAATAATAATAATAATAATAATAATAATAATAATAATAATAATAATAATAATAATAATAATAATAAATGAGCAATGGGGTAGGACAGGCTGGTGCCTTAGCCTACTTCGGGAAGATGGACGTTCCCGCCCACCATAGTCTGGGGTGGTGTCTTTGGCAAGCACCAGTAACCCCAAAGCCACCCCTGTTAGGGTTACAACAAACGGGTAGCTGGGGCTCACTAGGCTTGGTAGCCAGCCCAACTAGGAGAAGGTCACTCTGAACAAAAACCAACACAATAAAGTGTTAAAACATGACAAGTAATAATGACAATTTTTCATACCGCATCGGTCGTCGCGCGGGTAAACAAGGACCGCGTCCCTCAGTAGGGAACCAGGCTGGGGTCGAAAAATATGCTACTGGAACAAACTCCACCCAACAAGCAGATGAGGATTACCACGCCGAGGATATTCCTCAAAGAGGCCCTCAAAATGCACCTACTGTAAATCGTCAAAGAGAAACAAGAAGTAAATGGACCAGGGAGGAGTATATAGGAGTGATGGAAGCATACTTTAAAGCTGTAGCTAAGCCCAATGCATCGGTCACAACAGATGCATATAATATCTGGCGAGCTCAAAACCCAACCAAAAGACCAAACATGGATGCTAATAAACTGGCAAACACCAGACGGGACATCATGAACAAGAAAAGACTGACAGACATGGAAATTCAAGCCATCAAAGACAAAATGACGGACAAGACAGACTGTACCGAGAACAATAGCCGTCATGAAGGCAATCCCTCTGTAGTAGCTGTGGAAGATAATGCCCCCATGGCGTGCGATGAGGTAGCTGTCCACAACGATAAAGAACAACTAAATGATCCCAAAGTGCCGGAGATCCCTCAACACACCAATGATGGAGATGAAGCTGCAATGATGGAAGAAATTTTGAGGAAGTGGGAGATTGTGAAAGAGACAAACATATCTGAACGACCACCTATACCAAAAATCAAACATACAAGACAGGCAAAGGAAGTCTTAGAAACAGCAAATAAGGCCATCAACCTAGTTAAGGCCAAAAAAGGGCAGAAACTGTCTCTTACCGAAGAGAACGAACTATTCTACACTTCTGCCTCAGTAGTCTGTGACACCCTAGGCATCAAAGTAAGACCAAAAACTCAAAAGAAACCAAAAGTGCCTATGTGGAAAAGACGAATCGAGAAAGACATCCAAAAAATACGTGGAGAGATCTCAATCCTAACTGAAATCCTCCAAGGAAGACGTGTTAAGGAGAAGAAAAGAAGAGCTCTCATGAGAAAATATAAGATCAAATCCAACGACGACATCCCACCTGTCACGGAAAAACTGAAACAACAACTATTAGCGAAATCCCAGAGAATAAGACGCTTTGAGAAACGACGAAAGTTTTACACCCAGAACAAAATGTTCAAAGAAAACACCAAAAGATTCTATCGTGAACTTGGGAAAAAGACCATCGAAATCTCCGAACCACCCGGGAAAGAAGCTCTTGAAAACTTCTGGGCTAATATCTGGGAGAAGGTAAAGCGTCACAATGAGAGAGCAGAGTGGATAAAACAAATAGAGAATGAAAACCAACAAACGCCCACTCAGGAATGGCTGGAAATATCCATTGCTGAAACAACATCTGCGATCAAAAAATCCAGCAACTGGAAAGCTCCTGGGATTGATGGAATAGCAAACTTCTGGATTAAACATCTGACAGCCTTACACGAGGATCTGACTAATGCCTACAACACCTGCATCGAAAACACAGAGGAATGCCCAAACTGGCTAACAACTGGTATCACTTACCTCCTCCCAAAAACCGAGGACACGGCAAACCCCAAAAACTACAGGCCCATCACTTGTCTTCCTACAATGTACAAGATCTTAACATCAATCTTGTCAGCTAGATGTTATAGCCACCTTGTGAATTACAACTTACTACCGTCCGAACAAAAAGGCTGCAGAAAAGGGAGCTACGGCTGTAAGGACCAACTCCTCATAAACAAAGCTATATTGGAAGATATGAAGACGAGAAAGAAAAACCTGAGTACAGCTTGGGTGGACTACAAGAAAGCTTTTGACTCCGTTCCCCACAGCTGGATATTAAAATGTCTTGAAATCTACAAGATATCACCAAAAATGAAAGATTTCATCAAAGCAAGTATGACCAAATGGAAAACAACCCTCACGCTTAACCATAACAAGGGAACAATATCTTCTCGTGAAATAAAAATAAACAGTGGTATCTTTCAAGGAGAGTCCCTCTCGCCTCTTCTTTTCTGCATAGCTTTAGCACCTTTATCCTCTCTCTTAAATGAGAGTAACTACGGATACAAAATAAGCAACGCAAACATCACTCACCTGTTTTACATGGACGATCTGAAAACCTATGCTAAGTCTGATGAAGACCAGAAAGGCCTACTTAAAATTGTCAAAGGCTTCAGTGATGATATAAGAATGGAATTTGGGCTAGACAAGTGCGCCAAAGCTACATTCAAACGAGGCAAATTGGCGAAAACCGAAAACATTGAACTCGATGTTGGCACCACCATACAAGACCTCGACCAGGAAGGCACCTACAAATACCTTGGTGTGAATGAAGGAGATGGGATCCAACATGCAAAGATGAAAGAGAAAATACGGAAAGAGTAGTACCGTAGAATTCGCCTGGTGCTCAAATCCGAACTTAATGCTGCCAACAGAATTGACGCAATCAACACTCTTGCTGTCCCAGTCGTCACTTGTAGTTTCAACATCATAAACTGGAGAATGGAAGAACTTATGAAGTTAGACAGAAAAACAAGGAAGTTCTTGACGATGGCCGCAAAAATGCACCACCCAAAAGCTGACGTGGACAGGCTATATATCCCTAGAAAGGCAGGTGGAAGGGGTCTTGTACAATTAGAAATTACCTACAAAACAACTACAATTGGCCTAAACACATATCTCAACAACAAAGATGATAACCTCCTCAAAATTGCGAGAGATCATGACAGCGGCAAGAAAACAATGTCCATACACCACCAAGCCGAAAAATACGGGCGAGAACTCAGCTTACCAGAAGCTGAAGTGGTAGAGAATGAGCCAGCCACGGACTAAGCCCGAAGGGTCAAGCTGAAAGCCAAACACCAAGCTTTAGAACAACTCAAGAGCAAATGGGAAGAAAAGCCTTTGCATGGTCAGTACCCAAAAAGAACAAAAGAGAAGGATGTAGACCAAGACAAAACCCACAATTGGCTGAGTACACCTGGCCTCAAATCAGAAACAGAAGGTTTCATTATTGCCGCCCAAGATCAATTCATTAAGACCAACTACTACCGAAACAAGATCCTGAAAGATGGCACTGACCCAATGTGCAGAATCTGTGGGAAATTTCAAGAAACAGTTGACCACCTTGTCTCCGGATGCCCTGAACTTGCCAAGACAGAGTACATGCAAAGACACAATAAAGCTGCAGCATATCTCCACTGGACAATATGCAAACACTATAACATCAAGGTACAAGATAAACACTACGAACATGAACCAGCTACTGTGACAGAAAACCAAACAGCGACTATACTTTGGGACATGCCAATCCAAACCGACAAAGAGATTAAAGCAAACAGACCAGACATAGTGGTGAAAGACAAGAAGGAAAGAACCTGTCTGTTTATCGATATGTCCATCCCCACAGAAAGGAACACCTCCTTGAAAACAATGGAAAAACTCACAAAGTACAAAGATCTTGAGATTGAAATCGAGAAAATGTGGGGAATGAAAACAACAACTGTCCCAGTGATCATTGGAGCTTTTGGGCTTGTCAAGAAGGGAACAGAAAACTACATCAGCAAGATCCCAGGCAATATTAGAATAACAGAGCTACAGAAGACCGTCCTCCTTGGAACTGCTCACATACTTAGGAGGACCCTATCCATCAAGTAATCCAAGAGGAGGACTCTATCCATCAAGTAATCCAGCAGACTTATGACTGCCCTAGGCTCATGGATTGAACTCGGCACCATAAGTTAAAAATGGCAAGACTTTAAGGAATTATAGCAACAATAATAATAATAATAATAATAATAATAATAATAATAATAATAATAATAATAATAATAATAATAATAATAATAATAATAATATAGATTCACAAACAAGGTCAGTAATTTTACCGTTATACGTATCATCGGAAGAATTTCCAAACTTCTGTGAGACATCTTGTGAGTCTGTTTAGCAAAAAAATATATCAATCAATAAATCAATCAATTATTTTAGAGTGAGTAAAATGTCCAGTAGGGATAGCTACCCTGTCATGTACTGTGCGGGTTGTGCTATAGGTCTATAGGCGAACCATCGACTTCAGTTCATTCGCGTGTTAGCGTTCCTGTACGGCTGTAATGTTACCGTTACGACTGATGCAAACATAGGAAGGCAGAGCACTTTGTTTTTGATGACTGTTATAGCTCCAAAACAAAAGTAATTATCTTCCCAATTATACAAAAACGTAAATAACGCACAGAGCCAGTCAGAACTCTTGATTGGTGGAAAAAACAGCATCTCCTGTCACGCATGTAACTTATTGGGGAGTAGTATTCCTTCCATCGCATTATAAGATTGTGCTCCTGGTTCAAAGGTAACAATGCTCACCTACCGTTCTGTTTGTAAACGGTGATATAGGCTTGCTCCATGATCAAGCCAAAAGCATTTCTGACAAGGCACGTGTACTTTCCTTCGTCCTTCTTAGTTACATTAACCAAAGTCAGCTTCACTCCATGTAAGTCACTTTGTTTTGTACTTTGTGGTAAGACTAAAGGCTCAATCGAATATCGGTCGATCTGTTTCAAAACTTCGTAAGGTGGATGTTCGATTGCACTGCTTGTCGAACCGTCTGAAGGAGACAGAAACCACTGGAAATCAGGCGTAGAATCACTTAACGCTTTGCACGTTAAAGTGGCATTGTATCCTTCATAAACAGCGACGTTTTCCATGGGTAGGGCCATCACTGGCCCGGCAAATAACCGTTCTGAAAGACAAAAAAGGACCAACGTAATCACTAAATTCCAACTTGTATCTATAGAAATTCATTTCCAGCAGGAGCCGCCAACAAAGTACCACTGAGCTGTTTTTTTACTTGATCACAAGATTAGGCCAGAGAAAAAATTCCTGTAGTATACTTAGAATCTTGTTCGACGGTCTGCCGAGCGGAAGGCCGCGGTTTGACTTTCTAGTCTTCTCGAATAAGGACAATAAACCGAAAGCCCCGTCTCACAACCCTTGCTCATATATTAAAAAAGTTCTGTGAAACGTTAAGAACCCACACACTGTTCGTAAAGAGCAGGGTATGTAGTCCCCGTCGTGGTAGCATGCGTAGCTTGGCGGTTTTATTTGGGTAAAACGCACGCAAACAAGCGGCAGCCTGGATAGGAAAAATGCAGTTTTCGCATATTTTCTCTCCAGGCCTCTCGCGGCTTTGAGGCTTGTCTTCGCGCGTTTTACCCCAATAAAACCGCTAAGCTACGCAGGCTACGATGTGGTGGTCTAACTTAAATTCACATTCACATTATGGGGCATTCATAACTCATTATTTACTTCATGACATTTATTGTAAACTGCGAAACAAGCAGTCTAACAAGGTCCCCCAACCAGTGTTGTAAATTATTCCTGAAAATTCCTGAGGGGACTGGATAATAACATATTTACAAATTAAAATTTACCGTAAACATCCACCTGAAAAGTATGGTTGATCCACCCATACGCGTTGCTCACATTACAAGTATACTTTCCAGTGTCGGTTGGTACAAAATCCTTTATAGTTAGCAAGAGCGTCCACGGACTCAAGTAGAGCCTGCTTCCTCCCTTTCTCTGCTGAAACAATGCTCCATCTTTACACCATCTCACAGTGGGACGGGGAAACCCATCGGCAGAACAGTCCAGCTTCACTGAGTTACCGACAGGTGCTACGTGCGTTGCCAGTTTACCAGGTGGTACTATGAATGTCGGAGCAGCTAACAAGTAAACAATGAACTGGATTAGAAAAAACGTACGGGGCGTGGTCTATTGCGAATCTGTGCATTTGATCGAAAAAACCTTCAATAAGATTTTATAAATATAGAACTGGTGAAGGCTCGGAGTGGGGGAGAGCTCCACCCTCTTGACGGAAAACAGAGGCCCGAGAGGGCGATAACGAGGTCGTCGGGTACTTATGACCTTCAACTGTATGCCAGTCCAGATCCACCAGTGAACTGCGCAAAATTATTTGTCTGAAAAAACATTCAATAATAAAATAATTTATTTAGGAATTAGAGAGGATTCACCTTACCTGGGTTTGGATTTGGATCCTTCGTTCGACCTAAAAAAGGATCAATATAATTTTAATTAATTTTTTAAAAAAATCTCAGTGGTGACAAAACTTTAACTTTTCATACAAAAATATACAAAATGGATTACAACAAGATTTTTTTCTGCAATTTCTTTGAAAGCTCTTTAACTAAAAGCTATTGACTTTGGGAAATATAATTAATACTGCTCTTCCCAAAGAACCTCTTATTTACCGGGTTCGAGGTCTATACTGTAAGATACGGACCGACTGCAGCCTGACTCTTTTCAAGGTTCGTCTCATTTTGTTTGAAAATGTCATTTATAATGCTCGAAAAACATCCTGGTTTGTTTTGTGGCCGTAATTTTTCTAATTAAAGACTGTTGTTTGCCAATTTGAATCGTAGAGCTAAAAAAAGAGGTGGAAATTTGATCATAGTACCACTTCCCCCAGCTCAATCTATAAGGTAGGGTTCTACTGTACATAAAAATTGTTTCTTACTTTTAACAAAAAGCTGTGTAGTATACATTTTTTTGCCGCAGTCATTCGCAGCCACGCACGTGTAGAAGCCAGCGTCCGCTGTTTCAGTTTTCTTTATCTTTAAGTATTTGTTCGATTTGATTCTCATCCTTTGATGGTCCAACGAATCTAGTGTCTTATTGTTCTTTAGCCAGTAAGTGGACACGTCTTTGTCTGTAACCCGGCAAACGAGTTTGACATCCTTTCCTGCGATGACTTCAGCTACCTCTGTATGGTTGCCCTTCTTGCCGCGGATTTCAGGAACTGAAAGGAAAGAAGCGGAATATGTTTTGGCAAATCAAGCGATCGACTCTATCTGATGCAAAACGGAGCTGTCAATTTGCTGGATTAGCGAAGTCATAACGCGTGCAACTGCAAGTACTGTATTGTTTGCAACTTTACGTGTCAACCCTTTGAGCCCCAATATCCAAATTCAAATTCTCCCTCGAACTTTAAACATTTTTTATTATAATCTAGTTGTGATGCATTTCGTGTGTGATTGAAGGCCAGATCAATTTAGTTCCCTTTTGACCCAAATGAAGTAAAATCCCGTAATAGTGCTCTTGACATAACCAAAACAGACAATTGTCTCAAACTGGAGACTGACAGATACCTGCCAAATTAAATATCGAGTAAGTCCCGGTGACATCCGCAAATTGACTAACCGCCCCTCTCCCTAACACCTACACCCCAACCTAAGTATAAGGAAACGAACTCAGAAAATACCGCAGAACCGGCAATATACCTCTGAATTTGCACATGAACCCCCTTGTGTACCCTGTGTATCCCCATGCGCTGTAGCTACGGAAACGGAAAGGGGGGAGGCAGGATAACGACTGATATCGCTGTGGCATTTCCAGTCATTTGCATCCTCGGAGACCAAGGGGGCAAAACGAAGTAAACCGGGCAGAAATAGTAGCGGCGAAAGTTTTCTATAAAAGTTGAAGAGGCGAGTCCCTGGGAAACGAGTCTCTCCAGACCATTTCCAAGCGTCTCTGTGAATGCTGTCTCCTGATTGAGCAAACAAAATCCTTTGTATTATTTTGCCCAATCGGCGATCAGTAATTTCAGAGGCGCTTTCGTGTGTTCTTACACGCAGCGCGGAAAAATATTGAGATAAAAGAGAGGTTAAGCTTCACGTTTGTTTTTCCCGCGAACGGCAAAAAGGAAACTTTTACCGTTTGCCGTTTATCGCTCAGTACGTCAAAGTGAGTAGTTTCGTGTTTGGTGTGAGTCAGTAAATTATTTTCCATTTTTCTGATGGATTTATTCATTAATTAGAGAAAAAATAAGCAGAATCAGCACCATTCTGACGTTTGCCGTTTGCCGTTAGAACGTGAAGCTTAAACTCTCTAAAGTCAGAAAAAAGTAAAATCAAACGTACAAGCCAGCACTTTCAATCCTTTTAACCCCAAATAAAAATTTCAGAAAATTGAGACCTAGAAGCTTACATCAATCACTCATTTCATTTCTTTTTTATATTTTTTATATTCGGATATTTCGGCCAACTGGAATATTCCCGTGCTGCAAAGAAATGCACGCAGTGGCGGCCAGACAAATATGCCGAGCCGCCTCCAATGCACTGCACAGGTAAACAAGACACAATTTATATTTACGATACCTCTGATCGGTCTAAACAAAAATTACCGGTGGATGTTGAGATATCTTTCTTTCTGACATCCGAAATGACTTCCGACTTTTTTCGGCTATCTTATGTTAATTAAAATAAAATATAGCCGATACAGTAACCGCTGTTAAGAACACACGAAAGTGACCCTGAAGTTACTGCTTGCCGATTGGGTAAAATAATACAAAGGATTTAGTTTGCTCAATCAGGAGCCAGCATTCGCAGAGACGCTTGGAAATTGTCTGGAGAGACTCGTTTCCCAGGGGCTCTTACACTTTTATAGAAAACTTTTGCCGCTACGATTTCTTCCCGGTTTACTAGACTTCGTTTCTCCCCGACTTACTTACTGCTTCTGGCTCTCCGAGGATGAGTCATTTGTAGTGACCTGATTTTGTAAATGCACAGCAAGTTTTCTTCCATTTTACAAGTTTTATTTTCTCGTGTAATAAAGAGTTTTTGTTTGAAGTCGCAATTTCCTGCGGAAACGTCACAGATTTGACAAAAGAGACGTTTTCGATCAGTTGAAAGTTGAAGGTTCTTTCTCTCCATAGCGTCAGGTTTTGAATACTAAAACATAACCTTTCCAATTAATTGGTGGAGTTAAAGAGCACTAAGGGCAACTGCATCAGTAGCCTGCAAGCAGGCTCTCTAAGGGGGCAACGCGCGAGGGGTGAAGCCGCGAGTTTTCGCTGCCGCTCGCGCGCTGCTACCAAACTCGCAGCCCCCAAAGACAGCCCCCTCGCATGCTACTGCATTAGCCTTTCGGTTACCGCAGTTGAAAAACGTCTGCAAAATTTCCATGTTGAGTTATGATGTCTACAAGGGCAAGTTTTGCTATTTGATAAGTTCTTTCTCCTTTTTCAAGCATTTTTTAAACAAATGGGCATGAAAAGTTGTTATTATTACATTGTAATGTATCATGCACATTAACAGATTCACTCTCTTGTAAAGGGAAAATTCAGATTTACTCAGATACTCTATTTGAAAGGCAACTTCGACCCACTCCCACTTAACGGACCTGCTTAAAAGTTTATTTTAAAGACCTCCTCCAAGTTTTCGACAAAACGAAAAACAAAACCTTAAAGGAACCCAAAGTGTGGGAGTAACACCTAGTGTAGCCGGATACAGGCCTTACTACAGGCCTTACTACTGGCGGCGGCTCCCACAGCTTGCATCGAAATACAGTGTAAAGGCCTGGCAAAACGAGGAAACATGTTTCCAGAACACCCGTGTTTCCTCAATGTTTTCCAGTTTTGCCACACGGGAAGCATTGTTTCCAGCGTCAATTTTGTTTCCGAGAAGAAAAATTTGCTTCTGCTACACGGCAGAAACATTTCGTGTTTCCGCGCGGCATGAAAGCATGGCAAAACGACGAAACAATAATGGGAACATGTTTCTGGAAACATGTTTCCTCGTTTTGCCAGGCCTTAAGTAGATATATATTAACTGTATACAGTTCAACTGAAGAGTCACACTAACCTGAGCATGGCGTAGACCTTGCTTCGTTCAATGGTAGAACGACCGGGAGGACAATCAACAACGCTTTCGACAAGAAACGAAGGATCATCGTGCATGAAATGGTTTCCTGTTTTCACGGTTTCCCCCAGATTCCGCCTCAGTGAACAGCTCGTCGTCTTTCTGCATGGAAAAAAGGCTTCATTCATTTACATTTTCTCTTTTTATTTGCTAAGTTCAAAAGTTATTCCAAAAACTACAACAGTATCGCGAAGGAACCTTTATGCAGTGCAGCTAAGCTTATTATTCTAGTATCGCCTAAGTACCGCCGAAGCCGACCAACAGTTTCTTTACTGGAACAAGGACCTATTCCCCTTCTTTGGTTTCGCGGTCTCTGTCTTTTATGCTTCGCTTTATTTGATCGAAGAGCACCTATACATTTGTTGTTCTACAATTAAACTTGTTAAGAATTAATAAATTTTCTGAACAGCGTCCGTTCACGTATGCCCGCAAACATTAGAAGCTAGTACAATTCTACTGCAACCCCAGAAACACGTTGTGAATCAGTCGTCAGTGAGGAATAGTTGGAAACCGGATAAAACATTTTTAAAGGCAGATTTACTGAATACAGTTAAAGGGACATGGTCAGCTTTGTGGCCGCGCTCACCTGGACCCTAGTTTTCTCACTTTGAAAAAAGTCCACCTTAACCCGAAATCAAAAATACGCTTTGAGTACATCTCAAAATCCGCTTCAATCTTCCCAGTGTCTTACTCGATTTTCCATCCTTTACTGAAAACCTGTTTCTGAATGTCCTTTTGGTCATCCTATGCTATTACTTTATCATATTTGGTTAAAAACAGTATGGATCGCGTCTCCAAAAGAACATGAAAAGAAGAGGTGGGAACCGTGAAAGCGCCGGGCGGAAAGAATCGCCTGCGTTGACCAAAATAATGAAAGAAATTAACCAAAAACATTGGACAGCAAATCACCATTATATATGTTTGCAAAATCGCGTTTCTCGACCTGGCAAAAGGTCCGTGCAGTTTGTAAACGATTCGAACTTGGCGTCATCAGGCTGCTCGATTTGGAGCTCAAACGAATACAACAACACAACAAATAATGTTTTTAGCTCTACTTTAATTCTTCAATATCATTAGGAATGACGACCTGCCTGTTCAATTTCACATTACAACTGAGTCAAGTTTCAATGCCTGCATTTTAATTTGAATAATTTCAACTACACGAGCAAATACAAACGCGTCGCGGCGAAATAAAAACAATTTATGCCAACGTAACGATACATACTTTGATGCATCGTACGACGCTAGAAAAAAAGATCCTGACATTCGCACAAACAACATGCCAACTCACAGAAGGAGTGAAAGTTGTAAAAGGAAATTATAAAAGCAAAATACACGATCGAAAGCAGAAATGACCGCGATCACTTGTGTTTCTCACCTCTACTGATATTTCTTCGACTTCAGAGGCATTCGTTGACACTAGCCTTTCCCTGTACAAGTCCATCGGTAAATTCTCCATGGTTTCAATAAAATCAGTGTTCTAATAATGTAACATGTTTATAACCACTACTTTGATTCGCAAATACTTTGATTCAACAAGGTTTGTTGATGCGCTTCAATTTCCGTTCTTCGCTCGCGCGTCTTGTGATGAAGTGTGATATGCAAATTAGCTATGAAATGGTATCTAATGCGCATGTGCACCAGCTGACCGTGTTCCTTTAACTAGCAATCTGTGTAAAACATACCTGTGAGGTTTGCCGTTCAGTGTCAACACGGAGGTGTATTATTGCGGATGGATTGTAAAATCGTACCAGCAGTTGACACAAAATACAATAAGCACACCCTGTAAGCATCCTTTCGCACGCCGGCACCGGAAGTTGGCGGCTGGCAGAAGATATTGGACTTCCGTTTTATGCTGATCCTTTCATTATAATATCAGTGTTCGTGAGTTTTCTACACTGTTTTTAGGCTACTTCATGCTGAGTAAACATCGCAAAATAATGCATTACTCGGAGACTAATGACATAAACTGGGATTACTTCCAACAGCTATGACAGATTGTTCAGTGTCAGAGATGTTAAAGGGGCACTGTCACGGACATTTTTTGGCTTTTTTAGTAAAATGGCACCAAAATTACGACTTAGTACTTTCAACCATGCAGGAAATGCTCCTAGAACTGAAAGGGAAGGATATCTAGCAAATTGTTTAAAGAGGAAGGTGACCGTAAATAGTTTTCATCAATTTTTCCAAACCACAAGGACAGAACTTGAAAAAGTCAGGCTGACTTTTTCAAGTTGAGATCAAAAGCTCCCGATGGTATCACAGTGATATCACTCTATATTTAGCTTCAGTACACTGATAAAGCAATTTTAAAAATACTTGACCACTGTCAATAGGTTTCCAACGGTGTCAACATGTTTTGGGGCTGTTGCATTTTTGAAGTTATGCTCGTGACAGTGCCCCTTTAATGTGTGTGACTTATACGTGCGTGACAAACGGAAACTGTTATCGTGTCATGGACCGTGACCGTAGCTGATCACGTTACCACACAATTGATTCTTGTAATAGGATGGTCTGGTCAGCGAGAGCTCATGTTTGGTGTCGGGAGTGACTCGCTTCTCTCCGCCGAAAAGTTTCGGTGGTGAGAAGCGATAGCCGGAAATATGTCTGCGTTTGCACGCAAGCTAGGGAATGATTTGTAGGTGAGCTTATTTGAGAATAAACGAGATTATGAAACGTGACTAGTGCCAACCTCGTTCCCAGGGTCTCTCTCTCCCCGCCTCTTCTCTCGCTCTTGGGGGCGGGGAGAGAAAGACCCTGGGAACGAGGTTGGACTAGTGCTGGGTGAATTTGCCATTTCCAACAATCACGTAAAAATAAATAAAAATAAATCACTTTATTTAAGTATCAGAGTATTTAGCTCTGCTGCACTATTTGTGGCATGTGGACACTGTAAATAAGCAAACAAATATTACAAATAGAACACGGTCCGGCAAAACATGTGAGCACAGCGGAATGCCGGGTGTGTGTGTGCGTGGGGTAGGGGGGGGGGGGGGGGGTAGGGGGTACTCAACAAAGTTGGTGGTGGTGGTAGTATTAGTAGTAGTAATAATAATAATAAAATTTTAGTGCAACAACAACAACGCACGCTTTATTACCAGAAAGAATTTAGATTTAAATTACAAACATATATTTATAAAATGTGGTAAATTTACTTAGTGCGACTAAAAAGCTATAATCGAACTGAGTAAAATAAGTAATATTCACATATTGCTGCCAAAAGGAACACATATTGGTGCCAAATGGAAGACAGAGAAGAAATTATATCTACTAATTGGTGGACACTATGGACTTAAGGCGGGGGTACACCTGAAGCCCGTTTTCCCACCGCTTAACTTAGGCTTAATGGGAATATCTCGTTCGCGTTTCAAGCATTCCCAAAACCCTCAGCTCATTTCATAAAGCTATGTTTAGCGGCGTTTGTAAATTTTTGGGTGATTTTTGGGGATGTTTGGGAAGAGATAGTTTTCTCAAAGATTAGTAAAATTATATTTGGAGAAATAAGAAATATTAAAGATTTAATGTGATTTTAAAATTAGAATTTGAAGTTTAAATTTAGTAGATGGACACCCAAACAGTCCCCTGACAACCTGGTGGTGTTTCAAAAATAATTTTCTTTCTTCTATCCCTTCTTTAAACCTCTTAAAATTTCACTCAAATTCACGTTCACCCCCACCTTAACGGGAACCACTATAAGACGGAAGGAATCGTGACGAATCTGCGAATTGGCCATTTTGTTTCCTTGCTTCCTCTTTCTATTTTACAAACTAGAAGCTAAAAGTATAAAATATGAAATTCAGAACGTTAACATTCCCTTTCATAAAGTGCTACTTACTATCATTCTGACTATATTTTGCTTTGAAAAAGGATATTTACTTGTACTGTAAGGCTTCCCAATACATCCTTGACAATGTATAGCAGAAAAAGCGAGAAAAAATATGCACACAAAATAGAACAAATCGGACCAACGACTTCTCTCAATACGAATTTGTACGTGATCAAATTATGTGCTTCTGTTCAGGTCTGCTACCACAACGTACTCATTCTGCACTGCGTGCCTCACTCGAAGGGAATCGATCCCAGGTCGGCGACTCCTCGCCGCCGCCGACCGCGCCCGAGTCTTCTTCATCTGCCAGTAACACAAACCGAACGCAACAGTCAACAGGACAACCGCGCCGACCAGCATTCCAATTAAGACCTCGGGGTACTGGAACCTACTGGCTCTAGGCTTCTTGTCTCTATGACCACGGACTTCCGGCGTTCCTGTTCAAAAGAGCAAACATGTAAATTTATAATGAAAGCTGTTTATCTACCCACACTCGCCTAAGGATCATATTAGGCGAGTTTCAACAAGCCATGGTTCTTATTTACATTATCATTATTTAAAATGCTTTTCATTCGATTTGGCTAATATTGCTTCCGGTTAGAGTATCCAGGGAATTTTTTTTTTTAGGAAAAGTCTCGCTGAAAATCGAGATTAGTACTGATCGATCATGATTTTACTGTTGTACTTACCATCTGTGGAATTTACATGCTTCATATCTTGTTTGTCTGTTAAGCAATAGAAAAGAAAAGAAATGAAATTCTTTTTAAGTGGGTAAAATGTTCAGCCACGAATAATTATTTCCTTACGATGCAGATAATAATAATAATAATAACTTTATTTCCGTGTCAATGTATTAAGCTATACATTAAACTAGTTGGGGACACCTATCTATTTCAAACTAATCTAATTCTAAAGTACTAAAACTATTTACAATGTGTGAAAATAAAAGTGAACTAATTTAAAAAGAACATTACGACGATGTGTAGATATATAAGTATTCAATTCTCATAAGTTACAAAGTTTGCAGCAACTAATATATGCTGTTATCTATGTGGCTTTAAAGGTCTACATTACGTATTTGTGCCTTGAATGTTTTGAGGCTTGGTGTTGTCCTGAGTTCGTTACTAAATTTTGACCAAATGAATGGCCCTTGGTATCTTAGTGAATGCTTTCCGTAAACTACAGTGTGAAAACGAGGTTTTAACACTATATTTCAATCGTTTTTGTTTGGTTTGGCTGGTTAAGTTATTTTCGTGTTTTATTGTTAAGATAAACCGTTTTCGGTTGATTTAATTGAATAGGTTTATGAATATTAAACACGGAGCGATCCGATATAACGAGGCTGAACTGTTCAGCCTACTAATCCCTGCCAATCACAAATTCCAATGAGACGATTTCATTGGTGGGGAAATGAATTCAACTGGCTTTTAGTGTGGCGTGATCCAAACTTATCTCGCTTTCTAAACTGAAAATAGATTTAACCCAGTAATATATAGATTTAGGCAGGCCTAAAAGCGGAGCTCCCATTTATCATTAGCAATAAGTAGCCACACTATTTCTAAGCTTATAGAGTGGCAAAATGAATAAATTAGTTTTTAATCGGTCATGGTTAAACTTTTAAGTATAAGCTAGTATAGAGGTCAGTATAAAATATCTTACATGTAAAAACCTCTCATGGTTTTGTTTACGAAAGCGATGTCAACATATTTCAAGGCTAAACCGAAATTGACGAGTGCACTTTATTGGGTTCCTCACGTACGCACGTAGGAGCACACAACATATCTTTGTAAAACTTTTTACAGCGTTTACTGTACACTAATTAATACACCTTTATGAGTTATTCAATGTAAAAAGGACATTGATCTTGTTTTGATTTAATACAAAACAGTAAGGGCAAAAAATCAACTCAAGGCAAAAACAAAGTACAGAAAAACAAAGTAAATCGCTGCTAAACACAGTAAACCAAATGAACTCACGCCACGGCAAACTGAGAAAATCACGGCAGCAAAACAAGCTCTGCAAATTGATGGTGCCGGTTTTGTAAGTCAGATTTTGTGTAAGAATTGTGACAGTTTGTGATTTGGGAAGTGGTGCACGCTAACTTAGAATAAGCTTACAATGCGTCTTCTTTCTTTTCCCTGCGATTTGGTTGCATGATAATCTAATTCTGTTTTATCGTATGCGTTGCTAAATACGTAAGGGAACTTTATGCAGAGAACTGATTCAATTTTCTTCATTTCTGGTAAGCAAATATGCGGTAAGTAAAGCCCGGGAGGTAGTCTGAACTCACTGAGCCAAACACAGGTAACTCGCAACGAAATCGGCGAAATATATATTGGTTTTTTACAAGATTTCGAGATCATTTCAACGCACTCACCGATACGAGAAACAAAAAAAAAATGCAATCGAGTATCAAAAAGAGTGGTTGGATAATAGATCACTTAAAAATATTTTGGTGTGCAGTATCGCTGAGTAGTTTTATTCGTTTTTGTTTGCAGGATTTTTCCGTACGTGTAGTTTGTAAAATCGAAATCGTGATTTTGATCCGTGAAGCTTAATAATTTAATATTGTTTTCAAAATCCAACAATGAACATTACAGTTAACTCGACTAACTAAAACACAAAACAATTAGTCCAAATGAAATATTTAATAAACAATGTCGGTATAAAATGTACAAACATGAACAAGTTTGAAAGCAGCACTAACTGAATTGTAAATATTTACGAAAAGATGCGAAACCGACACAACTTCAAATTCGCTCATAAATGAAGTATAAACAGATTCTCATGCCCAACAATAAAAGACGTATGCTTAGTGCATACATTTACGTTTGTTACCTCATGTTTGGAGAAGGCTTGTAAATTCTGCAGGGCTAAAATTTCAAACTAGCACAATAATACACGCCACTCGTTGTAAGCTTACTCCAACACTACCGACATATAAGTTCTTACAGTGTTTTGAATTATCGTTGTTTCTTCGCTGCTTTTCTGCCTGTTTTGCCGAGCTCTTTCTTGCTCTTTCTCTCGTTGTTCTTCGCTGCTTTTCTGCCTGTTTTGCCGAGCTCTTTCTTGCTCTTTCTCTCGTTGTTCTTCGCTGCTATTCTGCCTGTTTTGCCGAGCTCTTTCTTGCTCTTTCTCTCGTTGTTCTTCGCTGCTTTTCTGCCTGTTTTGCCGAGCTCTTTCTTGCTCTTTCTCTCGTTGTTCTGCGCTGCTATTTTGCCTGTTTTGCCGAGCTCGTTCTTGCTCTTTTTCTCGTTGCTCTTCGCTAGTTCGCTGTCTTCTTTGTCGGGCCCTTTCTTGCTCGTTTGCTCGCTGCTCTTTGTAAATCCGCCTGTTTTCTCTTGCCCTTTCTCGCTCTCTTTCTCGCCGCAGTTCACTTGAACCCTGTCTCCTTGAAGATGAATTTACTACACTCTCGTTTGTCGACATCGACATAACAAGAGGTTAGAATAAAAAGTTTTCCCCTCACGCTTTATCTTCAGACAAACTGAAATACAGTCGTTTTGAATTTTCTTTGTCAGAAAATTTATCAAAACGGACCTTGGATGCGATTTCCCGCCAAAAAAACGCGGGTTACCAGCACAACAACAACAGCAAACTCGTCCCCAGCCCTAATCCGTGCGTACGGACGGACGGACGGACGGACGGACGTGACATCCAAATTTCCTTGGCTTGATGGGTTCACCAATTTCTATGGGTATGGAGCTCCGCCCGCGGGCGCCTTCGGCGCCCGCGGGAGCTCCGCTACAAGAAATAGATAGAAATAGATTCTTGTGTGTTGTTTGGGTGCAAACAATCGAAAGCAAGGTTTAGAAATAGTGAAAGACACCTGTAGCTATCATACATTGTTTTGCGAAATCACGGTCTTTCCTGCCTGCAAGCGACCTGGGCATAGCGTCGGTAATTACACTGGATAAATGCGTGGCGGTAAACAAATATAAAATATTTTGGCCTTTCTAAGAAATAAATTCATTTTCTGAAGTCATAGTCCGCTTGTTGCTGAAGAATAAGGTTTTAGTCAAGCATATACCACATATAATCTAGCCAAAGAGCAAACGAAACTTGTAGTTTTGAATTTTCTCGCTTCAAATTGGATTTGGTGATTGTTCCCGTTTCACGATAATATAACAAGAACGTTTGTCAAGAGCGTACTCTCCTGGTTTGCCTACATTTCGAACGATAGACATTGCTTCCAAAGCGCCATTATCCTTGTTGTTTGAATTATTGATCCATAAAATAAAATACTGAAACGATTGTCATTGGTGTGTTCAGCATTTAATATCTGTTTGAGCTTTCACGTCGTAACAGTGTTTGTGCGTGGTCAGGGGTAGTCCATGGACTGGTCCATAAGGCGGTCCATGGACCAGGTCCACAGGGGTGGTCCATGGACTTGGGTCCATGAGGCAGTCCATGGACCAGGTCCACAGGGATGGTCGATGGACCTGGGTCCATGAGGCAGTCCATGGACCAGGTCCACAGAGGTGGTCCATGGACCTGGGTCCATGTTTTGTATTCGTCCCTTTTACAGGTCACAGGTCACTTGCTTGCAGTTATCTATTATCGCGGCTTGCGGCTGTAACCTGTGACCACCACCTGTGACCTGTAAAAAAAAAAACCTGCCGACTCTGACACCACTTTTAAAAATTGAAGCCAACAAAGTGCTAGACGGGGCCTTTTTATAGGCTCCCTCCGTGTTTAAATAAGTGCTTCCGGTCGAACACGAAAAAAATTACCAAGTCAGTCAGTCAGGCAGTCAGTCATTCGTCAGTTAGTCAGTCTGTCAGTTAGTCAGACAGACAGATAGACAGACAGACAGACAGAGAGTCAATCATGCAGACAGTCAGTCAGTCAGTCAGTCAGTCAGACAATCAGTCTATCAGTCGGTCTATCAGTCAGTCAGTCAGTCTTGTTGACAAGACAAACAAGCTCGGTGATTTTATCGTATACGTACCATCTGAAGAATTCCTATGCTTCGGCGAGACATCTTGTATGTCTGGTAAGCATAAATTAAACAAATATTTCATAGTGAGAAAATGTTCTGTCAGGGAAAACCTGTCCTTAACGGTGTGGGCCGGTCCCTAGGCGAAACGGATGTGTGTTTGATCTACAGTGTTGGCGATCCTGTGCCACTGATTCTAATATACGAAGACAAAGCCCTCAGTTTCCGCTGAATGTTGCAAAACACAAACGAAAGCAATCACCTGACCAATCAGAGCATTTACCTACCGCTCTTTTTGTAAACTATGATGTACGCTTGCTCAATGGCGTAACCAACGGCATTTCCAACAATGCACGTGTACTTTCCTTCGTCCTTTTTTGTTACATTAACCAAAGTCAGCTTCACTCCATGAAACTCAAACTTGTTATTGCTTTGTGGTAAAACTAAATGTTGGTTCAAGTCTTGTTCGTTCTGTTCAATGACTTCGTAGTGTGGATGCTCGATTGTACTGTTGGTTGAATCATTTGAAGAAGAGAGAAACCATCGCAGCCATTGGAAATGAGGCAAGGAATCAC
Organism: Meandrina meandrites; assembly: GCA_963693305.1. Classification (NCBI taxonomy): domain Eukaryota; kingdom Metazoa; phylum Cnidaria; class Anthozoa; order Scleractinia; family Meandrinidae; genus Meandrina; species Meandrina meandrites. Next base: position 23,258,896 of record OY855905.1, on the reverse strand, counting down.
TTAACGCTTTGCACAGTAACGTTGCATTTTCCCCAACATAAACGGTGACGTTTTGCATGGGTAAGACCACTGGCTCGGTTCGAACGCGGTCTGAAAGACGAAAAAGGACGAACAGTAAAAGCTTAATAAGGGGTATAGAATGGTCCTTGAAAAATCATGGGTCTCGGAAAATTTTAGGCGAGTCTCGAAATCTCGGCGTAGCAAACTAGAGTCTCGGAATCTCGAGCTCGCAAAAAACAACGCTCCTCTCGGAATCTCGAATTTTGAATTGATTCTCCGAGTCTCGCAACGCAACCGAACGTTTTAATCAGTTTCAACCGTCAAAAAACAACGGCAACAACAACAGCAAAGCAGAGAGCTACAGAGCGTTAGACAAGCGTTGCAATAGTCGCGCGCTGGGATTTCTAGATCACAGACTCTTGCGCTCGGATTTTTGAATCGCGGTGTCTCGGTCTCCGATTTTAAATGAGGGTCTCGGCGTCTCGGATTTTACCATTCTATACCCCTTTAATACTCCGGCGGCTTAGCTCGAAATTTTAGGTGAATTGTGCACTTTTTGATACAAGCATGACATTTGGCACACTGAAAGTGGTCACCAACAGACGTTTTTTCAGATATAGTGCCAAGCCTGAAACACGCCAGTTTCCATGGAAACCGTAATTTATTAGAATCAATAAAATTTCGTGAAATGTTTGTTTGTCCTGATTTATAGACAAATACTATTATTTCTGGTAGTGGTACCAAGTCGCACGTACAAAATTTAGAATGAAATGCTGTAATTTAGACTGTTCGCAGCCCTTTATATTTTCGTATTTTTCTTTTCTGTTAGTGAACGGCGAACGCTGTGATCGGGGAATGAATCGCGAGAGACCTGGACGCTAGCGCGAAACGAAAAACGCGACGGGGGAGAGGGCGGGGACCGAAAAATCTTTTTCCATGCAATAATTCCTAGTAAATTATTGGTATAAGAAAGATGGTAAAAACATAACAATTGTAAGCCTAATTTAAAGCACTCGTATCTATATTTTTGAAATGAAATCTACAATAAAAGGTGTATGAAAGCGCGAGATGAAGTACCTTGTGGGGGACTGGTCTCGGCTGAAAATTTCATGTGCTGTTTACTAGCTGAAAATAGGAAATTGGCGTTGGCACTATATCAAGAATTGATAAGTATATGAATGCTTGTAATCCTGCAAAGTTTGGTGCTTGTATCAAAAATCGCACAATTCAGGAGCTAAGCCGCCGGACTATAAGGTGCCCCTGTGATCAATTTTTTTATTTTCATTTTTTTACATTTTCGTGTACTATTACAGTTTTTTACTCATCTTGACAAATTTCAATCCATTATGAGCATCAAAAGTCATTTTATTTTAACATTTAAAGGGACACTGTCACGGACATTTTTGGCTTTTTTTAGTGAAACGGCGCCAAAATTACGACTAATTACTTTCAATCAAGCTGGAAATGCTCCTAGAACGTAAGGGGAAGGATACTTAGCAAATTGTTTAAAGAAGAGGGTGACCGTAAATAGTTTTCATCAATTTTTCCAAACCACAAGGACAGAACTTGAAAAAGTCAGGCTGACTTTTTCAAGTTGAGATCAAAAGCTACCGATGGTATCACAGTGATATCACTTTATATTTAGCTTCGGTAGACTGGTATAGTAATTTTAAGAAAACTTGGCCTCTGTTAATAGGTTTCCAATTGTGTAAACATGTTTTTGGGCTGTTGAATTTTTGAAGTTATGCTCGTGACAATGTCCCTTTAATTCCGAGAATTTACGGCTGCCATTTCAATCTTGTTCCAAGGCTTGGTTGCGAATGGGAGAAAGTGACGTCAAACGCTCAAAAATACCTCACGGGTTGAAATTATAATAACAATAAGTATTGAAAATGACGTGAAAAGGAACAAAAACTTTGGACTTGTTCTTCGTGCAAAGCTACGTCTCATCAATACAAAATAGCGTGAAAAGGGATCCCGGATGAAATGACTGCGACAATAAACGTGTGTTTGAATGATTTTATCAGCCGTCACTTTTATTTTTGACTGTTGTCTGTCCGAGTTTGTTGAAAACAAAACCAAGCATCGTATATGACATTCTTACTGGCCGCTATATAGGTGTAAAACAATAGAAAAACGCTCATGGGGACGGCAAAAAAGTGGCCTCGGCCGCTTAAAAGGGGTTTTATTAACAGTATTTTACTGACAGTGGTTTTAGGAATTCAGTCACTGGCCGCTTAATAGGGGGTGGCCGCTTAATAGGGCTCGAATCTGCAATTTCATTGTTCTAACAACCAATTAAAAGAAGTGGTGTCATTGTTTTAACGGTCCCTCTGCTCCCTTTTGCCTCGTTTTTTGCAACAACTAAAAGGGCTAGCTACTGGACTATTTTCCGAATGTTTTCGCGGTATTGTGGTATATGTCGATTTTTTTGTTGTATTGCGGTGTTCGGGATCCCCAATGTCTCCATCTACGAGTAATCCGCGTTTTTACTAAGTTTGTAATACGACTAAGGCTATGTTTCCACAGGACCGGCTCCAAATGGGTCCGTTCTGTTTACACGGACCGTTCTGAAACCGGTCCGGAACGGATCCAAAACTGGACCAGCAAAATAGCTGGTGCAGTTTTGGATCCGTTTGGGTCCGTGCCGGGCCCTTTCGGGTCCGGTCCCGTGTAAACGTAGACTAATACGAGAAGCAAAAACAAGAGAGAGGGGACAAAAAAGCGTGCGAAAATGAGAGCGAGACTCTTTTTGAATCTCTGTCAACAAACTAAGTGGCTCATCAGGCCGGAGATTATCCCAGTTTCATTAGCATGAATCGACAAAGAGTATTTCTACTCCCCCTGGATGGGATGCTAGTGCATCGCAGTGTTACCCCCAGCGGTAAATTCGCTGGTACCCATTTATACACCTGGGTGGAGAGAGGGAGGCGCTATGAGAATAAAGTATCTTGCCCAAGAACACAACGCAGTGACCGCGACCAGGGCTCGAACGGGGATCGCTCGATCCGGAGTACAGCGCACTAACCATTAGACCACTGCGCCTCCACCTGGGGACTGTTTGTAGTCTACTTAAAGCTCTATTCTTACCGTGAACATCCACATAATAAGTATGGTTGATCCACCCATACGCGTTGCTCACATTACAAGTGTACTTTCCAGTGTCACTCGGTACCAAGTCCTTCATAGTTAGCAAGAGAGTCCACGGACTCAAGTTGAGCCTGCTCCTTCTCTCTCTCTGCTGAAACAATGCTCCATCTTTATACCATCTCACCGTGGGACGGGGATATCCATCGGCAGAACAGTCCAGTTTCACTGAGTTACCGATGGGAAATGCGAGGAGGTTGCGTGCCAGTTTAGCTGCTGATACTGTGAATTTTGGAGCAGCTAACAAGTAGAGAAACCAGGATTAGAAAAATCTGGGCGTGGTTTATTGCGAATCTGTGCATTTGATTGACTGTTCTGACTACGAGCTCAAGTAAATTGGAGGAAAAGCTTAAATAATAGTTTATGAATGTAGAACTGGGAAAGGCCAGGGGGTCTGGAAAGTGTAAAACTAAGGCCCCAACCTGTATGTCAGTCTGGGGGATCCGTCACAGCACTGTAGTGCTAACAAGTCCTTTAAAAATCAATTTAATTAGAAATTGGAGAGAATTCATCTTACCTGGCGTTAAATTTGGGTCCGTCGTTGGCCCTAAAAAAAGAATCGATATAACTTATCATTTTCGTAAATTTTCGGAAAATGCAGAACGGACTGCAACAATTTCTTCCATGCAAGTTACTCTTAAAGAGTATTTTTCTAGATCCTCAACTGTTCAAGGCCCTCTATTTTTTTGTATTTTTCTTCGATCGTCGAACGCGGGGAAAGAATCGCGAGGGAACTGGACGCCAGCTCGCTGTTTTCCTCGCGTTGTTCCCGTTGAAGAATAGAGAGCAGTCTATAACAACTGTACACGAAACTGAAGACAGTGCAATTTCTCTAGCTGGGAGAAATCCCTTGGATACCATTAGCATAATGTAAAAGTGGTACTACCAATAGACCAGCTTAAGTCGCTTATACCAGAGAGGCCCAAAACAACGTTGTACCTGCTGTCAGTTCAAAACGCATTCTATTGCATACTACTGAAATTCATATGCAGTAAAACCTCGTTAATCCTTCAAGCAAAGCCTGGTTTTTACCACAGACGCTCAAGCAAAAACTCAGGTCAAAATGTTGCGCTTGCTCTCATGTTACTAAAATGAGCAACTCAGGTTTTATTTACTGCCGCCAAAAGAAAGTGACCGTTTTAGCGAGGTGGTCGTTAAGGCTGGGTTCTTCCGTATTTAAGAAATATAATTTCTTGAAACATTATCCGTGTTTCTATCGAATGCAATTAATGATTAGATTACGAGCCCAAGAGTTCACTCATAAAAAAGATTGCGAGTAGTCTAATTGTTCTAGTAGACACTCCTAAGGATTGCAGTCCAAAACTTACAAGTTTATGTATTCTTAAGCCAAAAATCAAGAATGATTTTTCCTTTTATAGTGGCTGACAACGGTTTCCTTCACTTTCCAGCTCTCACAATTTGATGGGTCGGTAATACAAATCTTTATCAGCTCCGAGGGTTTTTCTCCGGGATCTCCGCTTTCCTCCCTCCACAAAAACCAACACTACAAATTCCATTTCGATCTGCAATCGGTGGGATCGGAAGAGCCACTATGTGAAAGATGCCACTGTAAATTCTCATTTATTTATTGCCACTCCCATTCCCATTTAAACTCCTGCTCAGAGTTCATCATGCAAAATAGTTGCAGTCTCAAAGAGACCTTTGATTATTATGAGCGCTGAAAAGTGCTGGAAACTGTTGTCAGTCACCTTAAGAGCAACGCGCTTACGATCGTGTCCTTATTATCAGTGAATAGAACTGAAACCACAGGAGAACCAATCAGAACACGGCTGAGTTTCTACTAAATAGAAACTCGAGTGGAAGTTTGGAAGAACCTAAAATGATGTGGGAACATTGGCGGCAGGCGAGAGTTTCCCGGCTTTTACGAGTTCTCCGAAACTTTCACGACTGTTTGTGTTACTCGATAGAACTGAACAAAGAGAATGAAACGTTTTCTATTTATTTCAGAAAACACTGCAACGTAAAACAAAGAAAGGAAGATCATTTATTTATTTCGATTATCAAAATGTAAATTCTCTTCGAACGTCTTACTAATGTTTACTTACTTTCAACAAAAAGCTGTATAGTATACGTATTTTTGCCGCAGTCATTCGTAGCAACGCACGTGTAGAGGCCAGCGTCCGCTTTTTCAACCCTCTTTATCTTTAAGGATTTGTTCATTTTGAATCTCATCCTTTGATGGTCCGATGGATGTAGTGTCTTATTGTTCTTTAGCCAGTAAGTGGACACGTCTTTGTCTTTTCCTCTAATCTGGCAAACGAGTTTTACGTCTTTTCCTGCGATGACTTCGACAACCTTTTTCTCGTTTCCACGCTTTTCTCGGATATCAGGAACTGAAAAAAAAGAGGCGGAACAAGTTTTGGCAGACCAAGTGATCGACTCTAGCTTTCTGATTTTTTTGATTTTTATATACATTTAAAATTACCTGCAAAATAACGGGGTTTTTTTATGTTAAGCATTTTATCGATTTTTCATCCTTTCCCTGTTGTTTCTTTCACCTTTTTAATTCTTTTTATTGTAAAGCGCCATGGCCAATTAGTGGATTTGATGTCGCTGTACAAAGCTATTTCGGGAAACGTCAGTAAAAAGCACACAAGTGCACCCGAGTTGCTGCACTATTGAATACTAATGAGATATAACGACATAACAAACGCGCGAATTTGCACATTTTCTTTCTCTTCAGACGCCGCTGACGTGGAAATAAGGTATGTTTAGCCACGCTGAATTTTAGAAGAATTTTCTCAACTCAGACATGTGACAGTGAAAGTAAAGTTACAGATAAAGGCCTCCTCAGAGGATAAGTGACTGGCCGGATCCTGGCCTGATAAATTCAAATGACCAATGTAAGTGTCATGTTAAATTCCATAAATCAAAACTTACCCAGTTGTTCGATCCAAACATCTATCATCTCTCCGATTAGCAAGTTCGACCCACTCTTTAACTGACCTTTTAAATTGTTTATTTTAACGACCTCCTCGTAGTTCTTACAGTGAGGAGAGGTCTGGTGTCATATTTTTTTTTGCGGTCCTGCGAGGTCATTTATCGACCGATAGAATCGAGATAGAAAGAAGAGAGAAAAATTAATAATGTTTATTTATATTTCTACAGAGCCACACAAACACAGGATGGTCTACCTGTGCTTGATTCAGATCTTTGAAAGGAAAGAAGTGTACAAAAAATTTGAAACCTCTTGCCTGAAAAATTGGTAAACCTACGTCCGTAGGTTATGCCTACCGTATAACTACAGTTGAAATAGATATACTGTAGCAACTCTAAGGTTCACCTGAGCATGGCCTTACTTCGCCGAATGGCAGAACGACCAGGAAGGCAAATAACGCTTTCGACAAGAAAAGAACGATCATCGTCAGATCGTGCCAGAATTGGTTTCCTGTTTTTGTGATATTCCCGGATTCCGCTCTTGTCACGAACAGCTCAGTCGACGTCTTTCTGTATGGAATAAACGTAAGGTTCATCGAGTTTACATGTCCTCTTTATATTTGCTGATTTTAAAACAAGAAGAAGCAAAAGAAACGTAGTTCAAGAATCGACAACAGTATCGCGAAGGAACCTTTATCACGCGCAGCTAAGCATTGTGTAGTATCGCTTTCTGCTGAGGAAGAACAGCAGTTTCTTTAGCAAAATAATTCCCCCGCCTCAATTCCGCGGTCTCTGCCTTTTATCCTCCGTTTAATGTGATCTAAGAGTGCGATTCTGAATAGCACCAGACACATTCAGTCCATGTTAAAACACGCAGATCAGTGAATCATGATCAGGTATCGGTCACCAAGCAAGCTAGTGGTTGGAAACCCGGATTAAAACTGTCAAAGGAGGATAGTTATCTAGCATGCTGTGTAACTATCTTGCTTACCTGTTGTAAGTCCGTAATTTCGTGGCAAATTAACACAGAGGTTTATTGCGGACTGACGCTGGGTAAACCGTATTCATTAGCATTTGATAAAAAACACTACTGAGCCTCTTTCCGCACTCCGGAAGTTGGCGGCTAGCATGGCATGCAGGCGATATTATTTGAAACTTCCGTTTTGTGCTGACCCTGCGACCCTTTAAGACTGTTTTTTACTGAGTAAACATCACGTCATACATCACAGGGCAACTTATGATATGGACTCGCCTCTATGAAGCGGTTTTAATATCAAAATTTTAACTTCCCAATTTTCGTCTTTCTTTGTTCAAAACTTTGAACGAACAACGTCAACTCTTTTGTTCGGCGCTGTTCGTACAAGTGTGGACGTTGTTTGGCCACAAAGTAGATGTTCTTCAGTTCTTTGTACAAAGTCGAGGTTCTTACAAAGTGTGAACGTTGTCTGCACAAAATTAACGTTATTTGTACAAAGGACCACAAAGTTAACGTTGTTTGTAGAGAAGAGTCGACGTTGTTTGCACAAACGTTGTTCATTCAAGGTGTAAAACAAAGAAAGACGAAAATTTAATACCAAGCTAATTTTGATGTAAAAACCACTTCATACGTCACCAGATTGATCACGTACGCACTATGGCAATTCTGAAGAAAAGAAGGAGCACCCCAGAATGCCACCTGGAGGTAACTCAACAAAGTTTTATAAGCCGAGAATCCGCCCTGAGGTTTAAATCCAACCTCGTTCCCAGGGAACGAGGTTGGTTTAAATCCTCATGCACGTAAATATCATTTAACATGTATAGAGAATTTTTGACAGAAAAGGTAAACCTTTTATTTACCTACCATGAAAAATGCATGATACCTTCTCACATACCTACAGTAGATATACTACATAATGCCTTTCCTGAACCTTTTGCATGAGTAACCCTTAAAATGCTTAGATGAACAAGCCGTTCTGACCGTTAAGCGCGTCTGTTTGAAATATTTTGTTTGAAGTAGCAATTCCCTGTGGAAACGTCACAGATTTGACAAAAGAGTGTTTTCGATTAATCGGAAGTTGAAGGTTCTTTTTTCTGGCATGTATATTACAAATACTTTGTACAGGTTTGAAATACTAAAACATAACCTTTCCAATCAATTGGTGCAGGGGTTAAAGTGCCCATAACGTCAATTTTTTTCTTTTCTCAGCTGATTCTTCATAACACCCAAAACGTAATTTTTTTATAACTTTTTAAAGACGTTCAAATTTGCCGACATTATGGTCCACCATTCGAACCAGTCTTCCGCGGTTTGAAGTGAATCGTGACGTAGATTCAGGAACACATGATTTGAATCCTGCCTTATCTGACTTGTAAACAAGTGGGAATTTTGCTTCAGAGTCTACATTTAGTTCAACATGCCGGAAAGGTGCGTTAACGCTCTTTGTAACAACGTTAATGATCCAGAAAACAACATCAGTCTTGATGCAAATTCCTGAATCTACGTCATTTTTGAGCACGTTCTTCTTGTGATCAGCGGCAGGGGTCGACTGCAAGAAAATAGAATTTGGAACTGGTGAGGAGTCGAGTTCAGATCCCTTTCACTCGCGGCTTCGCCCGCGCAAGTATACGCAAGCACTCGCTCCCCACATCCCGCCAGCTACGCAGGCTAGAAACCAGATAAAACATTTTTGAAGGCAGAGTTACTGAATAGTTATCTAGCAAGCTGTGTAAAACCTACCTGTGAGGTTTGCCGTTCAGTGTTAACACGGAGGTATATTTTTGCGGATGGATTGTAAAATCGTACCAGCAGTTGACACAAAATACAATAAGCATCTTTTCGCACGTACACCGGAAATTCGCGGTTGGCAGAAGATATTGGACTTCCGTTTTATGATGACCCTTTTATATTTTAATACTAGTAGTAATCAGCGATTAGGGGAGTGCGTTCGACCTAAGATGGAGAGTCGAGTAGTAGCAAAGGAGCAAGGTTGTTGGCAAACTATGCCATTAATATGCCTCAAATGGAGCGATGAGGATGAGTGAGAGAGGAATCTCATCACACAACATTTCGGAGGAAAGATTGCGTGACGACCCAAAAGAACATCTGTCTGCAAAATAAACTGGAATTTGTCGCATCAAGAAATGGGTTGTGTTGTTTTCGAAGGGGTTCAATAAACTGTGAAAAAATTGTGACACTGTAGCAGTTCTTGATATGTTAAAGCAGAATTTTTCTTTGCTTGCAAGCTATGTTCACCTGTATGTTATCGTAAATTGGGTGTTTTCAGCCTCATATTCTGCAGCCCACAAGAATAACAGATCACTCTAAAACACTAATTGACAATATTTTTTTCAATTCACTAGAACATTTCACAATCAGTGGAAATATAATATATGACATCACAGATCATTTGCCTAATTTTCTCATCTTTGATAAATTTTCAACTCTTCATAACAATGTTAAACTGTATAAAAGAGATTATTCAAATTTTAATCCACAGGGTATGATAAGTGAATTTCAGTCTATCAGTTGGCAAACTGTTTTTTCACCTGAACAAGATTCTTCAAGTATATTCAGCTCCTTTTATAATTTGATGTCTACTATTATTGATAAACATATCCCTCTTAAGCAACTTTCCAAGAGGGAACGCAAATTCCTCTCGAAGCCATGGATTACTTCTGCACTGAGAAAATCAATATATATCAAGAATAATTTATATAAGAAATTTGTTAAGACCAGATCTGCTTATATCCATACAAAATTTAAATTATATAGGAATAAATTAAACCATCTTCTCAAAATATGAAGTAGTGGATAAAAGGAATACTACAACAGTTATTTCTTCGATAATATTAATGATAGTAAGAAAATATGGAAGGGAGTTAAACAAATAGTTAATTTCAAACCTCCAACTAGTGTAAAACATATTGAGCTTAAAGTAAATGACCGGAAAATTGCTAGCCCAATTGAGGTGGCTAATGCTTTTAATACATACTTTTCTAGCATAGGCAATGATTTAACTAAATCAATACCTATTGTAGAAAAATCTCCTGTGGAATATTTACATAATCTAGTTTGTGAATCTTTTTTTGTTTACCCAACAACTATGGATGAGATTGAAAATGAGATCTCCAAATTAAAATCAGGAAAAGCTACAGGCCCTTTCAGCGTATCAGTTGACATCCTTAAACTATTAAAATCCGTCTTGTCAACACCACTAAAAATACTATTTAACACTTCATTTTTGTCTGGTACCGTACCAAGTGAACTAAAATTAGCTAATGTGATACCCGTTTTTAAAAAGGGATCCCAAACCTGCTTATCAAATTATCGCCCCATCTCATTGCTCTCAATTTTTCATAAACTACTTGAGAGACTTATGTATAATAGACTTACTAGTTTTCTAGATAAACATAATGTATTATTTGACAAGCAATTTGGCTTTAGGTCTAAACATAATACTGATCATGCAATACTATCTATAGTAGATAAAATACAAAAGGCAATTGAGGAACGAAACTATTCCTGTGGAATATTCCTTGATGACTTGATTTTAGTAAAGCATTTGATACAGTCAATCACAAAATCCTACTTAGAAAGTTAGAACATTATGGCATAAGAGGAATTGCAAATGATTGGTTCAAATCTTATCTTACTGATCGGCAACAGGTTGTCATGGTAAATAATGTCACATCAGCGAAATGCAGTTTGACATGCGGAATCCCACAGGGTTCTGTTCTTGGTCCTTTATTGTTTTTATTGTATATTAATGACTTCCACTATTCTTCAGATCTGTTTGATTTTCACTTATTTGCAGATGATGCAAATTTATTCTGTGAGAATAATAGTCTCCAGATACTACAAAATAGGATAAACTCTGAATTAATTAATATTCATACTTGGCTAAGTGCTAACAAACTCTCACTTAATATAGAAAAATCAAATTTCATACTTTTTCATCCGCCTCAAAAAAGATTACAGGATTCCACTTTTAATCTCCTTTTAAACAACAAACAATTGAAAAGAGAGTATTGTATTAAGTATCTTGGCTGGGAAAATTAGAAGAAGTATAGGCATTTTATCTAAGTTAAGACATCATGTAGATCTTAATATTCTGTTAAAATTATATTATGTCTTAATTTACCCCTTTTTTGACCTATGGTATCATCATTTGGGGCAATACATATGAATCAACACTTAAACCAATATTTATACTACAAAAGAAAGCCATGCGTACTATCACTTTTTCCCAATTTGATAGTCCTTCCAGCCCTTTGTTCAAATCTCTTCAAGTTATCAAATTCTTTGATCTTGTCACATTTTATATTGCTATATTCATGTATAAATTTCATAACGAGCTCCTTCCTATTGCCTTTCATTCTTTTTTTACTAGAGTAACTAATATTCATAATTATAATACTAGGCTTGCAGCAAAACAATCTTATTATCTTCCTTCCGTAAGAACTAATTATGGCAAGTTTAACGTTAGGTTTCAAGGCCCCTCTATTTGGAACTCCATTGATGATCATATAAAGTTATCATCTGCATCAATGTTTAAGAAAAAAAATGCAAGTTGAGTATCTCGAAAGATACTAGCTAGCGCCTGTATTGATCAACTCTAAGGCTGTTTTGCTCTATTTTTTTCCTCGATTATTTTCCTCTTTTTTCTAATATGTTTTTGTCTTTTTTTCATTTTGCTCACTGTAATGTTCTGTAATGTTCTGAAATGTTCTGTGTTGTTGTGTGCTTTACCGACCTAAATTTGTATCACATAATTGTAACACTGGCTGCCTGCCCTTTTTAACTCTACAGTTATTTCAGGCAGCCAGACCCCTAATTACTTATTATTTATACTATATATATTTTCTTTCTTGTAATTTATTAGGGTAAATAAAGTTGTTGTTGTTGTTGTTGTACAGAAGAAGCCATTCAACCGGACGGAGACATGATCTGTCATCATAGCAGTGATTGTTTGCCAAAGGTCAAAAAGAACCTCAAATAATGAATGGAACGGCAAATTCTCATTGATGTCAGAATATTGTAAAACAACGTGAATAGAAGTCGCTCCTAGCACTTCATGTGACATTCACAAAGCAGAAACGTACAAAGTCATAAATGAATGGGCAATTTGCATTCATTTCTTTTACACTAAAATTCATATGGAATAGAAATGAATTATCATGTACACGACAAATAATTATTTATTTCACTTTAGTTGTTTAATATCTTTTGGCACTACACAACTTCTAAAACTCCACAGACTTCTACAAACTATAGAATACAAACTCAAAGAAGCGATAAAACAATTTTGATCCTTATTCTACTCACTCGTTTTACATGAAATGTTAACGATTTGCAATTTTAGCTAGTTTTGTGAATCGTTTTGCATGCAAACACGCTGGTTTACCTTGCCTATAAAACAACGAATCGAGTTACTCGATTTCCACTCCTTTTACGACGTTCGGTGGCTGATTAAAACTCTTCTACCTTGGATGAAAACCCTCCAAACAGCAGCGATAACAGACCATAACACAGGACAATTTTGTCGAGAGAAATCACTCCAAACAGCAAAACAGAAGCACACGGCATGGAGATGACGTCATTCGCCCCTGAAAAATTTTGGGGGGGGCCAAATTGACAACGTTGTATAGTCCATAAAAGCTAGAGTGATTTCTCGATTAGGGTGCGTTCTCCTTCGTCGAACGCAATCAGTGTTCGTGACATTTTCACAGTGTTTTTAGGCTACTTCATGCTGAGTAAACATCACAAAATAATGCATTACTCGGAGACTAATGACATAAACTGGGATCACTTCCAACAGCTATGACAGATTGTTCAGTGCCGGAGATTTGAATGTGCGTGACGTATACGTGCGTGACAAACGACAACTGTTATCGTGTCATGGACCGTGACCGTAGCTGATCGATCACACAATTGATTCTTGTAATAGGATGGTCTGGTCAGCGAGAGCAACAATCACATAAAAATAAATAAATATAAATCACTTTATTTAAGTGTCAGAGTATTTAGCACTGCTGCACTATTTGTGGACACTGTAAATAAACAAACAATATTACAAATAGAACACGGTCAGGCAAAACATTTGAGCACAGCGGAATGCCGGGTGTGTGTGTGCGTGGGGGGGGGGGGGGGGGGGTACTCAACAAAGTTGGGGGTGGTGATATTATTAGTAGTGGTAATAATAATAAAACTTAATTATAGTGCAACAACAACACACGCTTTATTACCAGAAAGAAAGTTAAATTACAAACATATATTTATACAAATATGTTGTAAATTTACTTAGTGTAACTAAAAGGCCGGTCGAGGTGAGTAAAAATAAGTAATATTCACATATTGCTGCCAAAAGGAACACATTACACATAGTGCCAAATGGAAGACAGAGCAGAAATTATATCTTCTAATTGGTGGACACTATGGACTTAATGGAAACCACTCTAAGACGGAAGGAATCGTGACGAATCTGCAAATTGGCCATTTTGTTTCGTTATTTCCTCTTTCTATTTTTGTTACAAACTAGAAGCTAAAAGTATAAAATATGAAATTAACTTGATTTGGGGACATTGGAGTTTGTGATATTGTTCTTTTTTTCATGCGGTATTTTGGTAATTTTGATCATGAATTGCGGCATTCTCTTAACCTTCCCTTTCATAAAGTGCTATTTACTATGCATTCTGATGGGACTATATCTTGCTTAAAACGATATTTAGTCGTACTGTAAGGCTACCCAATACATCCTAAACAATGTATTGCAGAAAACGCGAGAAAAAATACCCACACAAAATAGCTAGAATAAATCAGACCAACGAGCTTCTCTCAATACTCGTCTCTATGACCACGGACTGCCGGCGTACCTGTTCAAAAGAGCAAACATGTAAATTAAAATATGAAAGCTGTTCATCTCCCCACACTCGCAATTTTGGTTCGCCTTGGCGCCATATTAGGCGAGTTTCAGCAAGCCATGGTTCTTATTTGCATTATCATTTAAAATACTTTTCATTCGATTTGGCTAATATTGCTCTCAGTTAGAGTATCCAGGGAAATTTCAACGGGAGTCTCTCTGATCGATCATGATTTTACTGTTCTACTTACCATCTGTGGAATTTACAGGGTTCATATCTTGTTTGTCTGTTAAGTATTAAAAAAGAAAAGAAAAATGAAACAATTCTGTTAAAGTGAGTAAAATGTTCTAACATACGAAGACAAAGCCCTTATTTCCGCTGACTATTGCAAAACACAAACCAAAATAATCTGGCCATTGCATTTACCTACCGCTCTTTTTGTTAACAATGATGTATACTTGCTCAACGGCGTAACCAACGGCATTTCCAACAATGCACGTGTACTTTCCTTCGTCCTTTTTTGTTACATTAACCAAAGTCAGCTTCGCTCCATAAAAGTCAAACTTGTTATTGCTTTGTGGTAAAGCTAAATGTTGGTTCAAGTCTTGTTCGTTCTGTTTGATGACTTCGTAGTGTGGATGCTCGATTGTACCGTTGGTTGAACCATTTGAAGACGAGGGAAACCATCGCAGCCATTGGAAATGAGGCATGGAATCACTTAACGCTTTGCGCAATAACGTTGCATTTTCTCCAACATAAACAGTGACATTTTGCATGGGTAAGACCACTGGCTCCGCACGGACGCGTTCTGAAAGATGAAAAAGGACGAACAGTAAAAGCCCCCCTGTCTACAATAAGCCCACCCCACAGGTCTAGCAGTTCAATTTTTGCAAACCCCCCTCCCCCCTCCCGCCCAGTTCCCTAGATGGTAGATCATTTTGTGAACAAGAAAACAGTGTAAGTCTACCCTTTTATGTTATTCACCCTATTCACCCAGCACATTAACTTGATTTGGGGACATTGGAGTTTGTGATATTGGTCAATTTTTCATGCGGTATTTTGGTAATTTTGATCATGAATTGCGGCATTCTCCAAACCTGCGGGATGTATATTAGTAGCGTTTTGGTCGACGATAGTCAGTGTGAATTTTTCTGTCAATTTTCGGGTATTCAGGTATTTGGCCGTTACGGAAAAAACTGAAACAGTCTAATTCTGTCACACGAGGCAAACACGAGTTAATATGTATCGTGATAGTAAATAATTCTACTTAATCTTCAATTTCATTGTTCTAACAACCAATTAAAATAAGTGGCGTCATTGTTTTAACGGTCCCTCTGCTCGCTTTTGCCCCCACAACAACTATAACTGCTAGCTATACAGGCTAACTTGGCTATTTTCCGAATATTTTCGCGGAATAGCCCAATTTCGATATATTAAAATTCAGCCTAACACAATAGACCTCAGTACGAGGCTCCGGGGAATAAACTATAGAGTTTGTGGGGTTTATTCCCCAGAGCCTCGTAGTGATGTCTATTTTTTTAGGTTGAATTTTAAAATACGACTAAGGCTATGTTTACGCGGGACCGACTTTAAACGGATCCGGTCCGAAAATTGAACCGGATAGGCCTTCTGTTTACTCGGGACCGTTCTGGAACCGCTCCGGAACCGTCAACAAACTAAGTGGCTCATCAGGCCGGAAATTATCCCGGTTTCAATAGCATGAGGGATGCTAGTGCATCGCATTGTTAACCCCAGTGGTAAATTCGCCAGTACTCATTTACACACCTGGGTAGAGAGAGAGGCACTATGAGAGTAAAGTATCTTGCCCAAAGAACACAACGCAGTGACCGCGGCCAGGGCTCGAACGCGGATCGCTCGATCCGGAGTACAGCGCACTAACCATGAGACCACTGCGCCTCCACCTGGGGACTGTTTGTAGTCTACTAAAAGTTCTATTCTTACCGTGAACATCCAGATGATAAGTATGATCGATCCACCCATACGCGTTGCTCACATTACAAGTGTACTTCCCAGTGTCACTCGGTACCTAGTCCTTCATGGTTAACAAGAGCGTCCACGGACTCAAGTAGAGCCGGCTCCCTCTTTTTCTCTTCTGAAACAATGCTCCGTCTTTATACCATCTCACCGTGGGACGGGGAAACCCATCGGCAGAACAGTCCAGCTTCACTGTGTTACCGACGGGAAATGCGAGAAGGTTGCGTGCCAGTTTACCTACTGATACAGTGAATTTTGGAGCAGCTAACAAGTAGAGAATAAATAGGATTAAAACAAACAAAGTGTTGGCCGTTTTGTGCAGGGAGGAAAACCAGAGAACCCGGGGAAAAACAGATATTAAAAAATAATTTTTTTGAAATTAGAGGGAATTAATCTTACCTGGTGATGAATCTGGATAGGTCGGTAGGTCTAAAACAAAAGAATCAAGTAAACTAAAACTTCAATTGCATTATCAAGTAAGCTTTTCGTAGATATACTTTAGCTTGCCGAAAATGAAAATCGGACTACAACAATTTCTTCCACGTTACTCTGTAAGGTTTTTTAGATCCTCAACTAACGGCTGCTGACTGTGGAATGACTGGAGACAGTGTAATATTCTCTAGCTTGGAGAAATCCCTTGGATACTACATAGTTAATAGAGGGAAATGGTTATGAAGCCCGGCAAAGTTCTTTGTTATAGGTTTTTGTTCGCTATTTTGGGGGTTGACCGTGCACAAAATCTGACAAAATACAATAGGTGGTTACGTGTGTTCATGAAACTACAGTGGAACCCCTTTAATACGGCCACCAACGGGCCATGGAAATTTGGCCGTAATAGACTGGTCTATCTAGGGTACTAGGAAGCCGCAACTTTCGTATTCATTTGCTTTTTACACACACGATGACTTAATCGCTTTGTGGTTTTGAATAAAATACTATCATTCAATATTGTTTCTCAAGTACTGTATTTGTTTTGTTTGATTAATTATTAATTGTATTTGGTTCGAGTGGCCGCATTAACGGGGTAAAATTGTAAAGGATTATACAGATTGGGATTTCATAATGTGGCCGTTGGTCGTATTAACGGGGTGGCCGCATAAACGGGGTTTTATTATAAGAAAATGTATGGGCGTTTCGCCGGGACAAAAAAATGTGGCCGTAATAACGATGTGGCCGTATTAATGAGGTGGCCGTAAGGCGGGGTTGCACTGTAACCAACAAAAACATTGCGATTACGTAATTCATGCATAGTGTATGAGCGCAAAACAAAAGATGTGCACAGTCATGGACCTTCCAACCTAAATCTTTGCCTCTTTGTTTGCTTCTTTGATGTGTACCGGGCTTCCTAACCATTTCCCTCTATTAACTATGGATACTATTAGTATAATGAAATAGTGGCACTGGCGATACGCCAGATTTCATCCTAAATACCAGAGCAGTAAAAAAAACTTGTCAACCTTCGTCCTTGCACGCGTTGCAGTTGAAAGCGCATTGCATCCTACTGAAATTCATATGCAGTAAAACCTCGTTAATCCTACTAGTGAAGCTTGGTTTGCACCAGCGACACTCAATCAGAAAGATCAAAATGTTTAAATCGCTGGTGAACTCTTGCGCTTGCTCTCATGTTTAACAAAATTACTAACTCAGGTTTTCTTTACTGACGCCGGGGCAAAGAAAGTGACCGTAACTACGACCCCACGTGTTCTATCGCTCATAAAAAAAGATGGCGAGTATATTCTAATTGTTTTAGTAGACACATTAAAGGATTGCAGTCCAAAACCTACAAGTTTTTGTATTCTTAAGCCACGATTCAAGAACAATTTTTCATATTAAGAGCAACGCGCATGCGATCGTGGATGATCAGCGAAAAGGAAACACTAAAACTATTGATGAACCAATCAGATTCGCCGATTTCTACAAAACACGGCTGCGTGTCTCAGTACTAAATAGAAACGCGACTGAAAGTTTGGAAGAACTTAAATGCTGTAGGAACATGAACCGCAGATGAGAGTTTCTGCAGCTTTTTCGAGTTCTCCCAAACTTTCACGAGTAGTGTCTCAGTTTAACAATTTTACTATGAGCCCGAGTTTTCTATGAGCGAATAGGGCGCAGCCGAGTTTTTTATCGCACACAGAAAATTCAGGCTCGTAGTCTAATATTTATTGTTAAATAGAAAACAATTTTTAATAGAACACAGCTGAGGTTCTACTAAACCTAGATAGAGAAACAGAGAATTAAATGTTTTCTATTTATCAGTTAAGAAAACATTGCGAGCTAAAGCAAAGAAAGGAAGATCATTCATTTCGATCATCAAAATGTAAGTTCTCTTCGAACCTCTAACTAATAATAACTTACTTTCAACAAAAAGCTGTATAGTATACGTATTTTTGCCGCAGTCATTCGTAGCCACGCACGTGTAGAAGCCAGCGTCCGCTGTTTCAGTTTTCTTTATCTTTAAGGATTTGTTCGATTTGAATCTCATCCTTTGATGGTCTGATGGATCTAGTGTCTTATTGTTCTTTAGCCAGTAAGTGGAAACGTCTTTGTCTTTAACCCGGCAAACGAGTTTGACATCCTTTCCTGCAATTACCTCAACTACCACCGTATGGTCTCCCCTCTTGCCGCGGATTTCAGGAACTGAAAAAATGGAGCGGAACAATGTTTTCGCAAATCAAGCGATCGTTTCTAACTAGCTTTTTAATTTTTCTTATTTTTTTTAGGTACATTTTAACTTATTTTGAAATAATGCTGGTTTCTATTTTTAGCTTTCTTTTACTATGTCTTTTTCATCTTTTTTTATTGTAAAGCACCATTCACTTGGTTATTTGTTGGTTTGTCCAGCGAACGTATATAAATACTTTTATCATTACCATCACCATCAGCAGTATCATCAACATTTATGACAATTTATATCATTATCATCATAAGCATAATTATCATAATCATTAACATTATTATTATCATTATCATTATCATTATCATGATCGTCATCATCATCATTATCATAGAAAACGGAGCTGTCTTTTTGCTGGATTTGCAAAGGCGTTTTGTTCAGCTGCAAGTGAAAGGGGCTTTGCCACTGCACGGGTTTTAAGAGATTTTTAAACAGCGAAAATTTATATTTGGTGAAGGAAACCTAAAAATAGTGGGCCATTTTTATTAACAATTGCTTTTTAAGGGCAGGAATACTGTTAACAAGCGTCTTTGGCTGCGGATGGCACGTTGTTTCCGAGCTTTTTCATAATGGTCTCAATTTGTTAAAAATTACTATGCTGGTGCTATCATGCCTAATCAATAGTCAAGATTTTGATTTCAATTTGAAAAGTCGGTCACCGGCTTTTCACATTACGTCGTTGTTTCAAGGAAAACCCACTCAAAGCTAATTACAGTTCTTTCTCTGTTCAGCAATTCACTATTTTCATCGTGGAGTTCTGAATAGTTACGCAGCTCTCGTAAGTTTGTAATTCTACTGGTCCCCTAGTGTAGCAGCTGCTATTGTTTTGGGGGCTAGGGGCACTGTTCTTGTTGTTTGTTCTATTGTTCTCTCAGCCACTCATGTGAGACCTTATGAGAGCTGCATGGCGATCCGGAGTTCTAAGCGCATTTTTGAGTGAAGGTAATTATAGTCATAACTTTTGCACCGTTTTGACCAAAAATGCAGCAAAATCCCCATGATAGTGTTCTTGACATAAAATCCCGCCAAAACAGAAATTGTCTCAACCAGGGACCTGCAATATCCAATCCCTTCTTGCTTTTCCCCATGATTTGGATACCATAAAAGCCCCCTCCGACCCCGCCCTCTCTATCAAGCCCCATCTCTGATTATTAAGCCCTCTCCCCCACCACGAACCACTATACGGTCCAATCTTCGTCATGCCATTGAGTCACTGATAACTGACAAATTTGTAAGGTTCGAAAACAGGTTTGAACTAACAAATCCGCTTCCCAGCCGACTATGACGAGACCAAATTTTAATTTACAAAATATAAATAAGTCACTGGCCGGATCCTTGCCTGATAAATTCAAATTACCCATATAAGGGTCATGATAAATTCGATATATCAAAACTCACCCAGTTGTTCGATCCAAACATCTATCATCTCTCCGATTAGCAAGTTGACCCACTCTTTAACTGACCTTTAATTTTTTTTTTCATTTTAAAGACCTCCTCGTAGTTTTTGACAGAAAAACCATATGCTATCTTACAGTGAGGTCTAAGATTACAGAAATATCGCATGAAAAATTGGCCGATATTGCAATAACGCAAACCCCAATGTCGAATTCAAACTGTGGGAGAAATATCTTGGGTAGATTCCAAGAAACAGCCCAGTAAATTACCCAATTTTAGTTATTGGCCATCAACTACCGGTACCTGATTCAGACCTTTGAAAAGTTGGTAAAAAGCTTGTGTGGGAACGGGGGAGGAGAAAAGCGCGCAATGTGACCACGCTCGCCGTTTTACGTCCGATCTGTTTCTTCCCCTTTTTGCGCTTGCTTGCTAACAAGTCGGCTCTCGCCCACCTCGTTGGGCTCTCGCTCGAACGGCGGCTACCGTAGCCTTTGGTGGAGTCGAGCGACAGCCGGAAATACGTCTGCGTTCGCAGGTTATGGCTACCGTAGCTTCATTCGTAATACAGTAGAAATAGATATAGCAACTATAGGGTTCAACGGAAGAGTAACACTAACCTGAGCATCGCGTAGACCTTGCTTCGCTGAATGGCAGAACGACCAGGAGGGCAATCAACAACGCTTTCGACAAGAAACGAAGGATCATCGTCAAATCGTGCCAGAATTGGTTTCCTGTTTTTGCGGTATTCCCGGATTCCACTTTAGTGAACAGCTTACTCGACGTCTTTCTGCATGGAATAAACATGGGGTTCATTGAGTTTCCATCTCTGTATATTTAACTTGCTTATTTTAAAACAAGAAGAAGCAAAAGAAAAGTAGTTCAAGAATCGACAACAGTATCGCGAAGGAAACCTTTATCACGCGCAGCTTAGCATTGTGTAGTATCGCTTTCTGCTGAGGCAGAACAGCAGTTTCTTTAGCAAATAATTCCCCCGCCTTAATTCCGCGGTCTCTGCCTTTTATGCTTGTTTAATTTGATCTTAGAGTACGATTCTGAATAGCATCAGACATATTCAGTTCATGTTGATACACGCAGATCTGTAACATCAATACGTTGTAGTGAATGAGTTATCCGTATCCAAGCAAGCAAGTCAGTAGTTGGAACCCGGATAAAAACTATCAAAGTAGGATTTACAGTGTACAGTTATCTAGCAAGTTGTGCAGTTTTCTTGCTTACCTGTTAAGTCCGTAATTCAGTGTCAACAAAGAGGTTTATCGCGGATGCTGTGTAAATCGTACTAGCATAATTTGATATAAGAAATTCTGAGCATCTCTCCGCACGTCGGAAGTGTTCCGTCCTGTGCTGACCCTTCAGGGTGTCCGCGACCCTTTTAGACTGCTATATATATCGAGTAAACATCGGGGTTGGTACATTTCGCTGACCCCCAGCCCATGGACCACCACGATGGACTACCAAAATGGACTACCTTTTTAAATGGACTGTCAAATGGACTACCCATATGGGCTACTTAATAAACTACCTTGAGAACAGAACTAGAAAGAAATATCACCCCTTGTTTTTTGTTTTGATCAATTCACCGCGATCCACCATCTTGTTTTCATTTTGTGTTTATTAGAGTACCTATACATTTGTTTTTGTACAATAAAACTTGTTAACTGGTCGTTCATAATTTACACGTTTTTTTGTTGGTAAATCGATCCAGACGCACTCGGCTGCTTAAAGGGGCACTGTCACGGACATTTTTTGGCTTTTTTTAGTAAAACGGCACCAAAATTACGACTAAGTACTTTCAACCATGCAGGATATGCTCCTAGAACATAAAGGGAAGGATATCTAGCAAATTGTTTAAAGAAGATGGTGACCGTAAGTAGTTTTCATCAATTTTTCCAAACCACAAGGACACAACTTGAAAAAGTCAGGCTGACTTTTTCAAGTTGAGATCAAAAGCTCCCGATGATATGACAGTGATACCACTCTATATTTAGCTTAAATACACTGGTATAGTTATTTCAAGAAAACTTGACCACTGTTAATTGGTTTTCAAAGGTGTAAAGATGTTTTTGGGCTGTTGAATTTTTGAGGTTATGCTCGTGACAGTGTCCCTTTAATTGCGTCAGACTTCAAATCACGCAACTTTTGATGTTTTCTCGCCAGGAGCCATTAAAATCATCACCTGTTTAAGATTTTACGAATACTCTACTCGCAGTTTTGTGCGAATTCCTTTTTTGTGTCCTCATTTAAGTGTTTGATTCCGGAGCTAGTGCTGAATATTTATTGCGAAATTGACATGCAAGCTATTTTTAAATTAAAAATAACCAGCGGTTAGGAAGTGCGGGCTAGAATGCTTTTGAGTCGAGGGATTTTCAAGAAACTTTCGTCGAGTATTGAAATTGGTTGGCCATCACGTTGGGTAGTTATCATAAAAAAATCTGCATGTCTCTGTTTGAAAATGATTTCCAGTCCGTATGGCGTACTGATCAATCTCAGGGTTTGTTGTCATTATGTGTTACACCATGGTTACACTTCGGTAATAGCGTACATGAAGTTTCTGGATCCGCCATTAAGTTCTTTGTATTTGAGATTCCATAGGCTGCCATGTCGGTTTGGGAGAGCGTCGAGGGCCTTCTTCTCGTTTTTGTTTGGCAAAACAAAGTTCAGGGAAAGGTAGGATTGTCCTGAATTATTATTTTGGCGAGCAAACATTCCTTCGTGTGTCTTCGGAAACATTGAGAACCGAGACTGCGCAGTTTGTACTGGAAATCAATTAAGGAACTCAGGAATTAAAGGCTGGGTGGGTTTAAAGATACGGCCTTGAAAATTAAAGCTCTAATTTATAGTAATGAAATGAGCTTTTTGAAGTATCTGTAGGGTAGCAGCAGTATAAGCAGAAAAGATGAAAGTATTTTCGTGGTGTTCCAAAAATAACTTTCTTTAAACTCAAATCTTCGCAATACAGTAATGTATAACTCTCTAGACACATCTACGCGTTGCGGACCTATGCGTAAAGTTAGCTCAATGCGTTGGTATACTGAATGTCCGCCGTTCTTTCCGCCTCCTACCCCACTATAGACCCTGTGTATGAGTTACACCTAATTCAAAGCAATGAACTTCACTGCAAGCAGGTTCCATTTAAATAAGGAGATTTTCAAGTTTGAGTACGGAGGATATTTTGTGGGAAGGTAACAGGGTCTAACAGTTCATGTGTATTATGCATGCTTTCAAACTGAAACAGAAGAATTTGCGAGAAGCCATCACATTACACTCCGCGTTCGTTAGTACATATTGGGGCGATGGAAGGCGCAGTGACCTAAAGGTTAGGCCCTGATTACATGGGCCAAGCTGGGCTGACTCGGTTTGCCGAGATATCTTTCAGCCCTGTATTATATGAGCCGGGCTAACCCGGGTGGACTAAATTGACGGGTTCAATTTTGAGCGATTTCGTGCGTCATTTTGCAGTTTTAGGTAGCTTCGTGGTCTAGTAAACATTTGTGCGCTAAATAGAAAAAGAAATTTCGATGAACTGGTGATTCATTTCGTTCCAAAGCGAAATTAAATCGCGAGAAAAGCGCTCGCGCGGTAGGCCGAGCTGGCCCGGCGAGCGCGATATGCGATTACATGGCTAATTTCGATCACTGAGCCGGGATCCTGGCATCCTGGCTAACTGGGCTGGCTCGGTTGTCATGTAATCACGAAGATGATTGTTGTTGCGTTTAACAAACGTGCCAAGATCTCGGCAAACCAAGCCAGCCTGGTTAGTGCGCTGGCCTCCTGAGCGAGCGATCCCGCTTTGTGCCGTGACCAGGGTCACCGTGTTGTGTTCTGGCCAAGACACTTTACTCTCATAGTGCCTCCCTCCACCCAGGTGTATAAATGGGTACTGGTGCATTTACTGCTGGGGGTAACCCTGCGATGGACCAGCATCCCATCCAGGGGGGAGTAGAGATACTCCTAGTCGCTTCATGCCACGGAGAATCGGCATATGCTCCGGTCTGATGGGTCACTAGGCTCGAATGCAGACTTGAAGGGTTTTTTACCAGTTGATAACTGCTATTCAAAAGCTAAATGGATAGTGCATCAATACCAATAGCTTATATTGAATTCAACTGAATCAAGTCCCAAGTCACTAATACAACCTGTATGTCATGACCTTTTCAGTGAACAAAACGCTCTTCAAGACAAAACTAACGAGCTGAACAGTCTAAGTAGTATAGAGTAATATATATAATGTATTCCCCATTGTATTGCCAGCTTACTGTTAACTGAACTTTCCCACATAAATATCACTCACTCGGACCAATTTAACTGAATAACTGCTATTCTATACAATTTGCAGTCGTCGTTCCTATCAAACTTCTTCCATACATATAACATCATGTTATTTCTTTCATTCTTCTCAAATAAGTTTGGGAATTAAGGAATAATTTTTGTGGATAAATAGCGTCGAGGTTGCAGTGACAGCTAACTATTTTTCATATTTCTGTTGACCTGAAGGAAGTGAACGGTTTCTTCGAAACAAGCGAAGAATTGAGTATTTTTTTTAATTTATCTTTTTTATTTTCGTAATCAAGGCAGCCAACGAAAAATAAATCACACCTTCAGGATTTTCAAAGGTTTTTAAGTAGAGCCTCAGGTTAAAAAGCAACATTGAGAATTAATGAGACGGGCCAAGGAATTAAGGTTTAGAAGACCACAGGCTCTTTTATTATGATAAATATTTAATGATCCCTCGTTGTCAAACTGATTATTCGAACTGAGAGATTTTTATTTCAGTCCATTACTGCATTAAGATCCTTTTCCTAAACTCCACGATCGTGAAAAAAAAGGTTATACGCTAAAGCATTTTCAACAGGCGCAAGATTTTTATAATAATTGTGTTATGTTGTTATTTTCGTTTCTGTCTCAAATTTAGTTATTTCTAAGGGATTTAAGATACCTTAAGCATACTACAGCTTGTGACTGAACAGGTGCACCTAATGGGAATAGCAAACTGGCTGGTGAATCGACGTAATTGTGCTGCAAATTTCCTTGAGGTTTCTCGTAATTGGACAGGAATGTGCCATGATGAATGTAAAGCTTTGAATCTGTGATGAATCCGTGCTTAAGAAAATGTTTGTTGATTTAATCCGTCGCGATAGTCGTGTCTGTGACTGGTGCTGTTGATGAATATGGAATGCCTTCCTTTGGACAGTCATGCCGTATTGGTTGGTGTTTTGTACCTATCTCTGATTTGCGAGATATTTGCGTGTCTAACGCGGAAAATGGCACAAAAAGAAGGCAAGAGGAGAAATGACAGGCCGAGGAATCGTGTCAAATCACGAAGATGTGGACTTTTCACGGGTTCCGTCAGAAGAACTTGTTCAGTTCGACCAGCAGCAAGGCAAGGCAGCTCGCGTCATTTTGTTCAAATGCGGATTCTGGCAAGAGGCTAAAGTAATCAAAAGCGAGTCATGATATTTCATTTTAACTCGAGTCAAAAACCATACGTTTCTTCCTACGTTTGAAGTTAACGACATGTCTCAGTTCTAACGTTTAAGTTAGTCCCTGATATACGATGTTTTTCGACAAGGCACTGGCTTCTGTATACGTATATGCAACGGAAGAAAAACTGCAAACAGCAACAGCCTTGGTTGAATTAGATTATTTAATTCTGGATTACCGGCGTAACACATTGGTGAAAATACTGTTTATTTGAATAAACTGAACTTCGTATCATCTGAAATGTCAAGTTTCCATCAAACCAATGACAGAAATATTGCTTTTTTCAATACTTAAGTTGTAATAGTCGAGAATAATCGAAGTTCATAAGAAGACATTTTTCAGCAAAAGCGCATGATCAAGATTGTATATTGTACCATAGGGACATCGCAGTTTTCAAGATTATGAAGTTGAATCTATAAAACTAGAAGAACAGAAGCGTTGCTGCTTCTGATAAAATCTTTAACTGAAATTCATTCCTGAAATTTACGAGTGAGGTCCGGAACGCGCAAGCAAAGAAAACAAAATTAAAAAAAGCTTTCAAATCAAAACAACATCATTAATTATTCGTGCTGTTGCGAAGTTTTAAAATGCTTTTTCCAAATGTATCCATGATTAATGGTTAGCTTGCGTGGGATTAACTAACAAACAGCAAGACGTTTTTAGCTGGCTGACAGCAACTTGCTATCAGGTCCCTTTTTCCGCATTTTTAGCGCGAAAGAAAAAAGCTAGTCATGCAGACTTACTGCAAGTTTCAAGCTAACAGATGGCTCGGCATTTTAACAAGCAAATTATTTCTCAAACTCTGCGTCCTCTCTAACATAATGGCTGACAAATAACAGCAAACTTTTATCTCACAACTGACAAATTGCTCGTAATTTAACTGACAAATCATGGCTCCACCCCAACATCCTTCCTAAACATGCTCTCGAGCGGGCAGGCGACCCTTAAAACTGGGTCGATTTTTCGCGGTTTTTCGCGCTAATTTAAAAATACTGCCTGATCTTCCTTTCTGGTGAAGACTGCTTTGACATACCGAACAAGAATGACAAAACGAACGGAACTAAAAAAAATCTAGTCTGCAATAAGGACAACCAAAGAATAAGCCTTTGTAATATAAAATCGTAATTTAAAAGTGATTAAAATGGCATTAAATTGTTCCTGGGGGCTTTAATGTTTTTAGCATAAAAAGAAAAGGTATTAAAAAAAGCACTCCGTGGAAATTAAAATGATTTTTTGGGAAATTATCAATGGAAACAGAAGGCCAATTTCCACAGATCCTGAGACAACAGCTCTTGACGACCGAAGGGCTGAGGTCGAGTTCCTTTTATCTTGCCGAATTTGTCATCAAACATTCAGCATTTCGTTAACCGTCTCATTAGCCACTAGTTAGCTTGCAAGACGGATTACTCTTTCATCCGGCATTTTACTGAAGGAACAATTTAAAGTCGTTTCTTATGTGGATTATGTGGAGCGTTTAGGGTTCGAGCCCTGGCCGGGGTCATTGTGTTGTGTTCTTGGGCAAGACACTTTACTCTTTCCACCCAGGTGTATAAATGGGTACCGTCGAACGAATACTGGGTGTAACCCTGCGATGGACTAGCATCCCATCCAGGAAGGAGTAGAAATACTTCTTTACAGTCGCTAAATGCTACGGAGACCGGGATAAGCTCCTGCTGTATGGGTCACTTTGCGCGACCCAGACGGACTTCAGTTTTAATGTGGGTTAAGCTTTCGCATCTTTCGCTCCTGGCAAAAGTAGAAGGCATGATAATAGGCCTTATGCATGATGACGTCTTATGCTCAAAATTCACCACCAAGCCTCGTTTACGCAAATTATTCTCAACCCTCTGCCACCTTCGTGCAGTTTTCACGTGGGTATTCTTTTCATCTTTGCTGCTTTGGGAATTCGTTCATGATAAAATTTACAAGTTTGCACTTCGAAAGCGAGGCTTGGTGGTGAAACTAGCCAGTCTGACGTAAACATGCATAAGGGCTATTCGAGCAATCTCGATTGTCTAAATCGAAAAGTGGATTGGTCAACGGAATCCTCGGAGGAAGGACGAGAACCAACAACAAACTTGTCCCACATATGACGCCGGGAATGGGAATAGAACCCAGGCCACATTGGTGGGCGGCAAGCGCTCTCATTATTGCGCCACCCCTGCCTCCTATTGGTAAAGAAAACAAACCGCAACAATGCAATCTAGTACCCAGATCTTCTCTCTTCCAAGCGTGATCAGCAACCTTCGATTCTACGATCCTTTAACAGTTTAAGCCAGTTATTGCTGCTTACGCCGAAGCGTCTGACAATTGCATCCAAATTTCCTTCGATGGAACGTTGGAGTAGAACATCCCTCCAACCAGCGACTCATTAAGTTGTGACGCATTTAATGAGAGCGCACACTGCAAGTTTACCAAGCACCATACGAGTAAACAATGATGATCTGTTCCTCGCTGCTAGGAACACTGAATTCAGTAAGATACTGAATACAGTTTTGAAAATTACGTTTAGACTATTTGTCAATCTTGAGCTTGTTATCCGCTGTGTGCGCGTTAAAATCACTAGTAAAAAGATTAGGATTGGGGAACTCTCTAGTTCAATCACCACTCGGAGCAGTGATGCAAATTTAGTATCAGCATTAGACTCTTAAATTAGCTCCTTCGAGAATGGAAGAAGAAGAAAGCTCGTGGATCGAAACAAGCTTGTAAGATGAATTTAGAGTATGACGCGCATAACGTCACAGTTAAATTAATTATACGAGACTGACAAAACGCATTGATTCTTTACACTTAGGTCACTAATAAATTAATTATACGTCACAAACCACTCGTCGTAATTAACCATTTTTAATTCGGCAGTACAGTACGTGCAGTAGTGCAATTACTTTAAAGATGTGCGGGTCTTTGTTGTCTAAAATCAGGAAGTCTGGTAACAGGGTTACGCCTGCTCCAAGTACCGGCTCTCTCGAACCAAAACGAGTTCCAATGGTAACTAAACTTGCCGATGGGCTGACGGAAACGCGGGTGTCAAGTCCTATCGAGAGAGTTTTAGGTCAACACGAAGATACTGATATCAAGGCTTCTGAAAGCACAAATAAGGGTACAGAATCTGAATCAAAGGCTGAGGCAAGAGCTACAGAGATCGAAAGCGCGGCGGCCAAAATGATGGTGGGACCGTCAACTGACTGTCCGCGCGACATTCTACCCGTGTGTCGACCAACAATCGATATAAATAAAGTTAAAGAAGTGGTCGCTAAAGACATGGCGCGTCTACGAAAACTGGAAGTTAAAAGAATGTTGGCGAGAGGGAAAGTAGCTGAAACGGTTTCTAAAGAAAAGCTAGCTAAAGAAAACTTGGCTAAAGAAACACTGCACAAAGAAAAGCTTGCTAAAGAAAAGCTAATGGTCAGAGAAAAGCTGGAGGTGATTCAGGGTGGACCATCATCTAGCACCAACACAGTGTTTACCAAGCCCATAAGCCCTGCTCGTTCCATCCTCCTAGGCAAGACTAAAAGTGCTATCGCTTTTGAAGTTCTCGTTGGAAGCAAGCGTAAGGACACCGTTCTCCTTTCCGCTAGGGTACCCAGACGCCTTCGCAGGCTTGACAATCCGCCGCAACTGACGGCTGAAGTTATGAGCGCAAAGCAACTGGCCGCTCAAGAGAAAAGGGTCAAGGAACTGGAGCAAGTCCGAGACTGCGCACACGCTTCTGCCCAGACTGCTAGGAGAAACTACCCAGTCAATGACACGTGAGCACTGTAGCGCAGAACAAACTCTTCCCTTCAAAGTTTGAAAGTGCTAAAGAACTACTTGGAATGCCTTTGTCACCGGCCGTAAATGCACAAAAATGCTCAGCCACAAGTGAGATCGATTCGCACTAGAAAATGAAAGCAATCAGCGAAACAGGTTGCTTTATTTTCCCCGAAAACCAATACAATAATTTATTATAAGTGACTGTTATGACCTCTGGCGGTCATGACTTTAGATCATAGATTTTTTAACAACTTATCTTAATGTAAATACCTCGCACGGTAACTCATATTTGCATGCAAGTCTTAATTTATAGTTAGTGTTACTTCTTTATAAGTGTTTTAGTCTAGTTATTTACAATTTTCCCCTATAAGCTTGCATTTGACACTAAAAAAAATAAATAAATAGAAAGTACACGACAAAGGTGTCGCTATAAGTTAATCTCTTCGTTTTCTAGGTATTGGTTTTGGAGGAGACAGAAGAATCTATCGAGGGCTTTCTCTCCTTGTTGTGGCATATTTTACTTTTTAAAAGAGATAAAAAGCTTGGTTCTGTTAGCTTGAGAGCAAGTAAATAGATAGAATAATCTCAATCAAGACTTTGCATTCCGCCGCGACACGCATGCCACATCTTTTCTGGAGGGAGGTTGCTAAGTCCCTGGTGAGGTTAGTCCCACGGCTGCTCCTGCAGGCCAGCATCGAACAACCAATGCGCGGTTTTCGTTTAATTTGTTATATGTCGTGTTCTTTTGTGGAAATACCTGTCGCATTTTTTCCTTCCACTGATGCTAAGGAATTCCAGCCAAACATGAAAACGCGAGCTCTGGTAAATGTAGGTCAGAACGCTCCCAAGACAGAACGTTCCTGACAAAACCCGTTCTGCTTTTTAATGTTTGCCCACATCGTAAATCCTTTGTGATTCTCGCTATGGTTAGGCATTTGCTCAGAATCTTCGCCTCCTAATATGTTCCTATCTTTTGTCGAATACTGCCCCAGAAAAACCACCACTGTTCTTGGGCTCAGGACTTCAGAAGTCATTAAAGACGTCTGTTACGACTGATCTGGTGTTTGCTGTGTTTAGGACGCTTCTTGTAACGCAGCATCCTAAACTGTCTAAACTTGACGACAGCAACCTCATAGTCAAGCTTTACGTTGTTTGACGAGAGATCACTTTGCAATGATTACAAATGTCGACCAAGCGCCACAGCAAATTGTTTTTGGTCTGGGCTTCACCGAAGACATGGCCGCCACATGAGTCGGCATGGATCTGTCTTCTCGGTCACCATGTCCAAGCTGGCCATAATAGCCTGGAACATAACAAATTCGAATCACTACTGCAGCCATGTATCGCTCGTAGCCAACAGATGTATCATGAAAGATACCATAGTGTGACTGAGTTCAATACTGGTGAAAGCTGATCAAGCTGGAGGAAAGTTATTTAGTGTAGGATGGAGGAATGGCAGGACGTCCAAAAGTGCAAATTAACTGGAAGGCCTCCTCTTTATTTTCTCGTAGATGGGCCAGAAGCCAAAGAGATTTTGTCCGTCCGTCCATCTTACTTACTTTGGGAGGCGTGCCGTGGCCTAATGGTTAGCGCTCTGGATCAAGATCGATCCGGATCTGGGGTTCTGGATCAGGCGGTCTGGATTCGAGCCAAGGTCACTGGGTTGTGTTCTTAGTTAAGTCACTTTACTCCCACAGCGCCCCTCACCACCCTGGTGAATCAGAATAAATGGGTACTGGCGAATTTAATTCTGGGGGGGGGGGGGGGGGGGAGGGTAACCCTGCGATGATGGACTAGCATCCCATCCAGGGGGATAGCAATAGTCTAATCCTCGGCCTGATAGACCACTAGGCCATAATGTAGACAGCCTACCTACTGATTGCTGTTGCACTGAAAGCAGAGCAGGGCGGCAAGATACGAATTCATTCACAACGAAAAAAACTGAACGTAATAAGAACTTACCCCATCCCCAGGTCCACACACTTCCGTCACCTGCAAGCCCAATATCAAATTATTAATAAAAGGAAATTCTCTTCTTGATACACCAAGACAGTCGAATTTTACCGCTTTTGAATTGTATGGATTGTCAAATGGATTGCCGTACAGTCGAGACATAAAATTCTGACTGTTGTGGAGAGGTGGCTGTTATAGGTTCAAGTGTATATTTATAATGAAATTTGGAAATATCACAATTTGACCAATTTTGCATACCAGCCACTGCAGCAGTGTGTCTTGTTCCACAGCTGACCATCAATATCTCTAAGTCATCAGGAAAGTTGATTGGTACAGGAAATGTCTGACACTGAACCTGGTCACTGGATGACTGTCTATCGTTACAATCTTGAGTGACGGTCAAACCTAACTGTCCTTTCTCATTCCATCCCCACATGTACAGGTCACCAAACTCTGAGGGCAAAACACAATTATATAATTGTACTGTTAGTATTAATTGATAATCCCTCAAGATTTTTTCATGTGCCATTGTAAAGACCACAGTTTTATTCGCTTCTCAGAACAAATAATATCCACAGAAAAATCATTGATAATGTCCACATTTTTGCCCAAGTGAAGGTTGTCGCTTACCATACGGGAGTCGCGGTGGCCTAATGGTTAGTGCGCTGGACTCAGGATTGGGCGGTCCGGGTTCGAGCCCTGGCCAGGGTGCTGCGTTGTGTTCTTGGGCAAGACACTTTACTCTCATAGTGCCTCTCTCCACCCAGGTGTATAAATGGGTACCGGCGAATTTACTGCTGGGGGTAACCCTGCGATGGACTAGCATCCCATCCAGGGAGGAGTAGAAATACTCCTAGTTGCTTTATGCTACGGAAACTGGGATAAGCTCTGGCCTGATGGGCCCCTTGGCTCGTAAGCAGACTTTACCTACCTTTTTAAGGTAAAGCTCTAAATGAGGCAGCCCTTCTCTTAGCGTGCATAGCTGGCGGTTTTATAGGGGTTATACGTGCATGAGTAAGTGAAGAAGCCGCAAGAACAGCGGCAAAGCTGAGAGGGGCCTAGGGAGGAGAAACGTGCTTTTCTTCTCTCTAGGCCCCTCGTGGCTTTGTGGCTTACTCGTGTGCTACTGTTAGAGTGACCATGTAAAAAATTATAAAGGCGTTATTACGTTTACTTTGGAATTAGCTTGAGCCACGCCCAGATAGTTTCTTTGTTTGGAAGTTTAATTCAAATTTTCCTGATAAGCATGTCTCTTTGATAAGCGCATCGCTCCCCCCTCCCCACCACGATGTCATGATCACACAGTCATGTAACTGCATAGTCAAAAAGTGTAAGCAATAAAAAAAATTCTTCTAATTTGCACTACAAGATTTTCAATTGACGTATCCCGAGTTTTCTTATCTTTTCTTACCACTTATTGCAGCTGAATGCCAGCCACCCGTAGCTATAAAGTGAATCTTGATTCCTTCCAGGGCTGGAACAACTTCTGGACCTTGCTCTTCGACTAACAATCCACGACCAAGCTGCCCACGACTAAAAATAAGGCAGATACCATGTTAGTTACTTGGATGAACATGTTTACAACCTTCCAGTCCATTACAGGGCTTGAAAATATAATTGAATTCCATCTTGCTCTTCAGACAAGCAGATCTTGACTTTTGCTTGCCCAGGATAGTTGCATACTTGTCTTAGTTAAATGATTTTTTTATGATTTAGCCATCTGATAATTTATCTGGGCCCTTACACATCAGGAAAGAGAGAATAACAAATTACTTGCCCAGAAGAAAATCAGAGTTGCTTTTACTTTTCAGTTTGATTTTTTAATCCATTTTACCCTAACGATCCATGCTGGTTCTAGCTAATAAACTTCTAACAGGAGGCATTCTTTGAAAGGTGGGGGAGGGGGGGGGGGGGGTAGGAGGAATGAAGAGAAAGGGAGGGAGGTAAGGGTCAGAGGGATTGGATAAAGAGGCACTTAACTAGCTTAAATAACAAAACCAGCAAAAAGCAAAGCAATACCTGCCACTGCCAAGGCTGTACACAACTCCTAGTGATGTTAATAACAGAGCATGTTCTTTGCCGCAAGCAACTGAGGTTATCTGTTTAGTAAGATCTATTGGTCGGAACACCAGAACTGGGTTTGTATCAGAGCCATCCTGAACTTCATTAGTTATGAAACCAGCCTGTCCATTACCTTCATTGAAACAATACTAATTATTGAAAAAAATCTTTTGAGCCCTGTCTATTTTGCTGCTGAAGATAAAGTCTTATCTATCCTCAACTGGGACTGTACCACTCACTGGGACTGTTGCCTTGACGTGGCTGAGTGGCTTGTGCGTCCCAATGACTCCAAGAGCTATGCCGGCAAGGGTGTTTACACCCCTGGTAGGGCCTCCCAAGCCGGAAAGGTCAAGGAGTAGGGTCCAGACTAAAGTCAGTCCCACGGCCCTCCAGGTATGGGGGTTGGGCTTGAGGTTAACAACCTCATCCCGTACAAACTACTTGTTACGGAAACAGCAACGAAGATAACCAACAACAACCTGCACACAGACCTTCCAGGGTCTCCAAACCGTATGACTGCCAGTGGTGAAAGCCAGAAGGAAACTACTGGCATGAAGTTGGAAGTGCTGAGTGCAAAAACCAAGATCAGGCTTGGTTTTTGGAACGTACGTACTATGTACGAAACCAGAAAACTTGCTCAGGTCACAGCAGAAATGAGAAGGTGTAGATTACATGTGTTGGGTGTTAGTGAAAGTAGATGGACAGGGACAGGGAGAATGAAGGCAGTGTCGGATGAAACGGTCCTGTACTCTGGGCGAGACGATGGACAACATCGTGAGGGTGTGGCGATTATCCTGAAGAAAGGAGCAGAAAGATCACTCATGGAATGGAAGCCTATTGATAGTCGCATCATTAAAGTGCCTATGAAATGAAAAATCAAGCTATTAAAAAATAAGCTCATTTAAAAGGCCTTTCAAAGCAAAGAAGTATGGCGTTTTTCTTTTTCTGATATCTTCTTTCCTCCCAGAGATATTCAGGTTTCTTATAATATGCAAATTAGGTACTGATGACGTCACAGGGTGTGAAGTTTAAGGCTCAAAAAACAAAATTAAGAATATCTCTGGTAATAATTGGACAATCTACTTTAAACTTGCCAAGCTTGTTGCACCCAAACAAATACACCAGCCGGTGTATATTTTGATGTTGCTATGGCAACACACTCGGGTCCAGATCTCTGTCATGCAGAAATGATAATTCCTGTATTTGATCTTCAACAAAGATTGTCTGCTTCTTTTAGTTTGATAAGGAGACCTAGTGTAGTGCAAGCGTTGTATATTTTTCAAAAAGAGCTAAGGATTTTGCCCTGTAAGGTGAAAAATGGTTAAATTTGAATTAAAGAGGAAAGAGACTGGAACCAAGACTATTGCCATGGCAACATTAAATTATGCACCATGCCATGTATTATATGGGGTTAAATGCCCATGCAAAGTTTCCATTGCATTGCTTCATTCTTTCCAGAGATATGTTTGGTTTTGTGTTTTGACCCTCACAAACACAACTTGTGACGTCATCAGTACCTAATTTGCATATTAGAAGAAACTTGCATATCTCTGGGAGGAAAAAAGATATCGCCGAAAGAAAAACGCCACCCTTCTTTGCTTTGAAAGGCCTTTTCAATAAACTTATTTTTTAATAGCTTCATTTTTCATTTCATAGGCACTTTAAGGCCAGGCTGAAAGGGAGACACAACAACATAACCCTGATTCAATGTTACGCTCCGACCAATGTTAGTGAAGACGATCTGAAGGACAATTTCTATCTCAGGCTCC
Organism: Meandrina meandrites; assembly: GCA_963693305.1. NCBI lineage: Eukaryota > Metazoa > Cnidaria > Anthozoa > Scleractinia > Meandrinidae > Meandrina > Meandrina meandrites. The sequence continues at coordinate 23,223,913 of OY855905.1, read as the reverse complement.
AGGCAGAAATTGAGCAAGTATCAATGCAAGATCTTATCATCATCATGGGAAACCTGAATGCTAAAGTTGGTGCTGATAACTCAGGCAGTGATAGGGTGATGGGAAGGCATGGATGTGGCACCATCAATGAAAATGGAGAAAGACTTCTCGAGTTTTGCACAACAAATGACCTGGTGATAGGAGGCACCCTTTTCCCACACCGGGAAATCCATAAAACCACGTGGTGTTCCCCAAATGGTAGGGATAGAAATCAAATTGATCATCTGCTGGTCAATGGCAAATGGTGGAGGTCCCTTCGGGATGTCAAGGTGAGGAGAGGGGCTGACGTTGGTAGCGACCACCATCTTGTGACAGCCTGCCTCAAACTGAAGTTAAAGAGTGCAGGGCGCCCAGCCAAAGGGCACAGCCGTTTCGATGTGGGGCAATTGAAACAACCGAATGTGAGAAAGTCCTTTATCTTAGAGGTGCGAAACAGATTTGAGGCTCTTGTGGAAATGGACGAACAGGAAGATAATATTGATGATGGGGTGAACAGGAACTGGAAGAACATTGTGACTGCTTACAACGAAAGCAGCAAGGCATGTTTGGGCTACAGGCAGCAAAAGCCGAAGGAATGGATGTCACATGACACCTGGAAAGCAATAGAAAACAGACGGAGATTGAAAAGGAAAGTCATGGATTCAAAATCCCAACGGCTTAAAGAAAGGCATCAAGTGATGTACCGGGCAGCGAATAAGGAAGTTAAGGGTCGAGCAAGAGCAGATAAACGGAGGTACATGGAGAACCTTGCATCCCAGGCAGAGGAAGCAGCCGCACGCAACAAACAAGGAACAGTGTACAAGATTACCAAGATCATCAGTGGCAAATGCCATACAACCAACATGCTTGTAAAGGACAAGAACGGCACCTTGTTGACATCAGAGCGAGAGCAAGAAATGCGCTGGATGGAGCACTTTAAAGAGGTTTTGAACAGGCCACCACCAACTGTGGTACCAAATATCCAGGAGGCGACAATCGACCTTGATGTTAACACTGATGTTCCAACTAGGAGGGAAGTCATCCAAGCCATAAATTCCTTGAAAAACGGAAAAGCTCCTGGCAATGACAACTTAAATGCTGAACTGTTCAAAGCAGACCCTGGGCTTGCTGCAACCCTCCTAACCCCCTTATTTACAAAGATCTGGGAACAGGAAGAAATACCATCGGACTGGGGTACAGGAGTAATAATTAAGATACCAAAGAAAGGGTCTCTAAGTGACTGCAACAACTGGCGTGGAGTTACCCTTTTGTCTGTGCCAAGTAAAATCTTCTGCAAAGTCATTATCCAGCGTATCACCAAAGCTGTTGATGACGTCCTGCGAAATGAACAAGCTGGATTTCGCAAGGGGCGCAGATGTGCAGATCAAATTTTTACCCTAAGGAATATACTTGAGCAATGTTCTGAATGGAACAGGCAGCTGTATGTGAATTTCATCGATTATGAGAAAGCTTTTGACAGCATTCACAGGGACAGTCTTTGGCAGATATTGAGAGCGTATGGCATTCCTCAACGCATTGTTAATATCACCAAATGCTTCTATTCGAACTTCACATGCTGTGTTGGTCAGGGGGATTTGAGCTTCGAAATCAAAACCGGTGTACGCCAGGGATGTGTCATGTCATCCGTGCTATTCAATATTGCTATCGACTGGGTCCTTCGTCGCACTATGGAAGATCAGCGTAGAGGTATACGATGGACCCCTTTCTCTACACTCGAGGACCTCAACTTTGTGGATGATATAGCCTTGTTGTCACACACTCATCAGCACATTCAAGAAAAGACCGACTGGCTCAGCATGTTCAGCACCCAGGTTGGCCTGAAGATAAGCTTGAACAAGACAGAAGCTATGTGTGTGAATGTCCCCTCCCCGTCAAAGATCAGGGTAGCAGGACAGGATATTTCTTACACCGACAAGTTCACATACCTTGGAAGCATGCTTTGCCAGGACGGCGGTACTGGTGTGGACATACAAAACAGACTAAACAAAGCAAGGGGAGCCTTTATAGCTTACGACCAGTGTGGAGATCGGCAAGTTATAGCACAAAGACAAAGCTTAGGATCTACCAGAGCTGTGTGTTGCCAACCCTCCTTTACAGCTGCGAATGCTGGCGAATGACTGAACATGACCTGTCAAAACTAGCGTCCTTCCACACAACTAGCCTCAGGAAGATTCTGAGAATTTTCTGGCCGCAGAAAATCTCCAACGACCAGCTCCTGAAGCAAACCAAGCAGGAGGATATTTGCACGATTGTCACCAGGAGAAGATGGAGATGGATTGGACACGTGCTTCGAAAGGGCAACAACAACATAGCTAGGACTGCAATGCGCTGGACGCCTGAAGGCAAGCGTAGAAGAGGGCGCCCAAAAACAACATGGCGCAGAACGGTAGAAACGGAGTTAAGGGAGCTCAATTACAGCTGGAGCACCATTGAGAAACTGGCTAAAGACAGGCAGGGTTGGAGAAACTTTGTTGCTGCCCTATGTGCCACATAGGCATGATGGGCAGTAAGTAAGTAAGCAAGTATCCTCAAGAGGAAGAGTCTTAACTGGTATCTGCAGCATTAAGCAATCAGCTTAATGTACAATGTATTGCTTCTCAAAGTGGCATTTATTTAACGATATCAAGCTTTAGTATTATACCACACAAGTGAATAGTGCTTTGTGCACACGTTGATTGGTTAACTCAGGGGTGATCAGCCAATTATTTTTCACCTCCAAGTAGCCAAAGAGAAACAAAACGGCTTCCCATGATTGTTGTAATGTTTTGGTCTGCTAGTTATTCAGCTTGTGTGGTATGTACTAAAACAATTATTCACCTCAGTGTCATTGAAAGTGGTGGATATTTACCCTGCCACTTTGCAGCTCAGTAAATATCCACCACTTTCACCTACATTTCAGTGAATAATTAACAATTATTCACCGAAGTGGAGGTGATTAGTGGTGGATAAATATCCACCACTTTCACCGATACTGAGGTGAATAATTGTTTTAGTATATACCACACAAGTTGAATAACTAGCGCACCAAAACATTACTTTCGGTACCCAAAGCGACGCGCCAAGCCTTTTTGTTTCTCTTCGGCTGCTCGGAGGTGAATAGTACTTTGCTAATCACCTCCGAGTTAACCAATCAGCGCACGCGGAAAGCACTATTCACTTGTGTGGTATATACTAATTCTTATTAGTGCCAGCTAACCTCCTATAAACTAAATGGTAGTAGTTGTAATTTTTTTTTACTCAGTAGAGAAATGAGATGTTGAACACTTCCATATAATAACTGCAAAGAGTTAGGAGCTACTTGTATGTCACACCTGGCACATTTCAAAATATTGGCCAATTTTTCCAGATTACACTGTACATGTACATGTAGTTGTTTTTGATTTTCTTTCCTTTCTCAGTTTTAACCTGCATCTGTTCCTTGTTAGTTTATTCTCAACTTACTATTACTTTTTAGTGATTTCTACATTAGAAATCTAAATTAAATATTGAGGTGTATTTCAATTTAGAAGTAATTTTTTATATCAGATACAAGGGCATAAAATACCAAGACAGTCATAAGCTCTTGGTTTAATAACCACCTGTAACAAGTATGCAGCTTGACTCCCTGCATCCTACTGCTTTAAATTTTGTTCCATTGCTCTTGACTTTAACTGGCTTTGATGTTCCATTTGTATAATTGCTCCACAATAAAGAGTCTCCATCACTAGTCAGAAATGCAAGTTGTGTCCAGCTAAAACATGCATCTGTAACAAAATGATCTGGGAGGAGATTTTCCATTTCTCCAACTTCTTTTGTTCCAGAAATCCATCCCATTGTACTGACAGTTCCATTTTCTTACAAAAACACAAAACAATTTATTAGCAAGTTACAAATTTATTAGTTACACAACAAGGCATGCTCTGATAGCAGAACAGAAATATATATGGAGATGGTTCTTCCCACGAACTACCGCCTACCGCCTGCTAGCCATCACGTGACACTTCACAGATCTTCCACGATTAACCACAGCTCGCAATAACGCCTACCTTTTAAATAAAATGTGTTCGACCAGGATGCCACTATACTATTGACACAGTCAACATTCAAAGGAACAGGGGTGAGGGTTGCAGCTGAATATCGTGGTTGAAACCTCTCGACTTCATCGCCTTTACTGACACTTTTGTGAGCACTAATTTGCGCAAAGCCATTGTATCCAAAACCAAAACATTGAAAGCTTCCTTCGGAGTTCATATCTGAGCTCGAGGCTAGTTTCTGTTTGGATTCATCCATGAAAAACGTCTGATCTTTTCGGTCTCCAGTCGTCCGCCATTTTGTTCGGTAAAGCATCCAGGCCTTTCAGCCGCAGGCTTGGATGCAAAGCGATAACCATGGAAAATGTAAATGAACGACGCATTTTTTGAACGTTTCCCTTTTGTTGTTTGGTGTGAGATTTGTCATTATAAAGCAAGATATTTTGGTTGCTTTTTAGGAGATTGCTAAAAATTTTATTGATTCACTCAAGCAAATTGTTAATGTGACCACGATCCTCTTAAATTAAATGGAAGAAAGGACTGTACTGGACTTCAACATGGCATCTAAATAATTGTGTGCAGCTTCGCACGGTAACGGTCAAATTTTACCTAAAAATTGCCAAAATTGTCGTCGAACACGAAGCTATGAGCAGCAAAAGGACGTTAGTTAAACAAAAAGTGACTTATGGCTCCGTGGGAGATGGAAATTTGCACGAAAGTGACGATGATTTCTCCGATAAACGAAGTCCAACGAAACGTGTGTCGTTTGGTAGCCATGAGCTGAGCGACTCGGACTCTGATGAAGAGAATTCTCAAGGAAGGATTAATCGCTCTTCTGCTGGACCAGCTGGGGATTCCCTTGATGGATTGTTCCGAGAATCAAGCTCCAAAGAAAGGACAGGTTCTGCGGAGTTCATAAAAGGAACTTCAGAGAAGCAGGCGTCAAAAGATAAATATTCACAACGTGAAGACAAAGGTATGTTTATAATTATTGTTGACAAAACTATTGAAAGAAATAGGTTGTCAAAGTCTTTTGTACGTTTCTTTCACATCAGTAGGGGTACGTTCAATACTGAAAAGGTTATCAGTCAGATTATGACAATGCGAGCTTCAATTGACTGCATTGCAGAAGGTAAAGAAAAAAAAATATTTATAATTGAATTAAGCTCACTTGTGCTGTCTCATCTTCATGTAGGACAACCTAGACCAGCCCCTAGGCCTCGCCCCACTATTCAAGCCAGACGGTCACATTTTGAAGGTCATTCAGTAACTACTTCACATCAGTCATCTGATGAAGATGGTGAGGATATGTCAGCAGTAACGTGGCCAATCAAAGCAAAGGAAGCAAAGGACAGACATCCAGTTCCACCTCCGAGGACATCACCACGACAACATCAAGAAAAGAGCTCTTCACCTGACATGGTTTCACCTAGGCCTGTGCCAAGATCAAGGCCTACTTTGTCCCCAAGAGAAGGAAAGTTAAAATTATTTAAACAAGACTCGGATGGTCATCAATATGAAAGGACTAAACATTTAGAGAGAGATTCTGGTGGGCGTGGATATGAAAAGACTGAAATTGCACCAGGTAAACCTGTCGCTCCTTTAAGAAGGAAAAAGACTCAAGAAGAAACACATGAAAATCGTACTAGACCTCAGATTCCTACAATTAGAACTTCTACATTTGAGGATGATGGACCCTTTCTGGATGAAAATGATATATCAAAAATTGAACAAGATGGAAACTTGAGGCAAGGGCAGTTGAAGAAGGTTAAAGGCCGACCTGTAATTTCAGTAGCAAGGTCAGGCTCTTCTGAAGAAAGTGAAGATGATGTGGGAGAGGTTAACAGAACAGGTTTCTTTGGTAATAAAAGGAATTATAAGGAAGAGAAAAGTCATGACAGAGAGTTCAGAGACCCTAAGGAGCAATCTGAAGTAGCAAGTGAACCACCCAAGCCATCACCTCGCAGTCGCGTGATGACTGACAATTCTATGAAAAGACGTGTACAATCGGAAGAGGAAGACAACCATGTGATGCGCCCAGGCAGTGCACCTCGCAATCGCATGATAGATGAAAATTCTATGAAAGGACATGTACAATCAGATGAAGAAGACAACCATGTAAAGCGTCCAGGCAGTGCACCACGCAGTCACATGATGGCTGACAATTCTATGAAAAGACTCGTACAATCAGATCAGCAAGACAACCATGTGATGCGCCCAGGCAGTGCACCTCGCAGTCACATGATAGATGACAATTCTATGAAAAGACAATCAGATCAGCAAGACAACCATGTAAAGCGCCCAGGTAGTGCACCTTCGATGAAGAAAGCGTCAAGTCTTGAGACACTGCAATCAAGGCAGAGTTCATCAACAAAGAAAGCACTTTCTGGACCAAAAGAAGAAGGGGCTCAGAGGGTGCAGTTGAAAAAGAGCCTCACTCCACAGAGACCTATAAGTGCTAAAAAAGGTTCCTTCATGACCAAGTTGAAGGCCCAACCTGATATAACAGACACTTTTGAAGAGCATGTTCCTTCAACAGAAAACATTATTGAAACCCCAGATGAGAGAGGCTTTAGAAAGAAAGGTGCATCAGCATTTGATGCAGGTAATACCGAATTCATGGAATCCAGTAGTTTTTCTAAATACACATACAATAAGGATGTACCTAGTTGTACAAATATGACACTGATGCCACCCTTGGTGAAAAAAGCTCACATAATCTTTGATGGTCCTCCAAGATCTTCAAAGACCTGCCAAACATCCTAAGGTTTAGGATCTTTCTGCAAAGGTCTTTGCATGGACCTGCAGGTTTTTGCAGGGAACTAAAGTAGGGTCCTGCAGGAACCTCAAAGATCTTTGCAGGGACTTGACAATCTTGCAGGAACCTTCAGGAACTTTGCAGTTGTCATCTTCCCCATCTGGGGGGGGGGGGGGGGGGGTCACACTGTGTCACACCCAGGGAATTTACATGGTCTACTGCAGATGTTAGATCCTGGAAGTGGAGTAGACTGTATGTAACTATCTAGTACTGGAAAGGATTTATGGCACATTGATTCTTCAGGTTTGTATGTTTTTGCAACCTGAATCATAAGGTTTGTATGCTATTTACTTAAGGACCCCCCCCCCCCCCCCCCCCCCAAGAAATGCCCCTGTTGACTGACCAATATTGCACATTAAATCAGTTTTTACAATATACATTCCAGGTGGTGGTAGATCTGGTCCCTTGAAGGCCAACCAAGCAATTAGCACAATGACACGATCACCACACCCTAGAGAGGCACACACAGACCTTTGGACAGACACTACAAGTGCTTCTCGTGGTGGGACTCTAACACCAAAGAGGTCCTCCTCAATGACAAATTTAAGAGGTATCAGTCCAGAGACCTTGAGTGAAAGTGGCAGTTCCCGGGAATCACAACATGGCGGCTTGATGGACACTGCGTCAATACGTCAAGCAGTGTACGATGAGTGGAGGGCAAAGAAAAGTGCAAGGTCGAAGGAACAAATGGCCAGCAAGTCAGCTGAGAAGAAAAAACTTGAGGACAAAGAACAGGAAGAACGTGAACGTAAAAAATTGGTAAATTTCGACAATGTACTATCAAGTGAATACAATTTCCTTTTACCAATTTCAAAGCTTCATCTGTTTTCCCTCTTTTTGTAAATCTGGTTATTAGAAAGGTACATCAAATTGCACCAAATCATTATAAATGTTGCTAATGAAAAAGTTGTTCGCTAAATACAGCACTTCAAAAATAGATAAATTTTACCTTGTACAGCTGTAGATTGGAAAAACAAAACATAGGCATTACCAAGCTCATAATTTATGCAATGTCAGTTATAAATAGTTCTGAGAAATTTTCTTTTCCTTCCCAGGCAAAGAGAGCATTTGAATCCTGGAATGAACAGAAACACGAACAAAACAAAGAAAAGAATACAAAGAAAAGAGAGCTAATGGAAAAAGAACTTGAAAAGCAAAAGGAGAAGAACCTTAAAGCAAGAGATGCTAAAAAGTACTTTGAATCTTGGAAGTCACAGAAAGATGAGGTGCTTAAAGAGCAGCACCAGCAGAAGAGAGAGGAACAGAGAAACAAGAAGAAGAAAGAAGAAGAAAAAAAGCAAGAGAAAAGTGTGAATGCACAAAAAGTTTTTGAAAATTGGTGAGATGTTCTAAAACATTTCAAGTAAATATACAGTGGAACTAATCTGAGCTTAACATCTTAAATTCATATTAAGGACGGTGCCTACTTTTGTTACTGCGCACATCTTCTGCGCATCACGCAAGGCATCGATCGCACTAGACGCGCGCGCTAAGGGAATTTGCTTGCTCAAAATGACGAATTCAACTTCGCGACCAAGCGCGCGACTAAAATGCAAGAAAATTTCGGCTGCAACGAAATCCAGTTAATGGACGTACTAAACCAGGAACAGTGAAAGGGTAACATATCAGTAAGCCCTAAACGCTTATCGACAAAAATGGCTCACATTTAACAGTCTGAAACACATCGCTAATCGCTCAAACGTAATCAGCAAACTGCTAACTACATATGGCGTGGTGCACGCGTGAAAAATTGCGCAAGAAGCAAATATTTAACTCGCTAGGGAGGGGATAGGAAAAGTGTAACTGACCTCAAAAGCGATTCCGTACAACTCGTATAACTTTTAAAAACGCGTGGTGACCCATACTTTTTATTCTATAAAATGGAAGTGGTAAGTCTATAGAACACATGATTAATTTTTCGTTCAGTGCAAAAATTGTTTAGGGTGTTTTTCTGGCCTTGCAAGAGAGAGCTGACAGAGTCAAAAATGGCTCAAGTGCAATCGTTTTGTCAATAAAAACGTGGTTCACGCAGTTTCAAAGATAGTATTTGTTAGTTATTTTTAAAATCGTTATATTTAGTGTAGATTTTGTTCATGAAAAACCAAATTCAAAGGTAATTTGTATGGAATTTTATTTCCTTTTACTTTTTTTGAAAATGCCACGTCAGCACTTTTTTCAAGATTTCAAACCTAATTATCTCGAAAATTTGCGTGGCTACCCCTAATTTTCTTTTTGGATTTTAATAGCCCTTGGTAACATCTACTTCCCTTGCATAGTCATCCCCCGGGAAAAAATACCTCGCTATTAGTAGGCACCGTCCTTAACAGAATACTGTGCAAACTTTGAAATACATGTATTTAACAATTAGTGTGCCAGTATGGTGCAGAACATGATGTGAATCTGATATGCAGCTATTAACACACCCCTCTCCCCCAGGCATAAAATTAAAAAATCTAGTGCAGTCACCCCCCCCCCCCCCCCCCCCTAAATAATTGTCTAGCATAAATACGGGACAACTGCATGTGGATGAGGCAGATTGAGATACTAGATCTTGGTGTTAAATTAAAAAAGTATTATATGTTTTGTATCTTCCAAGGCATGACTTAAAATTGTGTACATGTATGTAACTATGTATTATATAATATACTTTGAATGACTCTTCTCAATACAGTAACTATGATAATCCTGCTTAGTAGATTTTAAATTGATTTGCTTTACAATATCAACAGCTGAGTTGAGTCACTAGAGTGAAGGGATAGCAATGCAAATACATTATGCAAAGTGCTAAAATAATACACAAGAAAATACTGGGTAAACTTGCATGGGTTTCTGATTGAACTGAATTATTTCATGCAGGAAAAAGAACAAAGATGAGAAGATCAAAGAGGAGTTGAAGAAAAAGAAGAAGGATGAAAAAGATAAAACCTTGAAGGAAGAAGACGAGACATATGAGAGAAGCATTCAGTGTGCAGAACATTATCAGGCCTGGGTGGAGAATAAGGGGAAACCACGGAGAGGACCTCCCCCACCAACACTGACACAAAGGTATGCTGCCTACAAGATACTGGCCTTTACTTTCTCAAGTCTTGACTGATTTTGTCAAACTGACACTTAAGTTTGTAGCATGCAGAGAGCTATGTTGCTATCGTCCTTGGTGCACAGGCCTATCATACTAGTATTATAGGTATGCAATGTGTGCAGTGGGCTAAGTGCATATGGTGCAGGCCTATCAAACTCCATTGGTATTATAGGCATGCATTGTGTGCAGAGGGCTATGTGCACACAGTGCAGGCCTATCAAACTACAGTAGTATTATAGGCATGCAATGTGTGCAGAGGGCTTTGTGCACACAATGCAGGCCTATCAAACTATGCAGGGAGCTATGTAGCTGTAGCCCTTTGCACGCATTGCAGGCCTATCATACTCGCATTATAGGCATGCAATGTGTGCAAAGAGCTTACGTGGCTGTTGATAAGAAAAACAATTAGGAGCAAGCAAAGTCTTTGTATACAAAAGGCAACATTGCCATACGTGTACGTGCACTCATTTAAGATGTTACTTTCCCTAGGGGAGTTGTTAAATAAGATCTGACATTTCTTTTACAAATTATTGATGTTACAGGAGTTGGTGCCCAAGCGGTAGAAAGTCAAACAACTGCATTCCAGAAAAAGTTGGAAGTGTGATTCAGGCACCCTCTCCAAACAGATCACGGACCATGTCAGGGTCATATTACTTCAAGACAAACAAGGTATTGTACACCACATTTTAGTAGTATCTAAAAGATTGACCTCCACCACCACTTGTATGTCTGTAGTCATCATCACAAGTTATAGTGTATGCCATCCGTTTGTCTTGTTGCCCTGACAACTTGCTGGTGCCGATTTATACACCTCAGGGTAGAGTGGGAGCACTGTAAGGGTGACGTGTCCTACCCAAGCATGACCCTGGCCATGTGTGACAGTTTTTGTTTTCTAAGAGATGCTGACTAGCTTTATGGCTGATGTAACACTGAATGACCTTTTTGATTATAAGTGCCCAGCAAGGCCAAAAAATTGTCAATTCTTATTATTGGAATTGCAATTCAAAACTTAATTGTCTAAATATAAGGAAGATTTTGTTTATTTCAAGCAGAGAGTAGGTCTGGTGTTTGCTCGATGTGAAGCAATTACCACATGTAGAGAAAAGACTAGTTAGTTACGGTACACTGTTAACTCAGTCCATAAGTCCAGTTCGTTAGCATTATCCTTAGTGGCAAGGTTCACATAACAGGCCCAATCTTGGCTGCTTTGATCTGGAGTCCAACACCAACAATAATACTCCAGGATCCCTCTCCTGAAATTGGTGTTGTCTTGTTGTTACATAGTGTTCATGACCATTTTATGTGACTATATCGCAAGTGGTTATATTTATACATGCATCAAAACTTCTAGCAAATAATTTGGAAACAAATTTGAATGTGGTTTCTTGTATAAAAAGTAACAGTTTTGTTTGTTTCTTTTGCAGTTTTAACCCACAAGATGGTACAGTGTTGGACTTGGCTGGGCTTTGAACACTTCTACTTGAAGACAACAACAGCAATAATAATAGTTTAACTTCAATTTTAACCACTTAGTACCAGTAGTTACAACTTCAGCCGAGTGGGTATTTTTTTTCAAACAAATACTTCTGTTATTTTCCACTAGTAATTTAAGAGAAAATATGTATAATTTAATAGAATTCATTGATCAAAGTATATAAATATATATATTTATTTTTTAAAATGTACAGTGCATAAGTCTACAAACTGGAATGTAAGTGTTTGTGGCAACTGAAGCGCTGTACATTGACTGGTAGTTGCAATAATAATTATTTGAATTTCTATTTTGTTTCAGTCACTCAGTGATTCAGTCTTTGCCAAAATGTACATTCTGTAAAGCCAAACTCCATACTCTAGTCAACATAACTTATTAACACATCAAACTTCAATATTGAAAACTAAAACAAGATTTATTTTGAAAATAATTTAATTGACAGTGACTTAAAACTGTCATCTAACTCAAGATAATGGCTGTATGCCAGTCTTGTATTTGCATTGTGCAATGTATTTTTTATATCATAATAGTTGGGTTGGGTGGGATTCTGCTATTAAATTTTTGTACGTTGGTGGCCTACTGCACACTGGCAAACTACAGTAACTATAACACACTTGGGTACATGTTAATAGTTATCCATTCACCAAGTTTACATTTTGTTACTTCTCGTGGATGTTATAAAACAAATCAAAAATAAATTAAAATATTAAAATAGTCTAACAGTTGCCCTTTTTGTGCCAATTTTCAAGAACACTGCTTCAATATTTCCAGAGATATTTTTTATTCAGTATTTTATAATTTTTAGCGGCAAATCTTATGACGTCATCACTCATCTAATTTGCATAATACAAAAATGACAATATCTCTGGAACGAAAAAAGATATTTCAAAAAGAAAAACGCCATTCTTCTGTATTTCAAAAGGCCTTTCAAATAAGCAGAAAATATTTTTCATCTCATATACACTTTAAATGTATTTTAGAGAAAAACAGACCAGTCTAAATAAAGGAAATACTTTTTTCCATTTATAGCACAATGCAACCACATTGTGGGTAACTGTTCAGAGAGCAGTCATGTAAATGTCATTCTATAATAGTAACAATTTTTTAATGTTTTGTTCTAGCATATTAGGTTGATAAATATTACAACATTCAGATTCCATGCCACCCAGTTGTCTTCAAAGCTCCCAATGTTAATTTTATAAAAATGCCTCATACACAACATCAGAGCTTGTTTTGCAACTTTGCACTCACTTGGTGCTAATTGAGATCCACGAATCACATAGCTGATAATTCAAAAACGTGAGCTTTACAACATGGCCTCCCCATCGCAGATACTTGATGTCCCAAAATAATAATACATTTCACATCAAAATCTCTCTAAACTAAATATTCACAAATCTGTGGAGTGATTTCATTTAACCTGTGAAACAATATCCAACAGTTAGTGCATTATAGTCAAAACTAAACAAAAGAAAACAATGGAATCAGTGTCTAATAGTATTTAATAGCGTAGTAACTTTCATGGGTTAAGCAAATTGCTATATAAAGGTTAATGTCAACAGTACATGTAATTCAAAATATTATTTTATTCTTAACAAAGTCAATTTTGCCGCTGACATAAGAAATAAAATGTATATAATTATAATAAACAAACAAAACAACCGATAATATTCTTTACTATAAATTTTCACTATGACTGCTTAGATAAGCTATCATTAAATATTTCTTGGTAAGTCACCTAAATTTATACAAGGTACAGGCCATACTTTTGTTGTGCCTTTAGGCTTGGATTTCACTAGCAATAAAAACCATCAATACAAAGAATAGTGAGAATGATCGAGCTAAAACACATGAAGAACTATTCTACTGATTCTCTTTTCATCGTTATCACTGCACTATATACATATAAGCATTAAGTGGTTGGCAAGTGCCGGTGCAGCACAGTGTGGGGCGACAACAAAATTTCTCCACAGTACATGAAGAACAAACTGTGTTTTTTGTTATGCATGCAAACATGTTTGTGCCTATTTTGTGTGATTTCATGAGCAGACAACTAAAAAGAATACAAATTTTGGGTTTTGTTCTTCTTATGGTTGCATCACTAGTGAGGACGTTACAACAACAAAAAATGTTGTGTTGATGCTTAAGGCCATCTATTGTTGTCAGTGTTTTCAGTGCATTTTTTCATTGAAATCTGTCTCTTGTACTCCTGCCATGGCTTCCTCCTCTTCATTGTCGGGTAATTCATCTTCATTCTCGCCAACATTTTCCTTTAGCAGCTCCACCTGGTAATCTGAGCTGGTGTACTCAAAGTAACTGGTTATGTGATGCTGTCAAATTTAAAACAATCACAAATTTATCAGTTGGCAAATTGTTGCAACAAATGGCGCCAAAGAAGTTGCTGGTAAAGATACCATTTCAAAAGAGCATACATGATTTTGGTGGAGCATGATCAAATGTTGTGCACAAGGGTTCATCTTAAAGGCTGGGACCTACTAGGTGACAAGTCGCAGCGACAGGTCTCTGCAAAAAGTTGCTCTGTGTGCACTGCTTCCAAAACAAGCCACTGAGACAAAACACTTGTTTGGTGCACATGCAAAGATTTCAGATGAGAAGGAATGTGAATTAGTTTTCTCAAACTCATTAATAATTCATCTAGTTAAACAAAGGAAATCAGAACCGTGACAGAGTTTGGAAATCTGATCTTAATTAGCATAGATTTTGACGATTTAATTTTTCCGTTTTCTCCATAGTTTTAGTTTCGATTGAGAAGATATATCAAACACTCGACAGAGTGTTTCATCACATTTCAAAACACCTCGAAGTTCGTCAAAAATACTCCGCTGTGCGTCGTATTTTCAACTCTCTTCTCTGTGTTTGGAAATGTGATGAAAAACGCTGTCTCGTGTTTGATATATTACTTCTAATTAATTCAATACACCGGTCCAGCATGTCCCATAACATGACCCATGGGAAAATAGATGACACTCTCTTATTGGTTAATTTATATTATGTTGCAGTGGCATGTTGCAGAAGTGTACACACGCTGCAACAATACTGCTTTAACTCAATTTTGTCACTGTAATCAGCCACATAAATTCAAACCAGTTTGAATTTGTGCCACTTATCACAGTAACAAAATTCTGTCGCAGCGACTTGTCACTGCAATGAGTTGCAGCAACTTGTTGCCTAGTGTCTGATCTCTTGGCCTTTAAGTTTAGGATTCATCTTTCAGGACCACCTAGTACAGGATAATTGGAACCTTTAGATTGGAGTACGAATATGAGATTGAGTATGGTTACCAGGTTGAGCAGGAGTGTGACTTTTCAAACCAAGTGCTTTGATTTGCTTTCAATTATCACATTTCACACCAATCTCTTTCCAATAGTTTCCTAAAATAAATAAGTACTCAGCAACAGGGAGGAAGGAAGGACTGAAATTTAAAAGATGTAGTTGTACTGCTATCTAAATGTCACTAATATTTCATATAGTACCACATTAAAGTGAATGGTTTCACACCAGAGTTTCATACACAAACAGAAAAGCTACAAATGTATGTTTTTGTTCTATCAGTTTACCTCTCTAGAAGGCTTGATACACTGAACCATGTACGCCAACCTAAGGATTGTCCTCACCAACAGATCTTTTACCTAGAGGAAACCAACCAACAAAACAATGTAGTTCAGTTAGAGGTGACTTCACTGGTTTCAAAACAAACCAAAACTTTAAAAGCCAGACAGTGTTTCTAATTTACATGTAGCAACTACAGTATAACCGTTTCTACTAGTACACATTTCTTTTACTACACCTTTGTTCTGTTCATGAATGCAGCCCTTGGATCTTTTATTTCTCCATTTAATGTTCTCAGCTTATTGGTCAATGTTTCTAGAGATGCCTTGACATAGAAAAGAAGAGAGCATTGTCAGTTACCAAACATTTCTGTAAATAAATAAATAAATAAATAAATAAATAAATAAATAAATAAGGGGGTCAATGACAATTGGGGCTTTGCCCTATTTCTGCCTCCTGTCTTGCTATTAAATTTTTTGTTTTTTTTTTCTTGTAAATGTAAATTTGTGCAACAAAGAAACTAAACTAAACTAAACTAATCCTCCAAGAACAAAGGGTGACCTCCTAAACTGGTTCACATCTGACCATCCAATTACGACCAGAATGAGAACCTGCTACAATTCTTGGCAAAACTAGTTGAGATGTTATTTCTTGAATGAATGAAAAAAATCAAAATGTTTCATCCCCACCCCCACCCCCATTAAGCTAGGGGTCTAATAAGTTGCAACTGCTTGAGGATAAATATCATCACATCATATCGTTCAATGTTGTTTTAAGGAGGCTCACAATGGTTTCCAGCAATTTTCCAGCTATTAAACTTTGATGGGTCAGCACTACAAATTGTTATCAGCTGCTGCTGCAATAATGATATCAAACAAATGCCCAATCATTGCTGAACAAGTTGTAGCCATTTTCATGACATAATTGGTTACCATAGCAACCATTTAGCCTGTTAAAAACACCCTTAATTTTCCCTTTAAGTGCTTATAACTCAAAAACGAGCACGGTGACCCCCATTTTTTATTATTGAATAATGATCAGCGTGTTAAGATGCAACTTTTTGCAAAGTTAAAAAAAATTCTATCTAGCGGTTTCAGAGCCACCTTAAATTTTCGAAAATTTAAGGTGGCTCTAAAACCGCTAGATAGAATTTTTTTTAACTTTGCAAAAAGTTGCATCTTAACACGCTGATCATTATTCAATAATAAAAAATGGGGGTCACCGTGCTCGTTTTTGAGTTATAAGCACTTAAAGGGAAAATTAAGGGTGTTTTTAACAGGCTAAATGGTTGCTATGGTAACCAATTACGTCATGAAAATGGCTACAACTTGTTATGTGATGATCGGATGTTTGTTTGATATCCTTATTGTAGTAGTAACTGTTAACAATTTTTTAGTACTGACCCATCAAAGTTTAAGAGCTGGAAAGCGCTGGGAACCATTGTGAGCCTCCTTAAAAGGTTGCTTCTATAACTGAGGCATGATTCTTGATTGAAAACAACATTGAGGAGTGGGACTGGAAAAAAAGAAAGGCGGGATTTTACTGAGGGGAATCATTCTAGACTGGCACTGCTGCAGCCTTCGGTTGATCATTTATTGTCCATGTAGTTTTGATAACCTTTCCCCCTCAAGGTTGTTAAGTGCCTGGCTCTACCTTTGGGAGAGATCAGGTTTCCTAGGAAAAAGGGGGGCAGCAGGCACGCTAGTTAATCATGCTACATGTACACTGCAAGTATCATTGATGTTACAGTCAATAAATTGGGTCTGCCGCTAACCAAAAGCTGGGACAAAATGGTGTGCAGCTAATCTCATGCAGCAGCCAGTACCCTGTTTCAGTGCTTTCAATAAGATTTTAAGTTGGTAGCTGCCCTTGTGCAACACCCATATAAGAAGCTGTAAACATCTCACCTTTGTAAGGAACTGGATGAGTTTTAGCCGGTGACATGATATATCTTAAAATACCCACCAGAGCTCTGTCGGGTGCCAGGTGTTATTGAAAGCCCTGCTATTTACCAGTGAAAAGTTGTTCTTTATTGACTGATTTACAGAACAGCGGAAGCATACAGTGAATGAATCATATTCATACCCTTTCTTTAGATGGCAGGTCTTCACTTCCAACTGCAAGGCTCACCAGTGAGATTATTGTATGCAACAGGAAATAATCTGAATCCTCTCCTGGCTTGATTCTTACTACAAGTTCAACCAGGCTAGAAACCTGTAAATATTAAATGAAATTTTCTCATTCAATATATGGAAGCAAATTACTGATAAATTATGTGCTGTTAGCTGTTGTAACAGATTGTATGTTTTAGAGAATAGTTGTAAGATACCTTGAGTCTGAACATTACATTTGTAGGCCAAAAATGACTTTGCACCACAAGACAACTAGAAAAAAAAATTGAACCCTGGGCAGATCACAAAGAAGCTTTAATTTTATAGCTGTCATTAACATTTAGGAAAACCATACATTTGTCATTTGAAGTACATTATTTTATACCATGTAACAACTGTAAAAAAAAGTACCAGTATGACCTTTTGACATTTTGGAAAGGTGCTTCTTACAATAATCACTTTCGTTACACAATCACTTAGACCTGAACTTTTGAGCCTTGCCCCTAATGACTGTTGCACATGTCAGTTTCCATTAAGGAATGGGCTGACATTGTAAACATCACAAATTTTATGGTATCACTTTTTGGTATTTTGACTCTGATACCTTGAAACCATGACTACACAAACAACCAATAACAAATGACAGATCATGTGTGCATAGCACTAGCGAACAATTCACCTCAACTTTGTCTGGAACAGTTACATTGCACCTCTCATCATCAAACCTCTTTCCACGTTGTTCTTGTTTTACAAACTTGAGTACTAGCCAGTGCAGCAATGTTAGACCCAGACGACGCTGAAGCTCAACGCCATAGGTTGACAGTGGCTGAATTTGAACAAGATATAAAAGATTCCGATGCTGTGTGCTCAGTTTTGCCACAATGCTGCACAACTCTTTTATCTGAAATTCCCAACATGTATGATCAGTTTACTGTAAAAGCAGCAGGCATTTAGCCACAATCATTGTGCTGACACATTGTCATTTTGAGCCCCATTTTATTGCGATATGGTCCAATTTCACCCCTCCCCTCCTCTTCTCCAGTCCCCCCTCCCCCTACCAATGTTGTAGTTTGCTTTTGGAAACCTTGGCTGGAAACCCTTGGCTGCAATCATGCAACATTGGATAGGGGAGAGGGGGGTATTTTGCCAAAGCGTAATGAAATTTAAAACCCAGTAGTAAATTTGCCATACAAACTCCAATGCAAAGTTGATGTGTCAACTACTTTTGACAATACTGTAATTGCAGGTGAGAGTCCAGGAGTCCTATGAACAGCCACTTTTCAGAGAAAATTAATTTGAATAACTGTACACAGAGGATTTTTTTAGAAACTTTTAAACTTGTACTCATACATGTAACTGCAGAAAAACACCTTGCATGCTCCTCAGGCCCTCCTATGGGGAGAGAGTCAGGCCTTATAAAAAAGGCAGTATTAAGCAGGTCCCTTATTACCCCCCGTAGTGCCCCCCCCCCCCCCCCCCCCCAGTATTCAGCTCCCAGCATCCAATTGCCATGATGGTAGGCTGTAACAAGACAAATTATTATATTAAATTAATTATTTAAATTATTCATTTTGTAATGTTTCTGTGAAGATGTGTTATTTAACAGAATTAAACATTAAAAAGGTCCTGTTGATGATTTTTATTACATGTATGTTTCTTTGCAAGGTGGCTCGAGTAGTACATTGGTGTAGGTCTGTACCTATTTGGGTTAAAGAAACAACCCAAAATGTGTTCAGTTTTAGTCAAATTTGCTGTTTTAGAACTAACATTCAATGAGATCAACAAAAGATTATCTAACCTCATCAGGCCACTGTGTCTCTCCAAAGCAGTTCAGCATTGCCGCAATACACATCTCAATATCAAACACAACAGTTTGAAGTCTCAAGTCAAGTGCCAACCGGCACATCAGCACCACAAGGTTTCTCAAATCTTGAACTGTGTACGATCGAGGACACCTTTGAAGGCAGTGAGTGAGAAACTGTACAAGGTGCATTATATTTACAACAGGGAAACACTCAGTCTGCGGTCCACCGTTGACTGTTTCTTCTTCCATTTTGATTTCTTCAGAGGAATTCTCATTTAACAAAATGTCCTTTACATTTAATTGGTTCACAAGATCTCTGGGATAAAGTCTGGGCACAGTCGCCCCACAAGATAACAACTCTCTTAAGACTTTTTTGATACTAGGAACCCATGATGTGCCCCTGGAGTCTTGAGGAATGTTATCTCGGGTCTGCAATAAAAAAAAATAGTTTGATACTATTTGATGAGAATCATAATGGAAAGTACAATGTACATGTAAGTTAAACTAAAGAGCTACAGGTAATGGACAAGGTTGAGCCTAGCCTGGTACAGGTCTTTGAGTTGTGTTCTTAAGCATGATGCTTTAACCCACAGTGCCTCTCTCCAAGAGTATAAATTGCTCACCACAATGCTGGTGGTTCAAGATTATGCCATTTAGCACAGGTTAGTGTGCGCTGTGAATTTAATCCAAATATTGCAATTTAGATTGATTGATTTTTTTTCTGATGATTTCCCAAATCAGATACTAATGAAAACAAATGTGCTTGCAAATGCTTTTTGCAATACGAATCATAGAGAGTTCAATAAATGTTTCGACCCTCATGGGTTTCTGCCTGCAATGGACTACCACGCTATCCAAATGTATCAGCAATTTTACTAACCACTTCATGCCACAGAAACATTAGGCTCTTGTGCCACAAAACTCTAAAAGATTTTACTTTACACAAGAATCAGAACATGATGTTTGAACAAATTGCTCCAAGTTATTTGTTTATTCTAAACCTTTTATAATTAACACTTATTCACTGAAGTGGAGATGAATAGTGGTGGATGCTTACTCAACTGCCAAGCGGCAAGGTAAATCTCCACCACTATCACCAACATTGAGGTGAATAATTATTGTTTTAGTATATAACACACAAGCTGAATAACTGGCGGACCAAAACATTACTTTTGGTAACCAAAGCTACATGGGAAAGCATTTTGTTTTTCTTTGACCACTCGGAGGTGAATGGTACTTGCTAATCACCCCCGAGTTAACCAATCAGAGCACACGAAAAGCACTATTCACTTGTGTGGTATATATGTTGTAGTTCAATTTTATCCTTGGTTTAAATTTTATTTTCCTTTGTGTTTGGGTATGGCAATGTATGATGAGTTTAAAACAAAGGAAAATAAAATTTGAACCAAGGATAAAATTAAACCACAACACATACTAAATTCCATTATTTTCTTATGTTCCACACGACCCCACAAGTGTATTGTTCAAATGTTATCTACTTTTATTCAATAAAGGTTTACTATCTTCGGTTACCTAATCTAGTTTAAGCTTTGTCTAAGAACCTTTCATTATTGCACCTACCTCTGTAGCTGCTTCAAGCATAACCCAGAGGGCTTGAAAAGATGAACTGATGATATGTTGATCTCTATGCCGACACATGATCTGAAAAAGCCATTCAGCAACCTCAGGAGGGCAAGGCTTGTCAAGATAGTGTTGCAGAACCCACCCTCCACAGAGCAACTCTTGCAAGCCAGTGTCCGATGCTGACAACAGCTTGGCCTCAAAAGCGTCACCTCCTGGATGAGGAACCATTGACAGACGAGGGAAATCTTGTGACTGAATGTACCACAAGAAAGGAAAGAAGTGATATTTATGTTTAACTAAATTATCTGGTATGATATTACACACAAATACATACTGTATCTAATGATTTAGACAGCGTACATGTACGGTAAGCATTGCATGACATTTTTCCATGATTTAATTACTCATGTGCAGTGAAGTGTAAGAGACGGACTTCAAGGTCTCTCATTAGCATACTATTCGACAGTTGTTTACCCTCATTGTCAGGAAATAGCTATGCAAGAAATAGTTCTCTATAAATGTTTGCAACTGTTCTTAGATTTTAACAGTCATTTCTGTCTGCCTCAAAATGGCTCACATGTAAAATTTCACAGAAAGTTGATTTCCTTTGATACATAATAAATTATTTCTGCTTTTTGAAATTTTTTCTGTCATTGTATCTTGTCTTAAACTTTCAGTATTTTTCACATGCATGTAATTGTTGACGATTGTTTATCAATATCAAAATATGGAAGCTTATCAAAGAACGGCAGGTGAAGATTAATTATTTAACTGACAAGGGAAAGAGATCTTTGCAGGTTGTAGCAACATGAGCAGTTACCTACTGGTTACATGTATTGTTTCTCACTTTTTGATGACCAAATAGGAACGCTGCCCTTTAGCTATCCACTGCATAAATCTGATCAATAAGAATATTAATGCAGTAAGTCACAATTTCAACACCCACTTACTGTAACGTAAGGATGAAACATTGGGAAAATATCCTCGCCAGGTAGTTCTTCAGAAAAGTCATGTACCTCCACAAGGAACTTTTTGATGTCCTGTGGCAAAGTGCAGTCCCTCAGGTCACACCCATCTAAGTTCAAAAGACAAAATTAACTGCAATTGATTTGTGTGTGTGTGTGTGTGTGTGGGGGGGGGGGGGGGGGGGGGGCATACCTCAGATGCCACTAAGTACATGTAGCTACTGCATTTCAAAACCTTGATAGCACAATCAACTAAGTGTGGTTGTTCAAAGCAAGATTTAGCTAATCTGACATCATACCATCTGTAAGTTCCTCCTCTGATTCAATATCACTAAAAGTGCTTGGTACTTGCATTAGACCTATGCCTCCATTTTCTATCCCTCGCTGTAACTCTGCTTCCATTTCAGCAAGCTCAGCATCTCTTTCTCTGTGCTTGGCTTTCTCTGCAATTAACTTGTCAAAGGAAAGCTTGTACTTGATGCTCTTGTCTTCTTTAGCAGAAGCCTCTCTCATTACAGGGGAGGGGGTTGCATATGCTGGAGCAATCCCTTTCTCTGGAGTACGAATATCTGGTTTCAGCTTTGTGTTTTCATAGAGAAATCTTGGGGGAGTTAAAAGATCGTCGTCTGAGGAGTCAGATCCATCAGGATAAGCATCATCATTTGAGTCCTCATGAAAATGTTTATCATTTAATGGCTTGTTGATCTGCTCACTTTCTACGTCACAGTCTTCTTCTTTAAGATCATCACAACTGCTATGTTTCTCTCCTTCCTTAGCACCAAAAGAATCAGACTCTTCAGGAGAATCACCATGGTTTGCAACCTCATTAATGTGTTCATCACTTAATGGCGAATTGACCGGGTCAGAGTCCTTGTCGTGTTCTTCTTCCTGAAAGTCATCAGAAATATCATTGTGTTCTCTTCTTGTATGATCATCATAATAATTACTATAAGTATTTAAATCATCAGTGTTTGACTCTGAACAACTGTGCAAGTCTGATTCCTTGGTTAATGAGCCTGCTGAAGGTTTGTTCATCTGATCGCAGTCCTCAGCACACTCTTCTACATCAACATCAACACCGAAATCTTGTTCTCCTTCTTTGTGACCATTGCATCTGCTTCTTTCTCCAAAGCTTAAATCTTCAGTTTTAAACTCCTTAAGAGCAGAACCTTGTGTGTCTGAATCCTTGGTTAAAGTTAATTCATTAAGATCAACATCTTGAAATTTTCCTTTGTTTTCACTTTCATTGAGCGATTCATTGTTTGATGAATCCGCAAAACTTCCACCACATGAATAATATGAAGTGTCAACTTCCTCATATGCTGAATGGAATGTTCCATCGCAGTCCATGGGACTGGTTTCTACTGCATGATCATTTTCAACTGATTGCATAGCACATTCATCTGCAACAGAAGAGTCTGCCGGTGATATCGCTGCCTGATTGTTCACATATGGAGCACTGGTCCCCAAGCTCAGCATTGCGCTACTGTCTTTGGAGCCAGTACTGTTCTTTGCTGTGTGAAATTTTTCTAAAATTGGTGTTCTAAACTCAGTTTCCTTTGTAGTTTTCTGTTTTACAATCTTGCTCATAGAGTTGCAATTTTTTCTTGACCCTAAAAATAGTAGCAAAGTTGTGAGTTACCACAAGGGAAGGTAAATTTTAAGTACAGTCCACTAACTGCTGCCATTACATGGCTCGAAATTAAAAAAAATCTTCAAGTTGCCATTTGGCGACTAAGTGGTAAAAGACCCGGCGTTACCAATCGATGAAACCAATGATCGGAAATGCAATCAATAAATCGATATCAATCGATAAAATTAGTTAATTGATATCGATTGGTATCGGCCAATCGATGACCAATCAAAAGTCACAAAAAAAATTTCATTGATTGATATCGATTGGCAAATACTTTCATGACAGATGTTCGAAGTTAAATTGAGCCGCGAAGCGGAGAGTTTCCGCCGCTTCGTGCGTCTCACTTCTCGCCTCTTCGCAACACGCTTCCACTTGAGTTTAGAAGAAGGAGCAAGAAGGAACTGACAACACTTCTGTGGGGAGTAAATCACTTATGCACTGTAGTTTCTTTCTGACCAAATGATACGTTCCCAGCATGTTTGATTGTGTTTTGTTAAACTCTTAATTAGCCATGACACACGGGCGTGATAGGAGCTACCGTGGTGGATCAAAAGTACACGGAAGGGGAGAAGAGGCCAAGACAGGGGAAAGACAATCGAGAGAAAAACTGCATTGTGATAATCAATAACAATCGATGACAATCGATGCCAATCGATACCAATCAATAAGGTCACAAAAGTCTTCTTCATCAATTGCTCATCAATTATCGATTGCCATCAATTGATATCGATTTTAATCGATCATTGATTTCATCGATTGGTAATGCCAGGTAAAAGATAGTTGGCAAACGCAATTTTTAGTCGCCAGATTGCAAAATCAAATAGGGTCTTGCTCAAAAGTGTTTAAAACCACCTCTAGGAAATTAATCCAAAAAAGGACTGAATAAGAATAAATATAATATTCAAAAAGAAAAACAAAACAAATACATTATATAAGATTTTGTGGCCACTAACTTTGTAGTTAACATAACGTTACGAACCTCGAATGAGTCAACATGGCGGATAGCCATACATTAAAAGAGACACAAACCATAGGCATACATGACGGGCTCACGGGTTTGCAAAGCATTATAGGGCGATTTCAAACACAGTCGGCTATTTGCAAGTTTTCTGATGGGACAGAATCTTTTACAGCAAAGGAAAAGGATGGATCGAGTTCTTTTCTCATTTTGAACGTTTTAGAAGCAAAGATCTTCCGATATAACTTTCTGGAAGGACACAATGTCTGAGGAAATGACCGTCATTCGTCGTCAACACAAAGAAACGTAGTCGCCAAAATGGCGACAAAACCAGAATTTTTAGTCGCCAAGGGTGAAATGTTAGTCGCATTGGTGACCGTATCGGTCACAATTTCGAGCCCTGCATTAAAGTGCCTATGAAGTAAAAAATATTTATTGCTTATTTTTAAGGCTTTTCAAAATAAAAACGAATGGCGTTTTCCTTTTTGAAATATCTTTTTTCGTTTTAGAGATATTTAGGTTTTTGTATTATGCAAATGAGGAAAGTGATGATGTCATTAATCGTTCCACAAAAAGATAAATCACTTAATCAAGCATATCTCGTGGAATATTAAAGCGGTGTTCTTCAAACTTGGCACCATCAATGTTCATCATAAAAGCCACAAGATGACACCCGTTGCGCCGTTGCCATGGCAACAGTTTTGCCGCAAAGACTTATTTCTATTAACACTAACATTCCCAGTTTATTCTTAACCAAAGGTGATGCACTCCCAACAAGCTAACAAAGATAGTTAAGGTAAGATGGGTACAACGTGTGTCCCACGCCAGACCCACTGTTCATTTTTAAAGTGCTGCAAATGGAGATATTTTGTTTATAACAGAAGGAGACTGGATCCAAGACTGTTGCCATGGCAACGGCGCAACGGGTGCCATCTTGTGCCTTATATGATGAACATTGATGGTGCCAAGTTTGAAGCACACCGCTTTAATACTACAAGAGATATGCTTGATTCAGTGATTTATCCTTTTCTGGAACGATTAATCAGTGCTTCAAGCTCAAGTTTTCCAGAAGTCACCTTTTGGCGACTTCCTTTTGTAAAATGGTCGCCGCTAGAAAAATTTTGGTCGCCAAAAAGGAAAGCGTTTTCAAAGCAGGACACCTTATGTCACTGTACATGAAGTAATACCGCTGACCATTTTGAGCCGAATTAAAATCGGTCGAAGAACGTTCTATCGTAGTTATTTTCGTTTGCATTGAAGAGATTTTTTGTTGAACTGTTCCAATTATCATGCAGAAAAGTAAATAAAGATTAAAGAAACAGGTAAGGAAGATAAACATGCAAAACAAGTTTAATTCTTGTACAGCACACTAAAACAATGGAAAGGAAATGTGGTTTGCAAACTTTGATGCGTGGCCAGCCCTTTGCATTACAGTCATTACAGTGGTCGCCAAATTGGCGACCTGTGTGGAAAATTTAGTCGCCAAATTTTATTTCCACTCGCCATGGCGACCAAAATGGTCGCAGCTTGAAGCGCTGTTAATGACGTCATCGCTTTCCTCATTTGCATATTACAAAAACTTAAATATCTCCTTAACGAAAGAAGATATTTCAAAAAGGAAAACGCCATTCGTCTTTATTTCGAAAAGCCTTAAAAATAAGCAGTAATTATTTTTTACTTCATATGCACTTTAAGCGGGTGGCATATTTATAAGGATTTTTACCGGAACTTTTCTTCAGCCATGGCCATAATAATGAGCTGACCAGATAAAGAAAGACAAGTAAAGGCCTTTGCAAGGTTGGGGTTTACTGCAAAGTACAATGTTCTGCGTAGTGTGTACACGCAATTTAAACCTGTCATTGCACTTCAAGCTACTAGTTCTCCTACTCATTACCATACTCAGGGTTGAAAATAGCAACTGGCACTTTGACCACACTTGCAAGTGTTTTTTTCACCAACGAAATAGAAAATGTCATGTTTTGGTCGGCCAACTGAAATCAAAGTCGCTGTAATGTTATAGTAAGCATTTCATATCAGACAATAAAGCAACCAAGAAATGTTTTAAATAAAAGCTTTTTGGAAAAGAAAGATAAGAAAAGGGTTTGGAAATTTTAAGCATGCATTTGTTCAAGCGTAAAACATGCAAGTTTGTCTAGACAAACCATTGCATTATTACCACCTTTATGTTTCAGCATGTGTAATCAAGATTTGTTTTGCAAAAAAAAGCTTGTTTAGTGCCGGGTGTTAAGCCTTTTCACCCGTTCAAATTAGAGTCAGTTTTGTATTCATATTGCTTGATGAAACAGATTTCTCAAGTTTATGAGTGAAGAAGCATGATGGTTTTCTAGACAAAGTTGCATATTTTATGCTTGAACAAACACCTGGAAAAAGAAAGCCATTCATGATGCTTTGTTTGAAAGGGAATTGTCAGAAAACATGTTAATTAAAATGAAGATTCTAACACTGACGTTAATTTAGCAGTTCAAACCATGCAAGATATAAGAAATCTTTATGAAATCAGTTTATGATTTCAAGCCTTCTCAAGGAAGTGAAAGTGGAATTTCAATTCAGGAAGATTTTGATCACGTGCTAGACAATAGGTTCTTGGCAGATTTCCGTTAATTACTGCAGCAGTACATGAAAGTATAAATAAGAGATTCATAGAATGTGCTATGTTGACAGCCAGGAAAAAAGAGCCTTGACAAAACAGTCTACAAATTCAAGCTAAAAGCTCTCATTTTATTTTGAACCCTGATACTTTTTGTGCATGGCGGTTCTGCGATTTTAGAGGTAGATCATTGACAATACTTAGATATGTCCTAATTTCCTAAAGGTCCA
Organism: Meandrina meandrites; assembly: GCA_963693305.1. Taxonomy (NCBI): domain Eukaryota; kingdom Metazoa; phylum Cnidaria; class Anthozoa; order Scleractinia; family Meandrinidae; genus Meandrina; species Meandrina meandrites. The sequence goes on along the minus strand of OY855905.1, from coordinate 23,197,009 downwards.
AAGTCCAGTTACATGGCAACCCTGTGAGTGAGTTCAAATACCATTGAGATATCTTTAAAATACAAACCAGGTTTATTTCGGGAGGTCAAACAAAGCATCCAAATGATTGCACAGGTGTGTTATGTACATCAGGATAGTAAACAACAGTGTTAATTTCAATTAGTTACCTTGAGGTGTCAAACTCTTGAAAAATTTTGTAATTTCTTGATTTCTAGGAGAAAAATAATTAACATTTAAGAAAATTTGGAAAATGTAATGAAGAAAATTGCCTTCCGACAACTCTGGAAAACAATCAAGCTGCCATTTTTCTCGGAGGCAGACCCAACTAAACACTAAGAAAAATATCTGCAGCAAAATTAATAATTGTTTATGTACTGGTGTCCACAAATGCAGACTGCAGACTTTGCAGACCTACAGACTTGCATTCTGGTTAGTCTGAACAGTTAGCTCGATACATATTGGTAGCAGAGATACCTCTACATCTTGACTACCGTTGTAAAACCTAAGCTGTTAGTACAAGGTCGAAGAGTTAGTCAACTATATTTTAAGAACATCCAACAAAGCAAAAATTTCTTTCGCCTCTTACCCTTTTCCTTTGTCCGAAGACGGCAGCTTTCTTTTCATTTTCCACAAAGTATCGACAAAGCCACTTTCTCAGCACTCTGCCGCCATCTTGTTATTTATCGCGCCAAATTTGATGCACGGTGCGCTTGCGTGCGCAATGCAAACGCTGACCAATTTACTGACCAATAAGGTCGTGGGAAACGAGGAGACATTGTGGCGGACACATTGTTACTCATGATGTTTTCTTGGGCGAGCAAACGGAGAAACATTTGTTACGGACATAAAATGTTTCTGAAAGAAATCAGAAACATTTTTGTGTCTCGGACACAAATTTTGTGTCCGCAACAAATGTTGCGCGCGCGGGCAAACAGGGCAACATGAATCGGGAAACATTTGTGTCTGCCACAATGTTTCCACAATGTGTCTTCCTTTGCCACCACCTATATATGCAGGGCGTTGTGCAGGGCGGGAGGGTACGCGTGTCGTGCGGGGTGATTAAAAAATTCCAAATAAAAATCGTCCTTCTTTCTTCATATATAGCATTTACCTGCAGGGCTCCCTGCTCCGTCAGTCCTCGCTCTCCCACTGATTCAGAAGTTATCTTTATCATTCAACATGGCCCTGGAACATGCGGGAGGATACCGTTTCGCCAGCTTTAGCCAGCCTTGTATTTACAAACAGTATCTTCCATTGAAAATGGTACTTGTCTTTCACATCACACTACAGTAGATATTTTCTAACGGAAATCTTTCATAAAATTAGCCTACTCGCGAAACACATGTCACAAGGCTCATTACCAGAGATGTAGACTTCTATGAAATTCTGTTTTGAGTTATTAGCATTCACTGAAAGCCAAAATTAAGAGTGTTTTTAATATTGCAGGTTAAACTGTTGCTATGGTAACCATTAACGTTAAGAAAATGAGCAGAACTTGTTAACCAAAGTTCGGGAATTTATTTGATATCATTAGTGTAGTAGTAACTGCTAAAGAGTACTCGTACTGACCCATCAAAGTACATGAGAGCTGGAAATGCTGGAAACCCTTATCAGCCACATTAAATATTTACTAAATAAGTCGCTAGATGCGTTTCCCTCCTCCCTTTCCTATACTTTAACTCCGTCGTAAAATCTCTATCCTTCTTATAAAGCTCCAGCCTGAAAAAAGGTACCCCCTTTCGGGCGGAGCCTCCCTGCACAGTCCTCTAGTGCCGCCCTCCCCCCCCCCCCCCCCCACCCCACAGGCAGCAAGGCTTTCTAAAACCCAAAACTAAATAAACCCGGGAAGTTCTAATTCTAAGCTCAACCTTGTATTAGATAAATACGCGCCGCACCACAAAACTGATCTCGTCTTTTGCGACAATAGGAGGTCTTCAAATATCACTACACAAAGACAATGTGACTTCAACACATATACTTTATACTGAATGTTACAGCAGCGACTTTTTCTAATTTTTTTAAGACAATATCAGAACAAGGATTGAATTTCAGCTTTGAAAAAACATTCAATAGCTTTTGCAAACTATTTACAATAGTGGTCATCTGTTTTAAATCACTATAAGAGGCTATAAGCTAGCTCCATCATTGTTTTGGAGCTATAGTTCGACCATAATAAATCGAGTAAAAAAGCCTTTTTTATTTTTATTCATAAATTTTGAATTTCTCCACTGATCATGAGTTTCTTGAATTATCAAGTACTGTAGGAGCTTTATGTAGGTCGTGGCATATTTTATCAAGTTCATGTATCGCTTTTTCTTTTTGCCTCATAAAAGACACGATCTTCATAAAACCTTGGCGATACTTCGGAATTCTCCACGCATAAACGAACGGATCAATAGCCGAATTCAGGAACAAAAATCTCGTCGATATAAAGTCGGCCTGCCGAAAGATTGATCTTAATTTTAAATCGGAGCCTTTGTACAGGCACAACAAGTGTATCGTGATGTAAGCTGGCAGTAACGTTAAATAAAACAGGGTTAAAATTATGTACACAGTGTGAGCCATTTTTCTTTGCCGTTCCATTTCTCGTCTTCTGTTCACAGTTGAGGTCTGCAGCGTATCCATTTCTCGTCGATGACGCTTTAAAGCGCGAAACATTTTGATGCAGACCGCTGTCAACACAAATATGGGAATTGTTGCATGGGTATGCAGATAGATAATGACGTAAACTTTCTTGTCAAGACCAGTAAGTGGTAAAATACACAATAAAGCTGCCGTGATCCAAACCACCAGAACGAAAATCTTGACTCGTTTCCTCGTCATCCTCGATCGATAGCCCATCGGGTCTGACACGGCGATGTATCGATCCACTGACAATGCAATAATAGTACAACCACTGGTAAACATCGTCAGTCCTTCGAAAACTTCGATAAGCACTCGGACCGCGTCGGGTACCTCGCGTTGATTATAACGGTAAGTGTCCCTTGCTACGACAAGGTATCCAACAAGAAGACCAACAAGAAAGTCTGAGGCGCCGAGATTCGCGATCAAAAATGTTGAAGGAGTACGAAACAGTCGGCGAAAGTTCCGACGAATCGTCAACAGCAGTAAAAGGTTTCCTACTACCGTCACGCTAGCAACTATAGACATTATCACAGCTGAGCTGAGGCAAAATACTACAGGGAGAGCAAACTCCGACTCATAAATTACCTCTCTTGTGGAGATTACTAGCTCGTCGACGCGTAAGTTTTCTGAAGCGTTTGTGAAGCTCATCAATTGAACCGAGAAGAACCCAAGTCTTTTCTACGACAAGTGTACAACGAGAAATCCTAATGAATGTTGAGCAAGTTAAGTCTTATAACTGCTTTTAACTGGTAACGGAGAGCACCATTCAAAACAAAGGAACCACGCTGTGATTGGCGAATTGAACTAACATCCGGAATGATGATCAGGTTTTTGTTGAAAGACGTGACTATTTTTTTCCTTAAAGCCTGAGGACGAGACTGACGCTGATTCAGCTGTAAATATTTCCTTTATAAATAAACCTGATTCGCAGTTTGACGTACGTTTGAAAAAAAACTTTGCTACTTCCTGCTTCCTGCTCACAAAATACAGAAAATATGAGGGACTATGTCACGATTTCAAACTCATTTTACTCTCAGATTAAAGAAGACCTCTTAATATTTTTTTTCAATGAGGTAAAAGAACCAAAGACCTAATAAAAACGGAAAATAAACAAGAATGGTTAGGACTGAGGGAGATTAAAACAGATTACGAAAGACAACTAAAAATCCGGCGGCCATTTTTTGATGAGCCGTCTTTTAATCCTTCTCGATTCCTCTTGGAAACAACGGTTTAGTCAGTCACAAACGTTATTTTGCAATCGCTTTTTACTTGAAAACCGCCCATTTTGCAACTGTCTTTATTTTTTTTAGTGTCTCGCAGTGTTATACCCCTTAGCTAGCTAGGAAATGAAGCTCACCGTGATAAGCTGACTGAAATAACATCCGGGATGGTGACCAGCTTTTACTTCAGAGACGTGACTCGAAGTCCCCCTGGCCTGTGAACGAAATCAGCTGTTTAATTTCTTTTATGACCCTGACGCGTAGCAAAAAAACTCTTTCTGCTTTTTGCTCACAAAATACAGAAAATTAATCCTTCCCTCTTTTAACCAGTCACCAAAAGTTGGAAACAAAGGCAAGCCAACTACAAAAGAACTTTGTAAAGCGTTATAAACCAAAAAAAACTCAGCCGATTTTTCGCATGTTTTCTTTCCGTGTTCAATTTGATTGTGTACGATGTTGCATCATGTAAAAAGAGACCTTCCTCTAAATCAACATAAATCGCCTAGGTTGACGGCTTTTATACGCCATTTGCTGATACGTATTATAGATAAGATCAACATGTACATACGCCATAGTAAAGTATCATTTCGTGATGCCCGCTATCTCCTCCACAGAGGCCCGTGCTCCCCCTTTTTTTTATTTTTCGTGTTTTTTTTATTTTTCGCCTTTCCCGCTCCACTGAAGGACCCTCTGCGAAGGAGAAAGTGATGCCCGCACATTTTCTGAAAATAGAGAATAAATTACAGTTAAATATTCCAAACAGGAACGAGCTTTTAATGGACTAAGCCATCATGCTAGTTATCTTGTCAATCTTGTATTGCCAATGCTTTTAAATTATTTTTTTTTTAAATCATGCAGTACGTCCATGTAAAAGATATATAAAACACAATTTGTTCGCTACATTTAAAAGTTTATTCACCTACTTCTATTCGCTGCCTTTATCTTTTAAATATATAGGATTCCTTCCCAGCTATTTTTTTTTTTTCAATCAAATTGGCTCTGAGAATTTCATAAGATGTTATGCAAAAAAGACAGATATTCACTGGTTGGCATTTTTTATCCTTGCTGATACGAACTTTAATTCAATTTAACTTAAAACGTGCGATTGCCATTTTGAACAAATTTAGGCCCCCCACTCTATTTGCAGTTTATTCAGCAAAACACTGCAGCTCAGGTGAAATTTAAATTGAGAGCAAAGTAACACTCAGATGTATTGATTCTAGCTATCATTAAATTCCCGACGTTAATAAATATGTAGAAAAATAATTCAGTTTCTTTTTTGGGATGAGATACAACGGAAAGTGAGCGATTCCACTTACTTTTCTATTCAGCAATATTGTCGACAACGACAAATTAGATTTCTAGGTCACGTGATTGATTCAGCAACGTCATTTGCAAAACATTTTAAACGTGATACATTGTTTGAAGGAAAGAGCTTTCTTCAACTGAACGCTGACATCTTAATGTTAAATTATTTATTGAAATGATTGTTTTTTAAATAGTGTTTTCTGGGACGTTTGTTCAGGCACTGCAGATGTTTTTTTCTGCGTTGCGTGACAACCTGGTCTTTTGGCACGTTACGTGACGTTGTGGGCTGTTTCTAGTGCGTGAGCGTGACGTCATCTCAATTCTAAAACTCTACTGATGGTACAAAGGTCTTCATGAACAATAATTTTCGTGCAAATTTCCATGTCGATACAGATCTTCGTTTCACAGATAATGCAGTATTGAAATGTCAGCTTATTTAAATGTCGGTCCGAATCAATCAATCTTTTGGTTCCAGAATCCTAAAATAGATTCCGAAATCAGAATGAAACGAAACTCAGTCAGGGTGATTCTCTAATGGCGCAAAAACCATATCAGTCAGCCCGTTAGAGGACGACATCCTTGTCGCTTGGGAGAGATCAACGCTTATGGAAAGTTAAAAATGTAGCACTTGTATGTTGCTCTGGACCAACAATTAAGAAATGTCCGCTAGCGGCAGTTCGACTTTATTTTCACGTTATTCTTCGCTTTCAAATATAAGTAAAGAATGCTAAAAATATAAAGAAAAAAGTTAAAATTCACTTTACATCTTGCTTAGGTTTTTGCGCACCACGTTCGTGCCCAACGGGGGAAATTAACGTCGGAGGTCAGTACATAAGTCCTGTTATTTTATGAATATTATTTGTTGAATAACTTTGTTCTGATCAGCACTATGGAGGTAAAACTTGGAAGATCGTTTGTTTCTACCTTCTCTTTTATCAGACGTTTTTGCGCTGCCGATTAAAGTAAACCCATTTTCAATCGTAAACGAAAACCATAAACTGTACGCAAAGAAGGTCCAAGAAATAGATTTACGCTGCTGGTGTGGCGTCTACTTGTGACAATGATGGACAGCTCATGTTGCTAAGTAACGTCATTTGAACTGACAAAGAAACAAAGTCATCTGGGTTCTGGCTCGTCCCCAGTCGTTCCTCGTGGACGAGCGCGAGCGCGGGGTCCTCTGGGAAGGAGGAAAGGAACATCGCCGAAATTTCGCCAGCAAGGGCAACTTACATTACAGGCCGCCCAAGCATGACATTTGCATACATTAAAATAGCTCTAAATTGCTTGATTCAACAGACCCGACGAAGGAGAAACTGAAAAACGATTTTTGGCACCAAAATAACGTCAAAGGCTGTTGTCACGTGGCATTTTGACCGACGATTCATATACCATTTTTGAGTGCAAAATATGGCTCAACTTTAAAGGCTTGTAAAATCGTTACTTTTACCGCCAGCCGTCTCAAACTTTGGAATCACGTAGTACTAAACACAAAAAAATCCACTTAATAGGCACTTTAAAAAAAGGAATAAAAACTACTCAAGTTCGCTTAATTCAATTTAATAAATCAGCAGGCTAGCAATTAATGACAAATGTTTAAGATGGCTGGCTACCGTTTCCAACACTTTCCATCTTAGATTTCGATGGGTCATTATAACCACTCTTTATCAGTTGATGCTACAATCATGGTGTCAAACAAATGATTAGTGATTGATGAACATGTTGTCATTTTCATTACACAATATGTTACCATAGCAACAGTACAACCTGTAAAATACACCCTTAATTTTAGATGTAACTGCTAAGTACTGAAAAACGAGCCCGGTGACCCCTTTTTTTTTAAATTTCGATCAGCAAGACAAGATGCAACTTTTGGCAAAGGTTTAAAAAAATCTGCACATGGGGTTCAGAGCCACCTTAAATTTTCGTAAATTTATGGTGGCTCTGAACGCCAAGTGCAGATTTTTTTAAAACTTTGCAGAAAGTTGCATTTTATACTGTTGATTACAATTCGATAATAAAAAATGGGGGTCACCGGACTTGTTTTCGAGTTACAAGCACTTAAAGCTAAAATTAATGGTGTTTAAACAGGTTATACCGTTGCTATGGTAACTTGTAATGTCCAGAAAATAACCATAACTTGTTTACCGGTCATTGGGCATCTGTGCTTGATACCATAATTGTTGGGTCAACTGAAAAAGACTTTTGGTATTGATCCGTCAAAAATTAAAGTGTTGAAAAATGCAGGAAACTAAAATAGCTTATTTACTTATAAAAGGTATACGGAAAGGAAAAGTGTTTATTCAGTGGAGTCCATATATATACTTGTCTCGCAGGGCAAGTAAACTTGAGGAGACTCGCATTAAAAGGTGCGGGGATAATCGTCGTAACGTTTACGGGCTAAATTTTACTGTCTGGTACTGCTATGCGTGTTTTAATCTACGATGACCACAATTAAGAGTTATTGTGATACCTTTAAGGGTATTGAGCTGGAAAATAATACGACAGATTTCTCAGAAATGAGTGGTACCACTTAGGAGTGAAAGTGAATTCGACTCGCTTTTAGGGTTCCTTTCAAACTTTTCGACGATTAGCCCCATCAAGTTATTTTGGAGTCTTCCCCAGAGGTGGGATACAGATTTCCGGGAGCGTCTGATGACAGGTTACTCATTCTGACTTTTTATTTTAGAAACAAAAGTTAAGCAATATCCCAGTTACCAGAGGTTTCATTTACGCGCTTTCCGGTTCCGGTCGAACCGCGAAAAAGCGCGCGAAAACAAAATATCCAGGGTACAAGTCCAATTCAAAACGCGGAGGCCCGGGACCTACCACGTTACTGGATTAATACAACATTTCGCCTGAAGATGAGAAAGTAAAACACTGCCCCCTCCCCTCCCCCTCCCCCCCCCCAAAAAAAAAAAGAAAAGAAAGAAATAAAGTGGCGAGTACGGTTGTTAGGAGCGATCCTGCATACTTAGCCAGGTCAAACGCAACTTCACTTCACTTCACAGATGTAGTCAAAATAATATGATATTTGTTTTAGATTACAGTTATTCCAAAGACAATATATTACTCTGTTTTGATGTAATATATATTCTTAAGGAGATTGATCCTTTTTATCTCCCATATGTTTAAATGGTTAGATGGGGTTGCCAACAACTGGGACAGGTTTTTGCGACACGAAAGTAGCGATCGAAAACGCCTGCCAAAGGTAACGAGGGAAGTTACTTTAGGAAATTTATGGTATATTTTCTTTCCGTAACTAACATCGAAACTTCTACAATTTTAGTCCCCCTGTCTCCTAGGCCCCATTCATATGATCTCGAGTATCTGAGATAACCCCCACCCCGAGTTACACCCCCACCCAGGACAGCCCCAAGCGTCGCTTAATGCTTCGAAGCAGAAATTTATATAAAGAAATGAAATTTAACTAAGGGATCAAGGCAACATGTAATCCCCTTCCCCCTCTCCCCTTAGGGGCCCACGGGTGTCAAATCGTGTGATAGATGTTTTGACGTTAAACAGGTGGAATAAAAAAAATAAACAATTAATGTTTCAAGTGTTCAATGGTTTTGAAGTCCACGATTGTCGTTGTCTGTTTAAAATCCTGTAGTGAAACAACGGTGTTCTAAAACAAATGATGGAGTTTGACTTCGTAAAATGTCTTTGACCTCGTAAAATCTTCAGTGGCCATCAGCATAGTAGTTAGAAGCTTCATTCTGTTAATGCAAATTAAAAGATTAGGGAAATGGTAAAAAACGCAATTACTGGAACAGGACGCACCATTTCAAAAAAGAGATAGTAGTTTTCCATGCACTAAAAATGATTCTAACATTTCACTGTTGGGATGGGGAAAAAAGCTAGTAAATGGGATTTGGGCAGCATTTGGTCTTGGAAGTGAAGATATATAACTCCCTCTCTTTCCTTTTCAAGAACCTCTCAATAAATGATCACCTAGATACGTTTTGGCAACTTTTTCTTGTCGAATTTGACCTGCCAACATCTTTTCGTTGTATATTCTTGCACTGTTTGGGAGCATCATATTTCTCAATCCTGACCAACGATAATGCTATTTGTTCTTCACTTTCCTTGCTTGAGGATTTTCCAGGCAATAAAATCCATAGCTTTGTAAAAAGATTTCATGAGGTCGGGGAAGATTTTTTGGGAAAAACTGCTACTTGACTCAAGATGGCACCCACTAGTCTCAGCGAAAATGATTATAATAGGGTCATTATGGAGTAGTGGGGGGGGGGGGGGACATTTTTTTTTCAGATTTTTTCAGATTTTTTTTTTATTATTATTATTATTTCACACTATTTACAGACGTATTTTACTATCACACACTATTTACAGAAAATTCATTAATTAAAATAAGGAAAATATAATAATAGTAAAGCCAAAACAAAATGTGCTCAGTGACCAAAGAAGCATATGCTATCGTGCTGGTCACTGACATGTTAAAAAAGAAAAAAAGACAATTAGCATTAATAGTTGAAAAAAATTACGAAGGTAATATTTTTGCATTTTACCTGCAGATTGTATAGAAAGCCCTCTCCTACATGCGGATCAGCAAGAGTTGTCGTCAAAAGGTTGCAAAAATCCTGATTGGAGCTATCAGAGGCGTTACCATTTGGCAGTGGGGTGGGGAACGGATTCCCATTCGAAGCTGTTGGCTGTTGAGCAAACTGGAAACTAGCCAGCTCGGTGAAGGTCGTCGGCAGAGGAGCTGGAAACTGAGGCGGAAATGGATAATCAGATACCCGTGACTTGGAAGCGCCGTTCCTTTCCATTTCAAAGCCCGGTGGATACATCAGCGGGTTCATTGAGGAGCTGTAGCCTTCGTGTCCATGAATAGAGCTCTGGATATGCTCTTTTAGGCTTTGGATGTAGTTTGTGGCGATCCGCAGCAACTCCAGCTTGGTTTTCACTCTGGTCTCCTCGTAATTCGGGATTGTGCTTCGTAGGTCTTCGAAGGCGTCATTCATTTTGCGAACACGTTCTCTCTCTCGTCGGTTTGCTAGGATTCTCTTTGCTCTGGACATTTGCCGTTTTCGAGGTTTCTTTGTTCGATCGTCAGTAAAACTTTCCATGGCTACAAAGCAAACAAAGGATAGATTAGTTCCCAGTAGCTTCCAGCATCACACTCCTTTCTTTCCCAGGAGTGTTCTTTATTTCAAAATTCAAGGGGTTGACTTGTTCCTTGTTCCTGTCCTTGTTCAGAGAGTTTTTCTCCGGGTTCTCCGGTATTACTCCCTCCCTAACATTTCAATATTCCAATTCGATCCGGACTAGACGATGAAGAGTCACTATGTGGAAATGCCACACCTATATAGCTAATATATCTTATACACCCCACCCCCCCCCCCCCCCCTTCTCGCCGCGCGCGCAAGGTTCTGAAGAAACCACTTCTTCCAGACATCAAACTAACATCAAACTAACATTAGAGATCGAACGAAAGTTTTGGGCTTCCTCAGAAAAGTTTTAAGAAGAGCTTGCTTGAGTTCAAGACGTAAGTGGCAGGTCGCTACTTTGATTACAGCTGAAATTGCATGGAATGTTAATGCATGCCACGATTAACAGCTGAGCAGGAACGCGATCAACATCACAGGATTTCCTCCCCACGGGTAGAACAAATGGCAAAGCAGCGGACTGTCGGTAGATACACTTTCAAAATGTCGATCCAGATTGTAAGATGAGCGGAGTTGATGCATTGCGAGCGCGTGTACCAAATTGTCAAAAAATTCACAAAGCGAGAAACCTACGTTAGCATAGCTAGGGACGGACTAACATTTGTCTTTTTTAGGGTGAATGAAAATTTCTTTAAATTTATGCGCCTTTGATCCGCCGTCTATCGTCTCGGTGCAATAATGATTCCGGCCATAAAAAATAGGGACAAAAGTCGAAAAAATTACGTAACACTTTTGTCAAAAAGGGCACAACAATTATTTTTCATTACGGCAATTTTTTTTCTTTCGCTGCGGAAGTTCATTCTACTGTTTGTTTGTTTTTTGTCTTAAGTATTCTGCTTATCCAGATTTGAAATGGAAGTTACGAAAAAAAACGAAACAAAAACAAACAAAAAAGGAATGAAATTCCCTGGTAACGTGACGTCAAAGGATACAAATCATAAAAACACTTCAAAGTTTTGTCTTCCGTTGCGATGGTTTTGTGTACGAAATATTTGTTCATTTTTGTCATATATATACCTCAAGCATTTTGCTGATCCAGAACGTTCTATTTCTTTCTTGGAAAGGATAAAGACTCTTAAATCAGGGTTAAAGAATTCAAAAATACAGAAAAAGAAGTGAATGGAGCAATCTATAGGACTTTCCAAGTTTCAAATCCATGGACTCGAAGATCGAATGAATAAATTAGTTACGTCAATAAAAATAAATGAAATATCTACGGGTCGTGTCACAGTGCATGTTTATACACTTGAAATGTAAGCCAAAACGTATTATCAAAAGAGGATACGCGGTAAATTATCAAAAATGCAAAACAAATATGATTGAAAAACAGACAATAATCGCAAATTTATTTTGAAATTTTAGATTTCCACTAAACTCACTCTGGCTTTTGTACCACCGGTATCGTATCTAATTCTAGTCCAGCCAGGATGAAATTCTCTAGTTCCTTTGTATATGTTTTGTACAAATGAAAAAAAAATAGCTTCACCAAACTGAAACCAAAATATCACTTTGCTGGCCGTACATAAAGCAAGCATAATTATTTACAAATGAGATCAGCTTAGCCTTTTTTTTATTAAATAAACCTTTTTCCCTAGGAGATCCAATCCAAGCATTTTGTAGGACGGTTAATGGTATTATGATATTTTATTTCGGTGGCAAAGATCAATAGGTAACTGTTTAGTCTGAGAAAACAATGCAACGGGAACAAGTTTTCAAAGCGTAACGATTGCATTACATTTGACCAAACTACACAGCTTTTCTCGTTTCTCTGAAAAAAGTGAATTTTTCATTTTGGGTCTGGATTTAAACTGACCAACCGCCATCCTTTGGGTAATCAAAAGGCGGTATTTCTTAATATGCAAGGCGTCCACAAGCATTTATAGACTACTGAAATTATCCTTGTAGACAGTTTTTAGAGTGATTCTGACACATATAAGTTTTCATGTTGCTATAATTCTAAGATAACTGTGTGTGTGTGTTGGTAACTAGATTCGTTGTATGTAGGCTACATAATCATGTTATGAATTGAATATTTAAGGAGTTGTCATTCGACGGCATATCCATTTTTGATAACTGACCACTAGAATTTCGAAACTTTACGTTTGTAAATTTTTTAATATAGCATCTGATCCATGTTTTAGTATATTAGATGTATTAAGTTATGTGAAGGCCGTTTACTGATGTGTGGTCAATAAACGAGATGCCCTCCTCAATACGTCTGGTTTTCTTACTAGCTTCTACTAAGTAAGAAATTATTTTGTTCCGTTTCACTGCAGAGTATTTAGATAACAAAAAAGCATATCAGGCGTTTGTACTGTCTATTGCTTCCAGCATCCAGTATCCTTGCAATACCGCTTTGTTTCTATAAAGGCAAAGTCAGTTGAGGATTGGCTACATTGCTAATGGTCGCGATACTAAATTTTAAACACTTCAAATGCGTGAGCACAGCAAGGGCAGATCTTGCCTTGGTGTGAACCCTTGGGGCCTTATGGGAATGTCAGAGCCGGTTCTTGTCTTGCTTGACTAATGCCATTGTCTACGAGGGTGGGAATTAAGGGCCGAATCTGTTGGATTTTATTGCTAGAAAAATAAATTATCCAAGACAACACCTGAGTACTCAATTTTCGATAAGTCTATGCTAATGATGAATCGCGGAACGCCGACAAAAACAAAAATCGCTTTGTCTAAAGAGTTCCAGGCTATTGTTAGTTAATGAACAGAGCGAAGTAATTAGAGTAGTTGCGCGTGGAACTCGAAGGCCTAAAGCAGGCTAGAGTTTGCCGAGTAAGCGTATTGGAAAAGAATATTAACCTATTTATTTTTGTACGTGAGCCACTAAGTTTGTCCGTTTGATAATACGTAAACGCGGAGAATCCGAATGTTTACATTCCAAGTTGTGCATAACTGTAAACAACATAAATTCAACCAACGCTAGTCGTGTGTCAACGTAATGATCACGTGAGCCGGTTTGAGAAAAGAAAAGGTCTTCATTCGTCCTGGGAAACGAAATAATGATTTCTGTATGTCTTTTTTCGCGATTCTTACGATGAAGCTATTTGTTGTGATGGCTGACAAGGCTAGAATGTAATTCAGAGTGGACTATTTTAAGACACTGTAAAAATGAAAAATTAACTTGTCGAGTTCCTGACCTTTAGATCGCGTGAGGTCTTGCGGCTCTCGTTCCAGGTGGTCGAAACAAAAGACGTTGACCAAAAAACTCGGCCGAATTGTGATGAAAATGATGACAGTTAAATTTTTCAAAATATTGGGTATAATCAAATGCGTTTATACGGAAAATGTACGCAATGGATAAGTCACTGTCAGTTTTACTATCATTAGAAAAAAAATTGTTATTAAAATTCCAGTAGTAACGTATGACAGTGGAGACCTCTACAGGGCGACTGCAAGAAAGAAGTTGTTTTCTTCGCTCACTTTTGCTAGAGCAACCAAAAAATCACAAAACTCAGTGCCAAATGCGATGTCTACGAAGTGCTTATTCGTTAACTAATTCAAAATCAAGTTTTGCACATGTCTGACTATTCTAAAGAGATAAAAAATCTCCCGATTTGACTCCACACCTACCTTTCGTCTCCACGTCCTTTCGCATCTTTCTCTGCTATGCACAGTTTAACTGTTAATTTATACTCTAATATTCTCAAGTGCGCAAGATTATGTCTACAAATGAGATAGTGCAAGCGCATCGCTAAAGAATGTTTACCGCCCCGCTCATGCGCGGGTAGCACTGCACGTGAGAAGCGTCTCGAGTGTTGTTGTAAGCACGTGCGTTGTACATTTTCCCATAGCAAACATTTTATTTCCTACAGGTCACTGGGAAAGCTGAATACATTTCATCAAAAAATGCACTGTTTGGATGTTGTTTTATTAAAGGTGGTGTTGTGGGTACGTCCTAGAAGGCGTATCGCTCGAAATAAGAGGTGCACCAAAGTGGGCGGGGTCGTCAGCATAGCCCCATACATTCGTTGACCCGTTTCTTCTGGCTATTTCTGGACGAGTCAAAGCGTCCCAAATCTAATGAATAGAATACTTTATTTTCTTTAGAACTGTCAAAGCTTTTAAGTAAAGAGATAAGTTTTAGCCAGTAAAAATCCAAGAAATTCTATTGATCTACGCCGCAGAGGATAAACATAGATTTTCAGCTGTGCCCCGCTTCCTTTTCTTGAAGAGGTGCGTTTGTTTTGCTGATTTTCATTGCAAAACAACTCAAAGATTGCTGCGCGTTTTCGCGTCCTGGCATGTCTTCCCGCCAGAATTTTTGCCCATTCATGCCCTGTCTTGTATTAGAAACAAATAGGACTAGACCTGCGTCGATAAGAGAGCTCTAGCAGACCTAAAGAATGCGTTAGGCTTTCTGTTCTAACCCATCGCGGTGGCTCGTGCTGGAGTAAACATGTCTTATTTGCGTCTTGATGCAACTCATCAACACCAGCTGCAAAGGAAAATTTCTATTGAATATGTCTCCTCGAAGGAGTAAAGGAATTCCGGGCCTTTTTGCGAGTTACATAACAAGCTACTGACAGTGTGTAAGATCGAAAGTACACACACTACACGCGGTAAAAGATTGAAAAACGTCTGCGTGGCTGTTAAATCGCTCTCAACAGACCGAATCTGCTGTCAGTAGTAGTATTAGTCTCCTAATAGCTTGTACTGCAGTTTCTCGCCCATAAAGGCTTTAATTACGGCCAAGAATTCAATCTTCCACGTATTTATACACTTAGACAATGTTGCAAGCTGTAGAAGAACTTACCTCGAAATTTAAGTATGTCTGAAGAAAGAGACAGCGTCAATAGCACCTGAGTGTATTTGCACAAAGCCTTTTGTTAGCTTTCGAACTTTTCCTCGATGGCGCCTCGTGTCAAATCAAAGTGCAACCTCGCTTTTGTGTTCGTATAATGTTACTTAAGTAGCTTTCCACCTCTCAAAAGTAACAGGTCTCGCGCGCCACTTTCCACTTCACCCCCCCCCCCCCCCCCCCCCCGCTCCTCCTTGTCGCAAAACGTTTCGAAATCTCGTTTAATGTAATTTAAGGAAGAATTTACAATTGAATAACGTTGAAACAAATTCATTAACCGTTGTTTTATTGTTTGTCCGTAAATTAACTGTTAGTTTTGATTCGCCACAATCTGCGTACAGTGTCTAGTACCACGATATGTGGGAATTTAAAAGTATCTCTAATTTGCAGAAGCTTGAAAACAGGGTCAACGACTACTTTTTCC
>OY855905.1:23081436-23176436 GCA_963693305.1 Meandrina meandrites | reverse complement strand
AGCTTAAACTTGCCGAAAAGTCGATTTCACTATCAAATTTCCTCGAAAGAATTCCGAAAAACGGAAAGCAACTTTTTAAATTGTTACGTGTTAGTCAATTAACCCCATTAATATACCATCTTTGCTGGAGCAAAGGACAAATGGGTAAGTTCAGTCTCGAGCTTCCCGATAAAAAAGTAGTTTCCTTAGATTTGCTTTTTACTACTGAAGTCGCAATTTACCCTTATTACTCCCAATTTCTGGGACCAATTTTCCTTTACCTTAGAGCTTGAAATCGGGATACCACAGTACTAACTATTAAATTTGTTTTAAAACACCATATGTCCCCTATGATTGTACTTCTGGTAGAGCATCCTCAAAAGAGAGGAAATGCGAATTTCCGCAACGATTTCCAAAGCCGAGTAATGTATGTGCTAATATACAAGATTTGATTACAAAATGATAAACACTTTATTGGTGAATTTCCAGTTTTTTTTAGAATATCCTTAGGTATTGTTACGTCCAGCTTATAAATAGTACAAAGGATTTGCCAAGTTTCTGATTCAGGTGGGACTCACAAGCGAGTTCGAAAACAACTCAAGAACACATTTCTCAATAACACATTTCCAGCACTTAAGGTGGGGGTATACCCGATTTTGAGTGCAATTTTAAGAGGTTTAAGGAAGGGATAGAAGAAAGAAAATTATTTTTGAAACACCACCAGACAGTTGACCCCCACGCAAGAGCACCCCAGGTTGTCAGGGGACTGTTTGGGTGTCCATATACTAATTTTTAACTTCAAATTCTAATTTTAAAATCACATTAAATCTTTAATATTTCTTATTTTCTTATTTCTCCAAATCTCTTCCCAAACATCCCCCAAAATTTGCAAAACACCGCTAAACATAGCTTTATAAAGTGAGCATAGAGTTTCTGGATTACTTGAAACGCGGACGAGATATTCGCATTAAACCAAGTTTAGCGGTGGAAAAACAGGCTTCAGGTGTACCCCCGCCTTAAAAATTTTAATTGTGTGATAAAATGCTACATTTAAACGGAAAACCTTGTGCTAGCGCGAACATGTTTTTGTTGACTTGCGTAATATAAAATAAGGTCCAAACTAAAGATGTGTTGAAACACTTTAAAGCTGGACAGTTTCAGGGAACCTCCTCCTCCTCACCAGGGGTTTCGCTGGGTGTTCAAATCTAAGATGGCGGATACTACGACCGGAGCTGAATCGCCACTGGTTTATTTCAACTGTTTGGTGTTTTTCCATATTAATAAACTATTAGTTTGTTCTTGCGTATGTAACCATGATTTTTATCTAATGGTTATAATATTTGGCTTCCAGATATAATTTTGACACCGGATTGTCAACAAATTGTATTCTTTTAAAAGTTTATCTTCTGGCAATGCTGCAATCGTGAATAAGGGTATTGACTGAGAGCCCGCGGTTTGCGACAGAAGCAACCTCGTTCCAAGGGCCGTCTCCACTTTCAAAATGACGGAAATGCATGACGTCATCGACGCCACGTTTAGTTCCAAGAGCCCTTTCTCTTAGAATAAACGGCATGCAATGCATGCAGAAGCGATCACGTTTCACAAGGGGTCTTAAATACTTTTCAGGACATTTGTCAAAAAATTAAGGTAAATAAAAGTAGCTGACAATTTCTGTACTGATTGACTGTTCAACAAAAGTTGCGTTATCTTGGCGTGACATTCCAACGCTGTCTTGAAATTGCTTTCACCTTTTGTTTTAAAAGAATGGAAAGATTTCTGTTTACTAAATCTTATAAAACGCATCAAATATAAATTGTCTCTTTAGTTTATACTTTAAATTAGTCCTTTCTAACTGCCCAGGAGTATTTTGCTTTGAGTTCTAAGCGACGATTTCGGTTGAGTTGCCTTGATTTCTTTTCCCAGTCCTATTCGGTTCCACAGATCGGTCGATCGCAACAGACAACAGCTCCCGTCCACTCGCACGACGACATTAAGCGATGACGTCATCGTCATCGCTTAAAAGGCTCTCGGTAGGCTTGTTTACAGTGATACCTTAAATCCAATACTATTGGAATCGAATGCTCGCACCAATGATTCAGATCGGAGAAAATAATAATTTCTAACGTACCCTTCTTTATTTGTGGTTAAGAACAATGTTCAGTGGCTTTTAATGTTTTCGAAAATAAACTTAAAATAATTAACGGTTCTAACTTTTCTGAAACACAAACATTTTAAAGTTTCATCTAGGAGCAAGTACGGGCAGCAGTTGAGTGTTTGTAAATGTAAGCACATTTTACTTGTACGTCCTTTGTGAATAACTACGTTCAACAGATCTTAAGAGGAAACTTTTTGAATAAGTACGTTCAATCACCGTTGAGAAGCTCGCGACAAGGAAATTTTGTTTTTGGAAGTCTTTTTGTGTTTCCCATATTATCTTTAAAGGCAGTATATTGTTATGGTTTTCCGGAATCAGTATCTTGCGCAATTCTGAACGTTTTGACCACAAAACCGAAACTCGTCGGTTCTTCGTGGTTGGTTCTGTGGGAAAGAAAGTTTCCTTGAAAAGTGTACCTTACTGGGTTTCCAAAAGTTTCATTTCATTTTGAGCATTTCATAAGCGAGCCTTTTTGCGTAAACTCCTGGCAGCATTCTATAGTTGCCCTGTAAACAGTAGGAAGCTAGTGTTGTGAAGTGAATTTTTGATTAAAAAGTGCCGCATGTTACGAAATCTTCGAAACCTTACCAAAGGTCGAGTATATCATGATTGTAAGACTAGCCGAAACTGAAATTGACAGTTTTTCATTTGCGGTCATCGCTTCTAATTATTTCACTACGCCATGCGAATTATAATCGGCTTTTCTCGTTATTTTACTAAATCTACTGATGCCGAAGATATATTTTCAATCTCTTAAGCACATTCTGGAGAAAATGATAAACAATTTGAAACAAGGTGAAAGTTCTATTGTTTGGCGGCACGTGCTGGGTTTGGCGGGGCACTTCATCTTCTATTTGTTGTCAGCAGGAGTTAATGAACAGTCAGAAGTCACACAATTATCACAAGAACAACTCATAAATTAACAAAAACAAAACTAGTATTGATACCACACGCGCTTGTTGTCCTTTTATAATGAAAATATTGCTTCAGCTTAATTTTCTGTTCAACTGATCATCCTGTATATAAAAAAAACCACCAACTGTTCTATACAACGTTTAAGTTAATAGCTTGTTTGGACCCACAACTCGAAAGAGCCTTGGATTGAAAAAGCGCTGAAGGGTTCCCTTTTTCTAAGCATTCTGTAAAAACACAACTTTTAACTTCCCACGATTTATTCATTTTTAAACAAAGGAATACAGGCCACGTTAGTATACTCTAGCTTTGCTCGCAAATGATACCTTGTTTATCAAATAGAACCTTTGCTTATTTAGCCGTCAAGTTTCTCACCTCTCATTCTTAGTTTAAGAAATGAAGTTTGCTTCAAAAGTAATAGTTTGAAAATTTCCGTTTCCTTATAAACTGCCCAAGTTGTTTGGCTGTTTACAAATCTACATTCAACTTCTTAAAATTTTAATGAGAAGGAAAGAAAATTGAATAATGTCGCTAGGTGTTTATCTTCGATTGCTCGTATTTTAATTTGGTGGGCTTTTTTCTCGCTTTTTCTGAGAACTGCAAATTCATAATCGTAATAAGAAAGACATACCAAAATGTTTTAGTCCAGCCCTGGTGCATAAAAAGAGAAAGCACTGAATGAAATAGGGTGTTTTAATATTAACAGGAAAACTAGTTAAGCTCAGTATATATTTTGGTCGTGAAGTTTTTAAATGTTTCATTGATGTTTACGAATTGTTGATTATGAATCAATTTTTGCGAGAAATGGACGACTTTATCCGCACCACATACAATAAGTTTCCCTTTAGTTCGGAAGCTGTTTTAGAGGATTGGATAAAATTTGATGTTTTATCAACTCAATCGAGCTTTATTCAACAAAACATCTTACTCTGTAAGCTCAACATTCCAGTTTAAATGCGATTAAGGAGTTTTTCATTAGCTCACTCGAGTTCGTCGGTGTCTCATTTCGTTTTTAAGCCAAAACAAATTAAGACTGGCTTAGTTGAACAATTTTCTGTGGAATCTTAAATTTGGTTATTCAAGTTTTAATGTTGGTGGTTTCTTTGCTTTCGTTGACATTGGTTTAACCCTTAAACAGGAGAAAACGCATCAGCGTAAATGATTTAAGCTCCCCGTGGGGAATTTAATTGGTTTGGCGTGATCACCCTTTTCGGACCACCCATAATTGTGTTTTGGGAAGTCCCAATTAATTTAGTGTATTCTATCACAACCAGGCAGTCTAAATAGTGAAACACAAGCTCCTCACGGGCGGTCGCTTGACGGCGATGAGCAGGTATATTTTTAAATCCACGCGGGTTTCTTTATCGCTCAATTCACCCCTTGCAGAGACCAATTTTTTGGTCGCGGGGAGCAGCTAATAAACTGTGAACAGTTAATCATCTCTGGCACGCTTACACAATGCAAGGTACAAAGGGTTTTCAAAAGAAGTTTCCGGTGATTCACTCGCTCAATTACTAACCGACAGGAGGTTCACCTGTTCGAGTTTATTCAACGGAATTAAACAATGGGAAAAGTGAAAATTATTTTAGCAGTGTTTAGAAGTATCGCATTATTAGGAGTAAAGTAAGTTAAACAAGAGAACTCAATTAACTTGTTAACTGCTAAAAGAGAGAGGAAAATTAAATTTACGACCCAAAAATTCATTCGACAAACATTTTTTCATTTAACGTGTAATTTTATTTATTTGACTTCAGTACACAGGCAAATTTTGCCACACTGGCTATTTACTGAACATATTAAGAAAATTAAGTGCGAAAATACCATTGACAAGATTATTTACATTGCTTGGTTTCAAAACTTTTTTAACCTTTCGTTCGGTTAGAAATTATTGCTCTGCGAAATGCTCGCTTTCGTCGCTATAAAAATCATGAATAAGTTGTATGAAAAGCACAATTGTCGTACCGAAGAGTTTGAGCAATTGAATCGTGAGGCTCTACACGCCTTCGCCTGCTCGTTCAAGTCTATCGTAATTTACGCTTGCACGAAAAATTCAATTTTTGGCCTGTCGCTCTAAAAGTTTCGATAATTGTTAATTATGGTGTTAAAATTAAGTACACATACTTTTGCACGCGAGTAAAAAGTTACTAAGAGTTCACTTGTGTTGAAAAATTGCTGAGGGAAGTCATAAAATTAAGTGATAAATTGATTTCCCGAATTAGGAACGCGCTAAATAAATTAACTTCATTTCCTCAGAGTTCGCGAGTTTTCCTGTCCGAGCAGATCCAAAGAACTTTCTCAGTGAGTTTCTTCAACATGATCTTTCAGATCAGTCTTTTTCGAAAAGCGTTTTCGACAGGTCCTACAGTGGTACGGCAAGTTATCCGAATGTGTATGCATGTGGAATTTCAGATTGGACATCTTGTTGAAGGCCCGATTGCACTGGTTGCATCTAAACGGCTTCTCTCCTGTGTGAATCATGATGTGATTTCGCAAATTGCCCTTCTGGTGGAAGCCCTTACCGCAGATGTCGCAAATAAACGCTTTTTTGTCGCTGTGAGTTCGAAGATGAGTCTTCAGCGTAGAGGACCTGTTGAAACACTTGCCACACTCGTCACATTTATGCGGCTTTTTCTCGGTGTGAATTATCTTGTGTCGGCACAAGGTACTGGAGAGGCGAAACCCTTTTCCGCAGACGTTGCAAACAAATGGTCGACTCTGAGTGTGGTCGGGCATTTTGAGGTGAATCGACAGTGTGTATTTGGTCTTAAAAACCTTCCCGCACTGGTTGCATTTATGAACAGTCTTGTCTGGGCGATTCTTAACGCCTGTATCACTTAGTTCATTTGCTTTATTCAGCTGAGAACTTTTTTTATTTGGAGCAGATGGTGCCCGTTTGGATTCGACCGCACACGAGTCGGACTTCTCCGCGTTAAGGCTGTTGCCAAGCGCTCCAGATTTCTCCACTAACGCTTCGTTCTCTTGAAAAATTCCTTGCTCGGCGATAAGGGAAATCTCACGAAGACTCCTTTTTTGAGCATTTTGCCCCGACATTTTCTTTCCATTATTAATGAAATCATTTGCAAACCTCAAAATCTTTCCGATATCGTTCACTCGGCCGTCAATTCGAACATCGGCAGGGTACGATAATTTCTTTTTCTTTTGAAACGCGTTGAAAAACTCGGCTTCTGCTTCTTCTTTCTTTATCTTTGCCGGCCTCTTGCTTCGCCTGACGTCTTGATAATCCTCATTTGCGGCTTTCGCATCCTCTGCGAATTAAAAACACAACGTGAATGATACTTCAGGTAAAATGTTAAAATGAACACACGGCTCCAAACGCGAAAGTGGCCTTATGACATGTTTACATAGAAACGCTCTCGATTTTGAGACAATTCGAATTAACGCACTCTAGCAAATACTTAAAAAATATTTCGATTCAAACGGAAAACAAAAGTCTAACCTTGCTGGACGAAAGGAAGCTTTCCTTCGTCGAAATAATTGCCGTCATCAAAATCCCTTTTTAGTAGGAATGCTCTCGGCATTGTGAGCTAAATTTGTGGTGCGAGTATATGTGTCAAAGTCACAACGATACCGAAATAAGTTTCCCTTAAAAACGAAATTCCCCGCTATAGAAGAGCAGATCTTTAGCCAAGCTGCACTGTGTCACACTGAATGGTCTGCTTTTGTATTCCTTCATCTTATAGCAAGTTATTGAGCTCGTAATCTTTTAACAACTTTGTGTCATGGGGACTACAGATAGATCTCGCATTGTTTTGAGTTCGGATGATGCGGTTCCTAACCAATCAAAATTCATCAGGTCTGGAAACCTGCAAACATATTGAATAATTTATAAACTGTACATATGAAAATAACTCCGCAACACCTGCTATTGTGGGCTTTAATTTTCGGGCTCTTATCGGCAAATCCGCAAACAAATTCTCTTTGCGTATAATCGAGCGTATTTTCAAGCACGAAAACCGCTAACAGGAACATGTCGTTTTCGCGAATTTTTCGACGGAACACGCGCTCGTTCTTAACTTGTTTCCGAAAAAGCGATCACTCACACCCGTTGAGTCGCAATAAAAATGCAAATACTGAAGCATTTGCTCTTGGAAATATTTATTTCCCTCTCGCTAGGGTGTAATAAGTGCTGTTTAAAGCAATGGGCCCGCCTATTGGACGGTCGATCATAATAACTCACCCTAACTTTATTACAGTCCTCTGTGAGAAGCCTTTTGTGTGGAAAACTTTTCTTGTCGTTTCAATGGCATTTATGAGCCGCCTTCGCGTCCTTGAATTTCTCCCACCTTTACCAGTGTAGGCGATCTTAATTTCATGCGTCTTATTCTTGGGACAAATAACATTAGTTTAACCTCTTTAGGAAATCTTTTAGGAGAAGTATATATATCGATATTTTTTCCAACCGCTTTAAAATTTCCAACCCCTTTAATGAGCGCCCTGTTTCACTTTTGATATCGGGCCAACGTTTGTTTGCTTAATTCATAATGGCTAGTCGCCAGTTTGTCTCCAAATACTCAATAACTCTTCCATCATTGTTTTCGTTTTTGCATGCTCCTATAACAAAAGGGAATTATGTAGCGTAAATCTGCCTTTGTTGGCGGTAAATTTCCCACTGTGCTTTTATTCCATCTAACTAACTCGGAACTACGAGCGGTTATTATTCAAAATAACTTTCTTTATGCTCGCAGGTAACGGCTTAAATTTCCATCTTGGCGTCTATGCCCTATTTACTTTTCCAAAATGCTGTTCTAACGTTACATTAAAGATATTTTTAACTGAAGCAACAAAACTAAAACGAGAAAATTGGGAATATCTTTGAAGACCACTCGGTTATCAATTCCGATTATTTCAATAAATAATTTTCTGGTAAAATCCCGGCGTTCGATCTCCTCTTTTCGTTTTGCCGAGGAGAGCGACAGACGAAAAAAAATTGGATGTCATTTAAAAAGTATCATTAATGTGAGATTATATAAGGGAATATAAGATAAATATCAGATTTCAACTGAAAAATATTATAAATCTTTTCGTGATAAGAAAATTCGTTTAATATAAAAGCAAGTAAGAAGGCACAAATTACAATTTCTATTCGTCCATCGATAGGTGACTTACCTGTTAATATAATTTCCGTGTTTTAAGATTGGAAACCTTGCGCCTTCTGAATACAAACTTTCATTTATAAGGATTAATTAAATTTTCAAATTTGTCTTTTGCATAATATGAACCTGTAGTTTTAGTTCAGTCACGGCCTTATTTGCAAGTGTCCGACATATTCAAAATTACTTTAAATTTTCCATTAACTCTGTATTTCAATATGCGCACTGCGAAGCGAAATCGTTTTGGGGGCGTGTTTCGCAAAGTTAAGTTAATTTACGCAATTCAGTTCCGTGTTCCGTTTAGTCTTCCGTTAAAATCAATATCCATGTCTTCTTCGGTAATAAAAAACGTTTGCGAATGGCTCAGTAATTGAAAGGAGACATTTGCAATAATAATTAAAATTATGGGTACTCGAGCTTTCATCATTTTCGCGCTTGAAAGTGAATAATGTAGAGGGTAAAATGTTTGAATAGAAAATCATTTCAAAGGCTCGTTAATTATAACGTGTTAACTATATATTCAGACGAAAGCCATCATTTCTCTTTCATACTGATATCAGCTGATATGTACTGTTATCTGCTGGAACTATATTTGTTGACGCGCGAAAGGGAAAATATCATCGCGCACATGAAACAAAATATACTTATCTCGGAGTCTTGGTATAGCTGCCTCTAAAACTTATTTTAACAAAATCTAAGCTAAAAAGGTTAGAGTTTTAAGTAGAAGACATCGTTTCCGCTTGTCTAAGCCATTACCCACATAAACAGGTGTATTTTCATATTTTAGTGTATATCAGTAATATACAACGCTGAAAAATGAGCAAATCGTAAACTATATAAATGGTACTTTTCAAGGCACTAAATTTATCCTTGTTTTGGAACATTTTCTGCGCTATATTCAAAGCACATCAAGGAAAAAGTCTTAAGCTTGTTTAATTTAAAACCTTTTATCAGCAATCTCGAAAAAATCGCATTGAGCCGAGCACAGAAGTTCTCTTGATTTCGATTTAAGTCATGGTTTTGTGTTATTCAGATCTTGGTTTTTGAAATACAAAGCTCTTTATAAGCGCGAACATTTAAGTTTTTCACTTACGCAGTTGTTTTTAGACTTAGTTATGTAGTGGTGATTGTAAATGGCAAGGGTCAAGCAACGAGAGAGTGAACGCACGAAGGATATATCCATTTGTGTCCTGAGATCGAAAAAAGTATTTAACGTCACAAAGACAGTGACAGATGATAAAGGAAATAGTTCAAAAGAAGATAATATTTATTTTGTCGATAATGGGAAACCTCAGAAGAACAAAGTCCACATAAACGACGCTTTTAACCACTGCAAAAATTATGCTCGCATTAATGGCGTACAAATCGTGAAACGAGCTTTTAAAGAAGCCTGAAGTGCGATGTTTTTGCGTGGGACCTGCCTCGAGCACACATGGCGATTATTCCGGCTGTTTTTATAAACGAGATCAAGACAGACATCTCTAAATAGCTTGTAGTGCGTGTGAAGTTCCCCTAAGGTCTTCCTAGTTCACTTCAATTTTTATTCACGCATAATGGGCCTCTGCTTGCCTCAGCATGGTGTTAAAAGCCTCGCCATGCTCTTCCGGCGCAAGTAACTGTGATGTGACTGATTGTTATAATTGTTGTCGTAGAAACCAATTTTATGGAAATTGTCTCGCAATAAGTAAACTATGCATTTTCCT
Organism: Meandrina meandrites; assembly: GCA_963693305.1. Lineage (NCBI taxonomy): Eukaryota > Metazoa > Cnidaria > Anthozoa > Scleractinia > Meandrinidae > Meandrina > Meandrina meandrites. The sequence goes on along the minus strand of OY855905.1, from coordinate 23,166,576 downwards.
GTTTTATCTTAAAATAGCTAACTGGAAATTGATTCATTGGCAATAAAACTCCACATGCTACACGAGAGTATGTAAATAAGTTTTAGAAAAGCTTGTTATTTTATAGTTCGAACGTTGTCTACGAATTTCTTGACGTTGCTTGCCTTAAACATTGCTCATGTTCAATGGATTACACTTATAGATGACACTTATAGCATGAAAAGATTTGCAAATGAATTTTGGAAACAACAATTTATTTTTTCATAGTTTTGTGTTTACTGATCTCTAACCTTGAGTAAAAATGTCGTGAAACGCTGCAGTTTTCTTGTCCACTACAAAACTCAACCTAAAATGATGATTTCGTTCACGGCCACACTGGAAAACACACTCGCACTTGCCACGCTTACCAATCTTGCCCACGTGACTTTTCCCGCTCTTACCAATTGTAATACTTTTGATCCGCGTTCTGATTGCTTCGTTGCGGAGACCGTCAACCAATCACCGGCAGATCGCGACTTTCAAAGTAGACTGATACGATATGTGCGCATTTGTAGACACTGCTGACTATTCTGTATTAGATATGAACTAGAACCGGCTCGTATATTTCGGTCAGGCTTGTGAGAAAGACTCGTGAAAATAACTGAAAATATGTTGATATGATATGAAATACCGGTTTGTTGATATGTTAATCACGTGATACAGGCATAGTGTACGGTTCAGTCGTCCTTGTTTTACAAAGACGCCTTTAAAATACTCGCAATTGGAAAAAGTAAAAATTAATAAGAAGCTCGCTTCAAGACTTGTGTTTCGACTCTTTTTAAATGAAATCTCCGTTTTATTTCTAGTGATCCTTAACCCTCTCTAAATTCACGTAGAAAACTGACTTTAATATTCATTACCGTCCATTTTGAAATCACTAGTGATCCTTGCAATCTGATTGGCTCCACGCAGTGCGATCTATTCACGAACCGCAATATTTTTTTTGCTCTAAATCGCATCTTTTTCCCAGCCAATGAGAAAGAAACACTAAAAAAAACCCAACCAATCAGATTTCAAGGTTTGTTTAGAGTAACCAACAAAACTGCGGAAAAAAGGTAGTGCGATTTATTTACGAATCGTACTTTTTTTGCCCTAAATCACATCAATAAATCAATAAATCAATAAATATTGGTACTGAATAAAATCCTGTATTTGGGCGATTAAATTGTGCGGTTTCAAAATGGGGTGTAATAAAGTGTAGCCTGCGTTGCAGACGGGGTTTAGTTCGTCTGCAACGCAGGCTAAATAAAGTGGTAATTGAACTTCGTATCGCGCAATTTTGGTCTGAAATCATACTTGTGATTCCAAATCGAACTCGCACTGCGCTGCGCTCTCGTTCGATTTTGAAATCACGCGTACCACTATTCATTTTTTTGTGTGAAGAGTGAAATAAAGTTGACTTGACTTTCAAAAGTGCGAGAAACTCTTTACATTCACTGGCAATAAAGCAGGAAATCGGAGTGTCCGGGGAACTGTAGTAAAACAGGGGGACACTTGCCAGATAATCTCAACCAATGCGCGTCTAAATGCGCGTCTGGCTTCCATTTTTGAAGACGTTCGTCTCCATGTTTCCGCGGCCACAAATGACGTCTTGCTCCCAGGTCTTCAAGTGTTTACAAATCCAACATGGCGGAGGCGGATGTTTATGTTTTTTCTTGTGTTGAAAATCTTGAAATCGTGAAATCTTGAAATAAGAAGAAGCGGCAATGGAAGGAAAAAGCCCAGATAGTGTCGGGACGCCCGAAAAGGGTGACTTTGTAAAGCCACAAGCGCCTGCAGAAAGGAAAATTTCGGTGAGATTGCAGCTCAACAATCTAATCGAAACTAAAATTAGTGCAGGTAGAAAGTTAAAGTTGCTTTCTACAAAAATGTTTTACAACTTCGAAATAATCTTTTTGTCTTAAAAATGTTTGGTAAACTTCCCAAGTTAAGCAACGTCGTAAATAATAGTACAGTGAGAGTTAATTTGATTATACACCCACACTCCAATAAGTAAAAGTGAATTCCAAATAATATTTTACTAATTCATTGACTAAGAAGATTATTAATATTTGAGTTTCGTAGTTCAAATTTGTGGGAGTGTTCCGTTGTAAATTTGTTCGGTCGCGTCTTCCTCTGCTATTATAATTATTACTGATGTAATGTATATGAAATGATTCATATATGAACTGCGGATATATATGAAGATGATATGTGATCTTCGCAGTGAATTTCCAATTTAAGCAATTGGAAATCCACTGCAAAGATCACATGTCATCTTCATATAATTATTACTCTTGGTTTACATTTCAGATGAAGTTATGCATAACTTCATAACATATTTGCATCATATTTTAATTGGGACATTCCATTTTTTAACCGCACCCCCCCTGTGGAAGGCATATTTCAGTAAGGTCCTAACAGACGCTGTCGGAATCTGGAATTTGCAGTAAATGTTGAGTATCGGAATCGCCATTTCATGATATCTGGGGGTGTAGGATTCGAATTTAGTTAAACTGGCGTGTCGGAATCACAATTTCACCCTAAACTGGGGTGTCGGAATCGTAATTTTACCCTAAACTGGAGTGTCGGAATCGTAATTTTACCCACTTCTGGGGTGTTGGAATCTGAATTGGGAAAAAAGATACCTGTCGGAATCGTGCCTTCCGTAGGGGGGGGGGGGGGGGGGGGTGCGGATAAAAAATGGAATGTCCCATTGGGGTCTGTTATTTACTACATTTTGGCATGTCTTAAATCCTTGTGCCTCTTCATGCATGCTATTTCTTCTGCTAAGTAATAACTTAATTATATTGTTCTTAAAGTTAAAACGATCAACCCTCCCGTGTTTGCAATTTAACTATTAATAAAAATAATTATTTTCAAAAAAGCCTTAAAATAATAATACAGACTGGGTTAAATGTGATATGAACCCATGACTCCTTTGTTACCGTTGTAAGGCTCAACTGGCGTAATGGTAAACCTGAGACTTAAAACTTCAAGACTAATAAGTGTAAATTGTATTACACTCTCTGATCCATAAACTAAAAATCTTATGCAGTGTCATATGTTTAATCATGTACTGACTGAATGCACAACAAGGTGGTGGATAAAAGCAGTTTATTGTCAGTGTCAGATTCAACTTAGACTGTAACTAGTGTAAGGGACGAATGATGCAGGTTTTACTCCCAATCAAGTTCACACCCACTAAGTTCGCTCCCTATCTTTTTCGAGCCCACCCCCACCGATCACATAGTCACACTTTTCTCATGCTTAAAGAATGAGAAATATTCTAGATAGTAAACGTACTTGGGAGCGAACATGGTAAGTGTACTCTGAAAGGTTGGTGTGAACTCGGACGGTGCGAACACCATTGGGAGTGAAACCTCCTACTACTGTATGGGACTCAGTGCTTTCAATAAGACCTGGCACCCGCCAGAGCTCCAGCAGTTATTTTGAGGTGAATCACTGGCTTGAGTTCATGGACCTCCCTACGATGGTGAGGTATTTACAGCTTCTTATATTAGCTTCTGATGGGTGCCGCACAAGGGCAGCCATGGTACTGACTGGACTAGAGCTTGTTCATGTTGTAATAAATCGGAGAGGGTTCCCTTGGTGTAGGGAGGTTTGGGGTTACATGCTTCCCTTAGTAAAACTAAGCTTATGGCTAACAGATCAGTGATCAATGCTCATACCCTGGTATACCAGTAAGGCCCCACACAATGCATGTCATTTGTTTTTGGACTAATTACCATCAAGATGGTGAATCATTCAACCAAACTTTTTTCACAATCAGTTAATCCCAGACATATTCTTGCACCTGCCTATGTTGATGTCTTAATTTAAATTTCAGGCCAAAATGATTCTAAACTAGTTTGATTTTGATTTTTCTTCATTTAAGGATTGAGGTAATAATTCATTCTGGAATTAAAGGAAAATACAAGTCAAACTAGTTTAAAATCATTTTGACCTGAAATTCATTTTAAACGACAACATTTATATCTACCGGTAATTAATATAATGTTAATAATAATATTGTCTTTTTGATAGACATCCAAGACAGCTGAAGTGAGCTCAACTGCCATTGTGAAGTATTCAGCCCAGGAAGTCTTACCTTACTTTCAATTGCAACAGGTATATAAAGAATACTTTCATTTTCAAGCATTCTTGTTTAATTTACTTGCCATGATTGGAGGAAACATCTTTAATTTATTATGCTCCTTGAAGCACCCCTGAAATCCATAACCCTGGGTAAAAAAAACAAAAAAACAATGTCCCTAATATAAAGCTCTAAATATATATAGTGTGGAATAAAGTTTTGACAGGCCAAACTTAGCTCACAAGGTCAGGTTAGTGACCTTATAGTTTAGCTCTCATGAACATAACCCCTAGGAATTTTAATTTCTTTTTCAGTTTGTATGAGATAATTGGAGGTTTTTTGTATATTTCATGTAATATTGGTTGATTCTGAATTAAGTGCCACAGGTGAGTGGAACCTTGTTACGAAAGGAAATCTGGCGATATTTCACATTTTCTCTCTTTGCAGTAGTGCCAACTTCCTTTCACTGAATAAGAATTTGACTTCAGACGTTGTTCTTTCAGCGATGTTGTTAGGATAGCCTCTAGCCAAAAGACATGATTTGAAGATGTTGATATTCTTGTTGAATGTCTGCTCCAAGGAGTTAGCTCTAGAAGTTTTAGGAGTAGATAATCACCCTTTGCTAAGAGAGATCTATAAAGACCCTCCCCTTCTTTCATACAGAAAGGGGAGGTCTTTGAAGGAAGTATTCATTACAGCAAAGCTATGAAAGTCAAAGTTTTCATACCGGTATGTCATGTTTGGCCTGTCACTTTGTTATGCCATGATTACCCTTTTTGCAGCACTCTTATATGCCATATTATAACCTTTAAAGTAGTTATATCAAACATGAGAGGAAGAGTGTTTCATTGCATTTCCAACCACAGAGAAGATAGTTGAAAATACAACCTGCAGCAAGGTATTTTTGACAAACTTCAAACTGTTTGGAAATGTGATGAAACACTGTCGCAAGTGTTTGAAATATCATCTCAATGTCGGACTCAATATCTTCTCTCAGGAGAAAATCAAGAAATATAATCATAAAAATCTATGCTTAGCAGATTTCCAAACTACCATCACCGTTATGGTTTCCTTTGTTCTAACTTGATGAATGAATTATGAATTATTTTAAGTCTGGATAATATTTTGTCCCTTATATATATATCATGTCTGTGCAGTGTGGCTTTAAAATTTGATTTAGATTCATACAATTTATTTAGGATACCAACTTAAATGTTGCTCCATCAAACTGGTTGCGAGATGGAAGGTTTTCTGAGGTCAATCACCACAGACGGGACCCTGTTGAATTTTCAAGGTAAATTAAAATAGCTGTCTTTTTTTGCAATATTTTATTCTCATTTTGGCTTAAAGGGAACCTCCACTCTTGGTTAAATTGTTTGAAATAATTCCTAATTTCCAAATTTTACGAGACAAGGGAGAAATAATTAATAATAACAATAAATGGAAAAGTTTATGGCTTTTAAATTTCCAGCACTTTTAAATTTGGAATTTTGGCATCATTTCAAACAATTCAACGTCAACTTGTTGTAAGAGTGGAGGTTTCCTTTAACTAAAGAACACTTTTATTTAAATTTTTAATCCCCTGAATCCTAAGAACTTTTCTGTGCTTTCTAATAGTAACTGTTTGCTTTAAGTAAGAAGTTGCTTCAATCTAAGTACTGTGAATATATGTTACTTCTATTTTGCATTGTTTATCTGCAGCTCGCACTAGAATATGTACAATAATCACAAGTTAGTAATTTGACTTTTTTGAGTTTACATGTATGTGAATATGTTTTTTTTTTTATCAAATCACAGTTTTGGCATGGCTCACAGTTTTGTTGATTCAATTGGTGATGTTGATGTGATTTCTGATGCTGAGGTAAATAATATTATGCCAATCCTTTACAGTGCGACTACTCGAACTGGGCCTCTTGGACCAAAGTTAACCAATCAGAATGTTAATTGACAACAATGTATAGCGACCTTTTTATGGACCAATGACGTTCTAGAACACAAACAATAGATTTACGACAAAATTTAAACATGATAAAAAATTACAATAAAAACGTTCACTGGCTTAAAATGTTAAAAGAACATGAGTTTTCGGCTGTCGCTCTACAGCCTTCGACGGATAAAAATTGAATACAAGATGAAGATAATATATACAAAAAAGGTGAGATAAAAAGAAAAATATGGATAAAAGCAAATTGAAAAAGTGCTAATTAGGTGACTATTTCTTAAAAAGAATACAATACTGGTTTGGAATTGGCTTGGAGTTATTGTCAGCATGCTCAGTAGCAGAGGTGTGCCAAGCTTCCAAAGTTTTTCTAATCCGAAAAGAGCCTTTGTCAATGACGCTAGAATTGTCAAAGTCTATGCGATGGTCGAATGACCACGCATGTTTCGCAATGTTTGAGCCATTAGCACAGGTTTTAACATTCCTGATATGTTCTTTCTTGCGAGTTTCAAAGCAACGGCCAGTTTCACCTATATAACACCAACCACAATTGGCACGGGGTATTTTGTAAACTACGTTCGGTTGATGTTCAGTAGATGGTCTGAATTTGGGAGAAGGAAACTCCTGTTGTAAAGTTTTCAAGGGCTTATTAATGACTTGAATTTCGTGTCTTCGAAGAATTCTTGTTAGTGGTTGCGTGACACCATTGATGAAAGGAAGGACAGCGTAACTGTTAGAATTCTCTAGAGGTGCAGCCCATTTAAAAAACATGCAAACAAGTTCTTCTGGTGAAGGGATGGCATGTGTGGGTGGTTTGGAAAATTTCTTCTTGAGGATGTTAGAAATAATATCAGAGGGATAGTTGTTAGCTCGTAGAGCATCAGTGACGTGGTTGATTTCGGTATTTTTCCCTTGTGCTGTATTAGGGAGTTTGGTTGCGCGGTGTATGAGGGTCTCAGCTGTGCTGATCTTATGGCTTTTGTCATGATGAGAAAAATAATCCAGATATCTGTCCGTGTGGGTTGCTTTGCGAAATACATCGATGGTGATCGTGTTATTCTTGCGGGAAACCAAAGTATCTAAGAACGCGAACTGTTGGTCGGATTCCTCCTCGATAGTGAATGAGATGTGTGGATCGATGGAATTAAGTGTAGTATGAAAGGGGTTGACAGCATTTCTTTTGATTAATACAAAAACTGTCATCAACATAGCATTTCCACACTTTCGGTTGTACTTCAGACAAGTTGATGGCTACCTCTTCAATTGCTTCCATGCACAAGTTCGCAAGCACAGGGCTGACAGGGCTGCCCATCACGCAACCATGCACACGAGTCTGGACAGAAATGAAATCATTTCACTGCTGAACTTTGTCTTATCTAATAACTATTTTGTCTATGATGACAAGATATACAAACAGATCCATGGTTGCGCGATGGGCAGCCCTGTCAGCCCTGTCAGCCCTCAAGAAGAAATTTTCCAAACCACCCACACATGCCATCCCTTCACCAGAAGAACTTGTTTGCATGTTTTTTAAATGGGCTGCACCTCTAGAGAATTCTAACAGTTATGCCATCCTTCCTTTCATCAATGGTGTCACGCAACCACTAACAAGAATTCTTCGAAGACACGAAATTCAAGTCATTAATAAGCCCTTGAAAACTTTACAACAGGAGTTTCCTTCTCCCAAATTCAGACCATCTACTGAACATCAACCGAACCTAGTTTACAAAATACCCTGTGCCAATTGTGGTTGGTGTTATATAGGTGAAACTGGCCGTTGCTTTGAAACTCGCAAGAAAGAACATATCAGGAATGTTAAAACCTGTGCTAATGGCTCAAACATTGTGAAACATGCGTGGTCATTCGACCATCGCATAGACTTTCAATTGACAATTCTAGCGTCATTGACAAAGGCTCTTTTCGGATTAGAAAAACTTTGGAAGCTTGGCACACCTCTGCTACTGAGCATGCTGACAATAACTCCAAGCCGATTCCAAACCAGTATTGTATTCTTTTTTAAGAAATAGTCACCTAATTAGCACTTTTTCACTTTGCTTTTATCCATATTTTTCTTTTTATCTCACCTTTTTTGTATATATTATATTCATCTTGTATTCCATTTTTATCCGTCGAAGGCTGTAGAGCGACAGCCGAAAGCTCATGTTCTTTTAACATTTTAAGTCAGTGAACGTTTTAATTGTAATTTTTTATCATGTCTCACCCTGGCTGCGCATCAATTTTTAAAATTCAAACAGTTATTTTAACAACATTGCAAGCAGTTGCGGACCTCTCAGGAAACTTGCCTTGTATTCAGTTTTGAGAAGTTCTGAGTGAACCAAAGGTGATTGCTGTGCCCATTGGTTTTAATTTTTTTAATCATGATCAAGTCTGCATTCACAGGCTGAAAAGTTCTTCAGAGGAAATTCTCTGATAACATTATGTCAAGACCATTTTTATTCACGACAAGCGAAGATGCGTAAATGGGATGAAATTGTTTCAGGAACCTCTCGAAGGCCTATCCTGCCCGGCATGTTGTGAGCAGGCAATGAAAAGAAACCTCTGAGATTTCGTATTTCATGTGGTCACTGGTGGACAGTTATAATATGTCATTCACCAACGTTATTTTATTTTTTTAATTTCTCAAATTACAAACTAAGACGTCACAAGATGAAATGCAATTTTTAAACATTGCTTGAGAAAGTAAATTGTAGGATGTGACTCACATCAATTTCTTTGTAATTTTGTTGTAAATCTACTGTTTGCATTATAGAATGTCATTGGTCCGTTGCTATAAAAAAAGGTTGCTATCCATTGTTGTCAATTAACATTCTGATTGGTTAACTTTGTTCCAGGTGGCCTGGTTCGAGTAGTCGCACTGTTTAATCCTTCATATTAAATTCTGTGTGATGTTTTTCCAACCACTTGATGCATCACCAAATTTAGAATTACTATTCGGCAACAAAAGTGTTGAGACACAAACAAATTTTTACCTCTTCCCTAGGCAATGTTGGTTTTTCTGTCTCCAAGACTATGTACAGACCACAGTACGTGGACAACATTAAATTTGGGGATGGTGGTGGTGGTGGTGGTGGTGGGGGGGGGGGGGGGGGGGGCAGGCAGTGGTGTAGGTGTATCAAAAAAAATCATCACAAGATGAATTTGAAAAGGAAGAAGTGGTTAAATATTATTAAGTGTCATTTTCAAAGTGTCTCAGCTACTTTTGTTGCTGCTTATAGATAACTTAAATTATTATTGTAATTGAATTGAAAATATACAGTATACAGAAACTAAGTATTTTGATCAATGTCAAAATTGTACATTGATGTTTTTCTTTACCATTCATTATTATAGAACATCAAGAAATTACTCAAAATACCCTACAGGTATGGTGATTAAATTAAATATAACACAACAAATTAAGACGACTTTCTAATATAAATTTTAGCAGGAAATTGCAAAGTCTTAAGTTAGTACATAAATTGTATTGTACTTTTTGCAAGTAACTGAGCACTCAAATATCTGTCACAACGTGCATGGAACCAGCACAACACCTTCTGGAAAACACAAGTCACACAGTGGAAAGTCCTTTGTTTGGCAAGATTGTACTTTAAGAGAAAGATCACTTGGGGACTCAAGGCTGCTGCCTAAGGAAATTTCTAAGGAGCCCTTCGGGCTCCTAACATCAAAAGTTAGGTGCCCAAGCCATTACTTTAATTAGGAGCCCAGCCTAAAAGTTGCCATGGTCGATCAAGGGGGAGGGGGTGGGGTAGTAGTAATAATACCATTCATTCTTCATTCCATATTTGGGAGTTGGTCCCAGTCCTAAACACTTGAAAATAAATGGTTTTCGAAGTTGCTGAATTTTGCAAAGGCACATTAGGTATTTGATACGCTAAAATTATCTCGATTGTGGAAAATTGTAGTATTTCCGTTTTGAAATGAAGCACTTATTGTTTTGAATGGGATATATCTTACGCCAGTGGAACAAAGTTACAAGGAAATGGAAGTCATTAGATGAGAATGGAAAATAGATGCTTAGGCACCCATCCAGGCTCCTTGAACAAAAATTTAGTCGCCCACACTCGTAACTTAGGCGCCCCAGGCTACCGGGCGCCCCTTAGGCAGCAGCCGTGGGACTAATCACCCAACAAAAGAGCCCAACATGGAGCAAAACAAATTAACTGCTATATATGTTGCATAGTTGTTCCCTTAGGAATAGCTAATAAGTATAAAACAATGCAAAGTCATGGACAGCTTTCTAACCCTGATAATCGAAAAAGTTAGCCTTTACATTTAAATAGTTTTTAGCCTTGCAAGTACATATATCGTGTTTGCCTTTTTTAGTGCATATTATGTCAACAATATTAATTGTACTTGTCTTACACTGACAGTGTCAAGACTGAAGTAAGCTTAGCAGTCCATAGAGTGGGGCCAACTTTGCTGTTGGATTACCTTGATGTTCCAGCACTGATCTCATATGCATCTCAGGTTGGTTCAATTTTCTTGCCAACTGGTTTACTAAATATACCATTTGCATTACTTTTGCACAGTCCTGTCTATTTACCATTATGATAATGGAATTACCAAATTCAGTAGAGTATGTTGTGAGTTGTAAATTGTTTAGTGATAGCTGTTGGTGAATGCTTGGTTTATTGTGTGGTTCCAAGAAATATCCATACCTCCCCCAAGGATGTTTTTTGGTTTGAACCCTCCTACCCCCCTGGAATTTCCTGTTTAGTTTTATACTTTTCCTCAAAATGTTTGGCTATTGAGATCCCCCTCCCCCTCAGAATTTCCAATGATCATCCTTGGGGTGGGTGTGGATACTTTCTGGAACCGCACATTATGTACTTTCTATTAAAAGGGAACCTCTGCTGTTGAGGCAAGTCGATGTTGAGTTGTTTAAGGAGGCTCACAACGGTTTCCAGCAATTTCAAGCTCTTAAACTTTTATGGGCCAGTACTACAAATCTTTATCAGTTGCTGCTTCAATAATGATATCAAACAAATGTCCGATCATCGCTGAATAAGTTGCGGTCATTTTCATGACGTCACTGGTTACTATAGCAAGAGTTTTACCTGTTAAAAACACCCTTAATTTTCCCTTTAAGTGCTTATAACTCAAAAACGAGTCCGGTGACCCCCATTTTTTATTATTGAAGAATGATTGGCATGTTAAGATGCAACTTTTTGCAAAGTTAAAAAAATTTCTCCGGAGCAGTTTCAGAGCCACCTTAAATTTTCGAAAATTTAAGGTCGCTCTGAAACTGCTCCGGAGAAATTTTTTTAACTTTGCAAAAAGTTGCATCTTAACATGCCAATCATTATCCAATAATAAAAAATGGGGGTCACCGGACTCGTTTTTGAGTTATAAGCACTTAAAGGGAAAATTAAGGGTGTTTTTAACAGGTAAAACTGTTGCTATAGTAACCAGTGACGTCATGAAAATGACCGCAACTTATTCAGCAATGATTGGACATTTGGTCGATATCATTATTGTTGCAGCAACTGATAAAAATTTGTAGTACTGACCCATCAAAGTTTAAGAGCTGGAAAGCGCTGGAAACCGTTGTGAGCCTCCTTAAATAAAGCCTAAATGACAAATTTTACCAGTTAAGGGAGAAATAGCATTTTAATGATATATTAATAAACGGAAAAGATTATTGCTTTTAAATTTCCAGCACACTGTAATTTTGGAATTTATGATGTGCTTCCTAAGATAGCGGCAACACATTGACATCATAAAATACAAAATGGCGGTGCACAGGAAATTTAGAAGTGATAATCTTTTCCTCTTATTTTAATAATGAAAGAGCAGAGGTTCCTTTAAAGTACACTTTGTTGCAGGAAAGTGGTAACAGTATTCATCCCAGGTGGCTTTATGATTTCTACTGTGAACAAACTGGAATTCCAAAGGTACAGTCATGTACTCTATAAATTAGGGATCATGTAGCCTGCAAATGAGACAGAATATTGTTCATTAATTTAAGCAGCTGTATCCTAGATTTCAAGCAAATCCTCTGGGCCACCCCAAATTAAGGTTACTGTATATTTTCAGAGGTTCCTCCAGTCTAAGTAATTAATTGGACCAAGTGGAGTACAATTCAGGGAGTAACGATTACTCTCTCCCTTAAATAATCATTTAAGACCTTGCATAAATTACACAATGGTGCAGTTGCTCAAGAAAGGTGCAGGTCTTGTGGAAATTTTGAATTTGTATTGCTGTGTGTTTTTTCACAGTCCTTTTGTTTGGCTTTTTTGTTTTCATACCCAAGCATATACTCACATGTTTGTGTTTTAATGTGCAGGATGCAAGCTTTGAACGTAAAAAGAAGAAAAAGGATCAGGCGAGACTGAGACACATTTTGTCAAAATTTCTGCATTACAGGTACATTGTCTAGTAATGTTCACAAATAACAATACATAATTATTTATAGTTTGATCTTACCATTTAAGTTCTGAAAGTAACAATCCTTTTTATGTTCAGATTTAGTAATAATTTCCCACTGCTTCTTTGGAGGGTCACTACTTTTGGGTACCTTAATATGTGGGTAAAAAACTTCTCAGAATATTTATGACAATAATACTGAATGCTAAAAAACTTCTATAAAACACAATTCACTCGTGGAGATGTTGCAGGGCTGTCATTAAGCTTATTGAAGAAGCTTGCAAGCAAGCTAAGCCTCTTCTAGGTTCACCCATGGGAGACGTGATGTTACATTGTGGACATCTTCACTGTGGTTGCTGGTTGTAACAGCCATTATTGTCAATAATTACTGTTGACGGCCCTATGTCGGGTCTTTGATCAGTAATGAAGACAGTGTTATCTAGCCTCAAAGGCGTGCAATGTGTGCAGATAACTAAATAATGAATTATTGGTCTTCTGTCATTTAGCATTCAGGATGACAGTGAAGATGCTTCATCAGGCCCCAGCTTTAAGACTTACAATGAGCCCAAGGGTACACCCTTTGGACACACAATGGATAGCCATACCTATAGTGAAGGAGAAGGTTCGACATGTGAAGATCCAGTTCCAGGCCCAACTGGGGTGTCAGCCAAGGGGGCAGATTTGTTTGCACCAGTAGTCCTTGAGGAAGATTCACAAGAAGAGCCTGTTCTACCTCAGGTAATGACAACTGAATATTATTGATCTCCTTCAATCCATGTAAATCAGTGATAAAATAATGGCTAAATCAATTACGCATTAAATTCTTTGCAGTAAGGATGCGTAATGCAATACTGAGGAATCGCCTCAAGCCCCCACACCCTCAAAAGGTCTCAAAAAGAAGTAAGCCTCCCCTCCCCTCCCCCTGGATGCTTGGTTTTTCTACTGTCCATTGCAACGGTGTGTTATCCAAGAATACAGCCTGGCCAGAGCTCAAGCCTTGGATCTTGCCATTGAGAATCTAATCCACTAAATGTTACGTTTCTGTGTTACGTTCCTGGTACAGTACACCAGACTAGTCTAGGGTAGGAACCTGAGGAAGTGCTCATGGCATCTTGCCCCTAAAGGCTGGTTTTCATATGTCAGCAAAATCCCAGATGATCGGGGATCTCACCGTTTCCCGACCCGGCATCCCAGAATCAGAGTCACCTTGATCGGCAATGACAGATGCCATTTTTAGTTGTGAGGGGCGGTGAGAGACTGGAGCTAAGCAATTAAAAGATTGGTAACGAGTTTAAACTATCACCGACGTCCCCGACACTAAGAATTGGAGTTTTCAATATCTTGAATGATCGCCGACCATCGCAGAAATCTGGGATGCGTCTGGAAAATAGAAACACTCCCGATCGGGGATATTTATGATTTTAAGTTTTCATTAGTCGGCAAAATCTGGGACGGTCGGGAAACAGTAAAATCCCTGATCATCTGGGATTTTCCCGACATATGAAAACCAGGCTTAACTCCGGTGTTACAGATTATAGTCCTCAAATACTCTCAGACTGTAGATGTATTCATTACCTCAATGTGTTTACCATGTACATACTGTTTACTGGATTTGCAATCATAACAAAGCTGTACTTTTCTTCAGCTTCAACAGGACTCCTCATTCCAGCACAATGTCCTGTGGCAGTTTGAAGACATTCAAATGCTTGTGGGATCTAACCTTCCAATATTTGGAGGTGGCAAATACCCTGCAGTCAGCCTTAGACTAAGGTAAGTCTTAAATCCGCATTAGGTTGTTACTTACCTCCCTCTTTTACAGTGAAACAAACTCAACCGGGGCCACCCAATGTTTTTTAGCCAATCACAAGACAAGCCCAGAACAAAAGAATTGGAGTTTGTTCATCAGCAGTTAAATTTGCCCCTTACTGTGATTGGTCTGCTGATGAAGGGAGTCCAATTCTTTTATTCTGAACTTGTCTTGGGATTGGTAAAAAAAAACGTTGGCTGGCCCGGTTGAGATCATCCCACTCAGTATGTCCATGTCTAACACTTCAGACTATTTCGTATTTAGCAGGGCTAATTAGGTTTGTTGTTGTTTAGGGAGTGTGGCAATCCCATCAATGTACTGACTGGGTTGGATTACTGGCTGGATAACCTGATGTGCAATGTTCCAGAGGTGGCCATGTGTTATCACTTGGATGGGATTGTTCAAGTAAGTCGTCTTTTAAGAAAAATACTAATCTGGAAGTAAAATCCTTTGTTGACCACACTTGTTCCGTCAGCAACTTGAATGATTTTAAAAATCTATATACACCATCTAAGAGTAACATTATAATTTGTGGTCGTTTCATTCTGCAGTATTATGACCTTTATAAAACAGAGGAATTACCAAACTTGGAAGGAAGTAATTTCTCTCCAAAGGTAACATTATCTACTATCAACTTTCTTTACTAGTGAAAGTCTTAAACTCCTGTGAGTACCATGTACAGCAAAATCCCGCTTTACAACCATTCCATAAATACTTCAATCTTAAGTCTAAACAAAAGGAAAATTTGGATGGGGGAGTGTGGCACGTTTCCTGAAACTCTTTCCCTATAATTTAAGACTAAAATATTCAATTTTCCCTACCATATTTCAGACTTGACCCCAAAATCGATACCTCATTTCAGATTAGACCCTACCCAGGAACTGCTTCAGTTTGCCAAATTGTTTTTAAATTGCACTTCTCAAAAGATGAATAATAACAATCATAATTAAGTAGTCTGTTCCAAGGATTTTTTCATTTAGTTGTTTTGTGCTTTTTTGCCTTCCCAAGGTCATAAAGGATGTAGCACAAAATATTTTGTCTTTCATGAAATCAAACTGTACTCGGGAAGGTCACACCTACTGGCTATTTAAAGGTATGGTGAACTTTTAAATTCCTTTGTCAATATGTTGTGGTCAGGGAGGGGACAATTTCTTTTTTTGGCCAATCTGGAATGTAACTGACACAAGGAGAATGTGCGACGATTTTTATGATTCAAATTATCCAAATAAAAAGCTAAGCTCATGCCGGTATGGTGCAATGAAGATCAAAACACTCAGCGGTGAGCTATGAGAGGAAGCCGCATTTGCAAGCAAGAAAACTTGTGGTAACTGGCTGGAAAAAAAAAATGTTATTTTATGCTTTTTTAGATTGTTCAAACATCTGCCAAACATGTGGGCTTGTAGTGTGTTCACAGATTGTTTATAAAACCGCGGGGAATTTGATCGAGCACGAATGCAAAGGAGTGGGTGAGGTAGGGGTAGGTGGTTTAATTAATGAAAGAAACATCTGTGAACAGACAATTAGGCTTACAGCCTGGACACTTAAACGGTAGCAAACACTCAAATAATGAAATAAATCCAATAAACTTCAACTTGAAACTTTGACACTATCAGATATAGTTGTGTATGGTATTTCGCCAACTATTTTGGGATCAATTGCATTCTCTTTGAATCCAATAAAATTACGGTGATATTGTAATTTGTTAAATGACTTATGATATGCACTTTCATAAATAATGGCTCTCAACCAATGAGCGCACTCGGCATCTGCCAGTCTTTATCTACAACAAAGTTACAGTTCAATTAACAAATGTGAATAACTCCTTATATGTATTGCTTTTCAGCCACTGACAGTGACGTCATAAAGCTGTATGATTTGACATCAATTTGTCAACAGGTATAGCATATCTAGAGTATGTTTATTGTAAGAGTTTGGGGCTGACTAAACATTCAAAGGAAGTTATCTTTGACTGGTAACACTTCAAGATTAAATAAAAGGTTTATCAGCTAAGACAACAAGCAAGAATTCGCCCTGAGTGAAGTTGGAAAACGGACAAGATTTTTTTCTTAAATTATCGATGATGTGTGCGCCTTGTATGGTTTAACTGTTTGAAATAGCTGGCTCGGTAAATGCTGTCATGTTGCTGTTCAATTAAGTTGTGCTAACATTAATGCGTTTGTATGTGTGTTGTTTCTTGATATTCAATTTAAAGAAGCTACGTCACGGAGATTTCGCAGATTTTTGGTCTAAACTGTTCAAAAATTAGTGGTAGGCAACATAACCCATGAAAAACATTATTTTTAAACATCTAAAGGAAGATGTGACCTTAATTTGCGGATATAAATCAAACTAAGGCTATAAATATTGATTTTTTTGAAGATGCTCGGAAACAACTTCAAAAGTTTAGCCTTAATTTTTCAAGTTGCAATCCATTTCCATCCAAGCCATCCGCAGCCAAAGACGCTTGTAAACAGTTTCAGTGCTCTAATATAGTAATTGTTAATAAAAATGGACCATTATTTTGTGGTTTCCTGCGACACATATAAATTTTGGATGTTCAAACATCTGTTAAAATCCGTGACAAAGCCCCTTTAAGTCATGTCTGCTTTGTGTGTCCCTTTCTTCTCTTTTTGCACAGAGGACAGACGATAAGACAGAGAACTTATTCACTGTACCTGTGGCTATGCTGTTTTATCGGTCTGTATAATCCATGTTTCTAATTTAACTTTGATCTGGAATTTTATTAGGGCTTGTTAGTTGAACACGAGAGTGTTAGTTGTCACTATACTGACAGTTAGACTGCTTTCTATAAGCGAATAGCTTACGAGGCGCAGCCGAGTTAAATATCGCCCAAGGAAACGGCGGCGAGTAGTCTTACTGCTTTAGTAGCAGTTTGAGCTATTTTTAAGCCGAAAAATCAGGAATGATATCCCTTTCAGGAAAGAGTAATATGTGCGCGATCTTGTTCAATCAGCGAATAAGGGCAAAGATGAGAGAACCAAATTGATTGTCTGCTATCATCATTTGAAAAAGTGTTCATCATTTAATTCTTTTGTTAACTAATAGACTGATTCACTGATTTCTTCACACCAGGGTTGCTAAGAACATGATGAACCAGTCACTATTGAGTGTGGGGTGAGTGATTTAGTTTGATCTGACAAGACATACATGCCCTGCGTAGCTGGTGGGGTTTTCCGCGCTTGTACACTGGTTTCGGCAGGAGAGAACCACAGAAAAATGTTTTCTAAAACAGTTAGCACGTAGTTTTCTTGTCTTAGAAACAAAAACTAAAAGCTTTTGCTCTTTGTTCAAGATTCTTTGCTAGACTGCTTTTCTTCTTTCACATTTCAGGGAGCAAGGAACAGTTCGTCAGTTACTCAATAACTGCCTCCTTCTTCTTGACAATCAGAGATTCCCAGAGGTAATACACAGGCAATTTTCGTTCCCTTTGTTCTCAGCAATTTTGACATAGATGTCCTGTCAATTTTTTTTTTCAGTGGGTATTGCCGTGAATGTCATCATCCGAACTTAATGTCCCCATATGAATTTTTTTTGCTCCACTCAACTTTTTCTTAGGGCCATAACAAGTTTAAAATGAGGTGGTCGCACCTCGTGTAGGGGCAACCTCGTTCCCAGGCCCTTTCCCAGGCGTGGAACGAGGTTGGTGTCGCTTGATTTAGGGGTATGGGGGCCAGACAAGTCTAACTACTAACTAACTTTCGGTTTTGTCGCGTAAGCTTAGCCTTTGATCCGACAGCGTTAATTGAAATAGGTGTTCACAATATCTGGTGCTACTTATTGGGGTGACGGTTTCATTATCGTTTTCTTCTTCTTCTTTCTACCAGATTTTTTCATCGGCAAGCTACTTGTTATCAGACCTGTATTCACCAGACGATTTGCATGCTCTGCCTGCCATAAACACAACTGATAAACAGCAGGTGGATGACAACGAAGAAACGGGATACGAGGCGAATTCTTATTCTGATGATTTTTGTGGTGAAAATGAAGGAGACACTTCAAGGGCTTTAAAGGTACGAAGTATTGAGGTGTTTGTGTTGTTTTTAATGCGGTGTTCGAGTTAAGCTACGGGTTAAAGTAGACTGTTCACGAGCATTCTTTCTTTTGCTCTAAAGTTCGTAGGATAAACGCGAAAATGGCGAATGTGATCGAGCGCGATATTCGAGCGGCGCTAGTCGCTCGGACTGGCGGCCGCGCATCTCGTGACTTGCGGCTACGCCGCTCGATCGCGCTCGCTATTTTCGCGTTCATCCTACGGATTTTAGAGAAATGGCCTATTGCTACACATCTCACTCCCATCCACTTATCACCGTAAATAGTTCTTTCTTTTTGTTTAATTTTTGGCTGGTAAATTTGATCGGTAATTACTGATCAGCGGCCGTTATTTCCAACTCTGTAGGCGTTCTCTCTTGTTTCGGTGACTGCGCAAAGCCTGGGACGTCACCGCTCACGATGGAGCCCAGACTCACCTTGAGCCAAGAACGCCTCGGAACTAGGATGGTTCCCTTTTTTCAACATATTAACTTTCGAATGTGCTTTCTTTATAGTCGCTTGACGTAACGAAGCTGTCGACCCCTGTAACGCAACAAGATGACTGGATCCAGGTCAGAAGCCGGCTCTGGCTCTAACTTATATGTAAAGAAAAGGACTCTATAATTAGTTTTCTTGCTTTTTCACTCTGAGAGCAGGCTCTTAAAGTTGTTCTGCAGACTGTAGTAATCTTTCAGCATGTCCCTTGCCATTTTTTAAACAATTTATTTTCCCGTCTGATCAGGTTTCCAAGCCATTACCAAGCAACGTGGAAGAGAGATGTAAGGTGGCTCTGTCACATATCGTGAAGGCAAGTTTTGTTTCATTCTTCAGCAGTTGTGTCTTTATCTGCGTAAAACCAGCACCAAAAACTATTAGAAAAGCGATACTTCAATCGTTCTTTTTAAAAGATAAGAAATTTACAAACTTATATGGTATGTCAGCGGTTGTCATGCGAGCATGGCGGGTTTTTTTCTACTCCGTTTCTAATTCCATTTATATAGCTTTATCTTGTTATTTTTTGCTATTACTTGAGTGCCTTCTACATCAGAATGCTAAGATGTTAAGATGGATCAAGACAAATCGAAAATGGAGACGATGTTAAGATCAATATTGGATGAAATTCTAGAGTCCAAACTGACGGCCATCTTGTCATCCATCTTGGACGCAAAATTGAGAACGTACGAAGAATCCATGTCCTTTTTCAACACCTCTTTTGAGTCAATGAAGGATAAGATCAATGGCCTGGAGAAGCAAACTAATACTTTAACTCGAGAAAATGAACGCTTGAGAAGTGACTCCGCTAATTTTCGAAAAGAGATCGGCGACTTAAGATCTGCTTTGGACGAACAAGCTCAATACTCGCGAAGAGAGTGTCTAGAAATAAGAGGAGTCCCGACCACACATGGCGAGGACACAAACGAAATAGTGAGAAAAATTGGTACCTTGATTGATGCCGATGTCAACGATACTGATATTTCGATAAGCCATAGGATTCCTTTATCTAGCAATAGAGAATCGGCGTCTACGTCTTTGACGTCGTCAGTAAGACATCCAGCTATTGTGGTAAAATTCACCAACCGAAGGATAAGGGATCGCTTCTACAAAGCTAGGCCTAAGTTAAAAAGCTGCAACATTAGTGACATTGGTTTGGGGCGTTTTGGTGAAGATAAAATCTACATTCAAGAAAGTCTAACTGAATCAAAGAGAAAGCTGTTCAAGAAATGTTTGAAGTTTCGCAAGGACCATAAATACAAGTTTATCTGGACATACTATGGAGTTATTTACCTGAGACGTAATGAGCACACCTCAGCATTGCGTATCACTTCAGAAGGGGATTTGAAAGGGCTGCATCCACGACTTTCAGCATCTGAATCTACAAATAATCCATCTACTGATGAATCCACCCAACCAAGCTAAGTGCAAGAAAGTTGTCTAAATGATCTAACTCTAGTTTCTGGTAGATCCCCATGTGCTATCTGCAATAGGTCTATTAGAAGTAATGGGAGGAAATTGAACTGTAATGTGTGTAATATCCTTTGTCACTTAAGTTGTACCTCCCTTTCTCTAGCTGATTATAAGTACTTTAGATCTAGTAGCCTTGGGTGGACCTGCCAGACATGCAGCCAATCAATATTTCCATTTCATTCAATTAAAGATGATATGCTTATCAAGCTCTCTTTTAATTCCAACTCAAGCTGTTTGTGCTCTAAGAATATCGCCAATTCTTTATTAGAAAATTTACCAGTATTACAAACCTTATCTAATATTGGTAATATTCCACACTTAGAAAATTCTGACCCTGAAACTAATACACAGGGTTGGACATTAGCGCTCGCCCACTCGCCCAGGCGAGTGTCAAAACTGTTGGGCGAGTACAAATCACCGATCACTTGCCCGGTTTAGCGAGTACGATTTTCAGCTCCAGAATATATTATCCAAACTAAGCGTAACTTTATGCTTTCCACTTAAAAATAATCTACACTGTCCACAGCTAATAGCTTATAACGTTTGCCATTTCGAAATCTCTCACAAACCTGGCGCTTTGTCGCAAATCTGGTTCGCAAACATACAAAAATAGCTTCGCTCGGTAATCGTTAGATGATGAAGAGACCCGGTATATTTGAACTCACTTAGTGGTAAAAGTGGAGATTTCTTCCTGGGGTGTCTAAAGTATCCGCTAGCAAGAAAATACCGCTCCTGATAACAGCACGTCAACAACGGCCGTGATTCTCGCGAATACGGAAATGAAGAAAAAGCTAGACACAGATGATGAGGGAATGATATCGGATTATGAGTCAGAGCCTGAGATGTCCGAAGAACACGTGCTGAAATACCTTGAAAATGAACTGGGAAACTCAAACGAAACCTTGCCAACTTCCTTAAACTAAGGAACAGTGTCAAACGTGATTAAAAATTAAAGTTGGATATTTTATGTTCGTGAACGGGTCGCTGGGGGGGGGGGGGGGGGGAGGGGCGTTTAATGCTTTCTGTGTTTGTGTGGAGCTAGAAGACTGGGCGAGTGAAAAATTATCTGGGCGAGTGCAGCTTGAAGATCACTCGCCCAAATGGCGAGCGCTCCGAAATTTTAGTTTCCTACCCTGAATACACCATCAAAAGTAAACTTTAATTGTTTCGATATTCATGAATTTCACAGCTCCCCTGAAATCAAAACCTGTCTAAACAGGGGCAATACCTATAGTTCTTCGATCAAACCTTTAATAACTCTTCAGAAGAGAGCCATGCGTATAATAACTTTTTCAAAACCAGATGAACACTCAGAGCCTCTCTTTAAAGAACTAGAGATTCTAAAATTAGGTGACCTTGTTAGCCTGCATAATGCACTTTTTTTGTATCAGTATCATAAGAACCTTCTTCCGTCTTCCTTTAATAACTTTTTTCAATCTGTTTCATCAATTCACCAGTACAAAACCAGGCTTGCGTCCAGATCAACTTATTATATTAACTCTGTCAAAACAAACTATGGTAAATTCAACATTCGCTTTGCTGCTGTAAAAGTTTGGAATGACTTGGATGAAAACATCAAATACCTCCCCCTCAAAATGTTCAAAAATGAAGTTAAACTTAACATCTTACAGAAATACTGCCAACATTAATGAGTGTTCATCTGGCACCTAGTAGTTACTTAATATTCAATACTTATTTTCTTTATTTAGCTTTTATATATTTTGCTGTAGAATGTTTGTTAGCTGTTAACGTTTTCCATTAACCGTTTTATTTATTTATTTATTTAATTTTGCTTTATTGCCAACCACCGTCCTAGTTTTAATCTAATTTAACTTCGCTCAGCTCGATAAGCTTTTTAGTTTTTCTGAGTGTTGTTACCAATATCCTGTTTTAATTTATTTTTTTTATGAAGCATTGTATGAAGTCTTTTTTTTGGTAATAAAGTTGTTGTTAAGAACCGGGTATTGACTTCTAGTAGTTGTGTTGGAAAGGTTAAGTCTGCGTTCGAGTCTTGTGGCCCATCGAGCAGAAGCTTATCCCGGTCTCCGTAGCTTGAAGCGACTAGGAGTATTTCTACTCCCTCCTGGATGGGATGCTAGTCCATCGCAGGGTTACCCCTAGCCTATATCAGGACTGCTATATATTGGACTGCAATGCTTTAACTTTTAACGCGTGTTGACAAACTTTACTATGTTCTCCTCTACCTTCTTCGTAACAGGGCCTTTCGTGTGTCAAGAAGCACTTATCAGAAAGTACCGCTCAAGGGGAAGTCCTTAATATCAGAACCACGAACAGCTCTTCTTCTGAATGCCCCTCCTCTTCATCCCAGTCCACTGCTACCAGAAGTGACGGGGCATCTAGCTCCAGTCCACCGCAAGCTGTTGTTCCTACATTTGCCCAGCACCTGCATCCTTATAAGAGAAAGAAAACACCGCTGGTCCTTGTACGGCCGGCTCGTTGGCAAGAAAAGACCGCTGGATTACTGTTTCACAAAGCAGCAGCAGTCTATCACTCGTTAGCTTGTACGTTTAATTCCAATGGAAAGTTCGGCCGTGGTTTAAAGAACTGTAAACTTGCATTCAAGTGTCTTGAGGCGTCACAGATCTTCAGGGTGGAATCTGACATTAAGAAAGGTAGTGAGCTGCGTTTGATATACCTGATTTACTCGATTGAGCGCCGTGTTTGCAGGGGCGTACCTGAAAAAAGTGGAAAATAAAGCAAAATAAAATATACTTACATATATGCACATGTATCACGCTATTTGTGATACATGTTCGTGAACATCAGGAATTAGACTTTAAAGGGGCACTATCACGGCTGATCATAGAAATTTCTATTTTCTAATTTCCTCAGTATATTTCCAAATGCCACCAAATACATGAATAAATTTGATAAATAGATCCCACAAAACAGGATAGAACAGTTATTTTGAGGAAGAAGTACAGGATTGCAAGGATGGAAGTGGATTGCGATTGATTTTTGGACAGGATGTCCAGAATTCAAAGCTGCCATTCTGGTGAAATTTTGAACATTTTGTTAGTCACTGTTTCCTCTTAGTTGATATTTCTTTGCATTTACCACTGTAAGCCTTTTTTTCTTCCTATTGCAAGACAATTAAGTACAATTTATAGCAAGCTACAGCCCATTCTTATAAAATATGATATTTCAGCCGTGATAGTGCCCCTTTAAATTTGGTCATTCTGGGTTTGCTGGGTTTGCTTGTAGGGGGATTTGGAAAATTGTGCTACCCCCCTGATAATTTTTAGTGTTTCGGTTGCGGCGCTTATTAGAAGGAGGGCGCTTATATGTTGTTGTTGCAGATGGCGGTTAATCGCGCAGAGTTTTAATCGTTTCTTTTTTTCTAGGCGACCAGTTGTTGATCTCCGTGCTGTTTGTGTGTGGTGACTCGTACCTGATGCTGGCCAAGTGTCAGGGGAATTTAGCTGTTCATCAGGAGGACTATCGCTTTAAATCAGAGGAAGACATATTCATATCTGAAGCGGCTGAGGAGTGCATTGCTGGCCAAGGAGAACACTCCTCCGGTGTCAAATTTATATCTGATTTGGAGAAAAATCTGCTGAAGAGGTAATACTAATCTGTTCGTATTTTGTGTGCATGTTCTTTTAGTCTCAAATTGAGCGTTATAGTTATTCTAATCATTGTCGGCATTTGTACCCCTTTTGGAAATCTTGAATCGTTTTTCTCCGCCTGAAAAGGGTAAAGGTGCTCGCATTTAAAATTCGTGGAAGCAAAGACTTGAGGAAAACTGAAATAAAATTTCTGCATAGTCAAAAATAATTTTTTTTTGTTATTTAATTAAAGTATACTGACAGTCACTTAAACTTTCTGTTCAGTGGGATTCAATGACGTTTTGTAGTGCCATGTTGTGTTTAGCAATAGTAGTCCCCAAATGGTTTGCCTGCGTAACAGTCGATTCCACATTTTACGGAGCGAACGAACGAACGTCGCTTGTCCGCTATTCGCGCGTTCGTTCGTTCGTTCGTTCGTTCGTTCGTTCGTTCGTTCGTTCGTTCGTTCGTTCGTTCGTTCGTTCGTTCGTTCGTTCGTTCGTTCGTTCGTTCGTTCGTTCGTTCGTTCGTTCGTTCGTTCGTTCGCTCGTCCGTCCGTTCGTTCGTTCGTTTGTTCGTTCTTTCGTTCATGCTACTAAATGCTACCAAACTCGTCGACAGCATTCACAATTTACTTTTTTGTTTCCCGGCCACCTCTAGTGTTAGCTTGTATGACGCAGCTCTTCAGCTTGCGACCACAGATACCAAAGTGGAGCTGATGGTTAACCTTACAAGGCGCCTGGGAAATGCCAAGAACGAACTGGGTGTGCTTTATATGAACAAGGCCGCTGCTATGATGGACAGCGGCGCAGAACCCTCCTTTCAGGAACGGGAACTGTGGAAGAAAAGCTTCTCTAATTTTGAGAGCGGGATTCGCACTTTTGATATCACGGATGATAGGTTAGTATGAGGACTGTTTTTGTAGTAGCTTGTAAAAAGGTAAGGTTAATTCTGCGTTTGAGCCTAGTGGCCCAACAGGCCGGCGATTATCCCGGTTTCAGCAGCATGAAACGACTAGGAGTATTTCTACTCCCCCCTGGATGGGGTCGCCCACTTCCTCTCGAAACGAGTTACTTCATTGGTTCTTAAAACAATAGATAACAGGTCATAACAATGCCCCTAGCCCTGAATAACAATAGAGGTAGTATTTACAGCGGGTGACTGAAAATAGAAGTTCCAGGGTAGAGAGAGGCACTATGGGAGTAAAGTGTCTTATCCAAGAACTCAACACAATGACCTTCCGGTTATCGTCCTTGACTCATGACCTCTCGTTTACTGTAACCTTCTTTATATAGCTACGTCTTGACCGCGAAATTTTAAGGAGATTGCCGCCATTTTCTGTCATTTTAATGGCTTCTACTGTCCTTTCTTTCTCTCTTCAGTGCGAACAAAGCGTTACTGCTGTCCAATTTAGGGCGATTAATGCGACTTTGCGCCCAGGGCGTAGGTGGCGTGGCAACCAAGCTGACAGGAAGAAGGGGAGAGTTCACTCAAGAGGAGAGGAGTTATTTTAACAAGGTTTTGTATTGTTTTCAGTGGTACATCTTCCATGTTGTCGCACGCGTACATATTTCATTTTAAGTCGATCTGCTGATGCCGTTTGAAAATCGCTGTGTTTGCTGAGCAAAGTGAGCTCTGTGATTGGCTGATATCACCTGACCAATAAGGGTGAAGATGATGCCGTTTTCCCGCCCTTTTCACCTGTCACACCGTGTTCTTGTTTCGGGTTCTGAGTGAATAACGTTACTGCTACTCATGGTCGGTACTCGTGGGAGGTAGTGTTCGGCTCTGGTACACGTCCAGACAGTAAATCCTGCTTAGGCTTGAATGTTATCCAAGCAGTTTATTCCGTACTGTCGTAACAACTTATGGCCTAAAATTTAAATCTCATTTCTCTTAACCTAATACGGTGATATAACAACACTTGTTTACAAAACTGCGAGCAGTCTCTCGTTATATTTGGCTCGGTTTACTATCGTTTTAATTTAGCTTTTGAAACATTTGTTTTGATGAGATTTGTTGTGTCTTGTCTCATTCTAGGCGTTTGAGTTCTACAACAGGGCTCTTCGCTGTCTGGCAGAGAGGAAAAAGAACCCAGAGGTCTGGGACACGGTCACGTGGGAGCTATCTGGCTCATATTATTCAATGGCCACACTGCTTCAGGATTATGCTCCTCTTTCGTCTTATGCTCAGGAGCAGGTAAATAATAATAAGATATCCAATGCATTTTGTCTTACTACTGAAACGTCTTTTGACTTGACAATTTTCCTGATTATTCACGCTGTGGATATCGTCAAATCCAATCTTTTTGTACATTTTTTTATCTGTTTGGGCTCTCATGTTCAGCAATATAGCGCGTTGTAGCAATTAATCGGAGGGTTATAAAGCTTCGGTTCTTGGCCAACTGTTTCTTTTTCGGACAATTTTTCAGCTTCGGGCATTATTCTCAGTAGTATAGTAGTATATACCAGCCGCATGAATGGGTTTATTTACTAGATATTACTATTATTTCATGGCTTAGCGTGCTGATATCTCTCATAGAGACAGCACACGGACTGTTGTTTGTACTTTTTATTAGGTTGAACAAGAAGTTACTGAGCTCATGATGAAAGCACTTCGCTTGTGTGAGCCCAGTGTTTTGGGGTTAGTGCCGCACGTTAGAGCCCAGTCTACACAGCAGCTATATCATCGGATCGCCTCAATACATCATCGGCTGGCGTCTCTGTACCATAATTCATATAGAAACCAGGTTAGAATTGTAAAGTTTCACTTCTGTTACGGACCAAGCAACTGTCCGACTGACTCGCTGACCGCAGTGACTTAATGCAATAAATAAACGATTGACTGACTCTGACTGTCCGTCTGTCTGTCTGAGTGAATGACTGATTGATCGGTTGATCGATGGATTGATTACTTTCATCATGTTTGAATAATCTGCACTTTAATGGAGTTTAAACGTTCTTAATTTTTGGACGATTTGAACCTGAGAATGTTCTTTTTAAATTGTCCCAAAAGGGTGTAATCAATAATTTTACATTGAAACCTCTAATTGTGAAAATTTTATTGAACTAGTTTAACGTAGCCCAGTTAACAAGCCAGAATCTCTTTCTTTAGGCTGTCGATCACTCAAAGAAGAAAGCACGGTCACTAGCTGAGCTACATTACAGCAAAGCTGTGGGGTTCCTGAAAGCCCAACAGTACCCCTGTGAGTGGATACGGATTCATCTCGAACAGGTTGCTATGTGCGAATATCACGTGTCAACCTACGGCGGGACTGCGGCAGCTATTCGAAGTCTACAGTCTGCCCTGGATCATTTGTTCGAAACTCGGAGAGCTTTAGTACATTTAGGGACGTTAAAAGATGCTAAGGGGAGCGAATGCGAGACTACAGCGAGCGCAAAGAACGAAGGAAGCTCTAAGGTCCATGAGAAATGTGACTCTGAAGTCAAGTGGGAAGAGCTAGGAACGTTGATTCCAATTTTAGAATCGCGCCTCACGAACGTTTTGAAAGAACTCGTGAAGGCGAACAGCTTGCTCAAGAACAAGGGGAAGTCGGGCAAGGACTGGGGCGGGCTGGAAACAGCTAAGCATATGTACTCTGTTGCACTGAGGAGCAGCAGTTCTAGCGCGGATGAAAACATTGTCAAAAAATGCCAGCGATTAGCAGAAACGCTTCAAAACTTGCAGGAAATCAAGAAAGAAACGCGGTGATATTTGGCAAGTTCACAAGTGTTATGATATCACTTATGAATTTGAATTTGGGCGTTTGGACCTATCGCAGTGCTGGTTACCCGCGGCACACTGCATTATTCTCCATATCATTTGTGTCTTGGTGTTTTTGGTAGGGCAGAATAGCACAGAATCAGTCTTTTCAATGGAGGAATGTTGTTCCATTGAATTACTGTCGGTGAACCACAGCTAGCCACTCGTTACTTAACCTTTTTACAACTCTTGGTTTAACCTTGTAGCCGTTGCTAAGCAACCGTTACCACGGCAACCCACGCGCGGGAAACTACCCGAACGCAAACCGCGACTGATGTTAATCTGATCTATGTTCCTATTTATAAGCTGAAAGTGCGTGTGTGCTTTTTGTTTCTTTTTCTTTTTTTTACTGAACGCTGTTAACCTTTTTGAAAACTGCGTGCTCTACCAACACTTGATAATGATATTTTTAACC
This sequence comes from Meandrina meandrites, assembly GCA_963693305.1. NCBI lineage: Eukaryota > Metazoa > Cnidaria > Anthozoa > Scleractinia > Meandrinidae > Meandrina > Meandrina meandrites. The sequence goes on along the minus strand of OY855905.1, from coordinate 23,138,589 downwards.
TCTTGCTACCAAGGAGGTTTAATCTTTTGAAGGTTCGTTAAGCAAAGTTTGGATCACCGGATTGTACTCTTAACCTGTGTACAGCCGCAGGAGAGTGGGCGGCTGAGCACAGGCCAGTACTCACTCGGTTGTCGTCTCTCGTTGGTTTTAGAAAAGTGTTTACAGTTAAAAATCGTATACAACTTACGACATAAAATGTGCATAGAGTGAATAGAGTTCTTTTAAATAATTATATAAAAAAATACTTTAGATAACAACGTAAGATTTATTTCGTTAGTGTCTAATGGGACGCTTGCATGTGAGCGTCAAACTCCCCAGTTCAGCTCTTGCCCTCTTTGTGTCATGCAACACTAGCAGACGGTCCAGGTCCCGTGGCCAGGCACTCGCTTCCACACACAACTACAGCCACTCTTCTGGTTATGGCTCCAACACAAGTTATTGTGGAATCTAAACTGTGTTGTTGCTATCTACTAACTTATTAGCAAAGTCAGAGTGCCACCAACCAAGTGTACAGGGAAAGGGGGTGGGGGTGGCATCACTCGATGGTTATGGTTGCTCTTGTTTACCTCTAAGAGGTAGGTACCAATTCCTCAATTTAACTAGTCTGCGGTACTAAAACACAGATTGTAACTCCTAAAAGGTTCGGCGATCATCCCTGTTAATTTTATTTTACAATAACTGGCTGAGTTTTCGTACGCTCATTTGTTGAGAGCTATGGTCGATGACGTAACCCGTAACACCTGTAACCTTTCTAAAACTTGAAAAGGTCCATGAGAAATGTGACTCTGAAGTCAAGTGGGAAGAGCTAAGAACGTTGATTCCAATTTTAGAATCGCGCCTCACGAACGTTTTGAAAGAACTCTTGGAAGGCGTACAGCTTGCTCAAGAACAAGGGGAAGTCGGGCAAGGACTGGGGCGGTCTGGAAACAGCTAACCATATGTACTCTGTTGCACTGAGGAGCAGCAGTTCTAGCGCGGATGAAGACATAACCTGTAACACCTGTAACCTTTCTAAAACTTGAAAAAAGTTGGAGTTTTTCTAATAAACGGTTACCGGAAAATCGTGAAAAGCCAATATGGGCATTTTGTGCGAAATTTCAACGAACAGGCTGGCTTCAAGCAGAGAAAACGTCACCTACGCGCACGATTTCAATCACATTTTTCATGGAATCGAGTCATTAAATATCCAAAACTTTGCAATAAAACCAGTCGCGCCGGTGGCTCATGGTCGGCAGTTCTAAGGTCAGTAGAGTGAACATGGAAAAATATGAAGCCCTCCTCCTGGAAAAAAAGGATAACGCTAAATGTCTAAAACTGTGGTGCCCAGAACCCCATAGTCTACCGGCCACTGGTCGCTGAAGTTACTCCTAAGGAATCTTTTTTGCAGGTAGATAAATGCTAGTATTGCCTCAATAAGTTACGGATATTCTGCACTCCTTTGGGACCAGCAGGAGATGTTCCCGCAATCGATCATGGGAACGAGGTTGGTGCTCCCCTCTACTGTTGCTATGGAGGCGGAGAGCTATCGTTGGTTAGCTATTGTGCTGTGATTTGGGTATTATTCCTCTTCAGGGATCGTCATGAGCAAGTTTCTTCAAGTATACTCAGGTAGTAGATGCCTATAATGGAAATGCGAGTTACTCAGAAGTCAAGTGACTTAAAAAAGCAACAAAAACAGATGTCTTTGTGAAACCAGCGAAATCATGACAGAAATCACACACCACCAGAAGGTACCAAGAGAACTTCGCTAATCAAGTCTTCCTCTCTTGATTTAGTAAAAATTACTAAATCACAACATCTAAAATTAGATACGTATCGTTATGCATGTTTATTCAATCGGCCTGTTGTGATAGCTGGGTTGCCTGTTAAGATAGCTGGGCGGACTGTGTGACGGGTTTTTGCAAATATTTTTAAAACTTTTGAAAAGTTTGTACCGGTCAAACGTTTCGATAACACTAATTGATTAATTTCACCCATGAAAAGAGCAACGTTTTCGGATTTCACGATCTAAAAGCCATTTTAGGGAAGCAGTCACGCCAAGACGTCACAGCATTGCAGCAAATCCATTTATGGTATTGCTATCAGGAACGGTGCATAATTTTCACGCCGTTTCCCGCGCAAAGAGCAAGCAAAGATCGAATTGCGAAGAACGTAAAATGAAGCAAGTTGGATATTTCAAGTCTCCAGTCGGTGTTTATGAAATCTGGGCCGATAATGACGGTGTTACAAACATTGGCCTGAAAGGATCAAAGATAGCTGTGGGAGAAGACAAGAAACTAGACCCCAAGAGTCGTTCCACACAACACATCAAAGATTGCATCACTTGGATGGACGCATACTTCTCCAATTCCTCTTTGGCGAAAGTTAAACTGCCAGCTCTGAACGTTCAAAGATATGAACTGAGCAAACCTTTTTGCTGCAAAGTGTGGAAGATTCTCAAAGATCGAGTGAAGGCTGGAGAAACCGTGACTTACGGAGATCTTGCCAATATGGCGGGCAATCCCAGGGGAGCTAGAGCAGTAGGAATGGCAATGAAGACGAACCCGATCCCACTTGTCGTACCTTGCCATAGAGTAGTCAAAGGAAACGGAGATCTTGGAAACTACAGTTCATTTAATGGAACTGCTACCAAGAAATGGCTCCTTCAACACGAAAATGCCATCAATTAGGAACCTTGGGGGTAGGGGTCGGGCAGCAGATAGAAACTGTGGTGGGGTGGTGCTTCTAAGGACGTGACCCTGTTTGACACAAAAGCTGTGTCCCTGACAAACCAAAATATTTTGCCTTCTTTAACACCACAACATATTTTTCTTTATATTTCAATACTTTTGATGATAATGAACCTTCCTTGGGGGTGTGGGAAGGGACATTGAGTCTGAATTTCCTGGTTCCCATTCCTTTACATTTGATTTCTGGTTGCAATCACCTTCCTACAAGGTGTCTGTCCTGCTTACCAGTTGTTTCATACCCATGGATGTTTCATACTCAGATGAATCATACCCAACTCAGATGATCCATCCCAGTCAATTTAGTTGTTTTGTACCCATCTTAGCTCATTTCAATATGAAGTTGATTTGTATCAAACAGCATGGTGTTTATGTTCATGTTGAGCAAAGCCCACTATAAATACAGGCCAATGTTAGCTGCTTTGAATGGTTCTGGGCAGTTTCCCAAGGTAATCACTTTTTGCTAATGCAGTGCATAAAGAACAAAAAATATTCAATGTTTTGACAAGCTAGGGTAGTGGATGCAAAAGTTGGAATATTCTGCAGTTGATTTATTAAATTTACATCCTGACTTAGATCAGTATCATACAGGTGCAAATCGACCAGAGGGTTAGGTACGAACTGGCCGAAAGTGGGTACAAATAATGGTTGAGTACGAAGTCCTTGGGTATGAACCGACTGGATACCGTCTGCCCCTGTGTGCTATTTCTATACAAAATATGATACAATCTTACAAAATTTGGGAATCCCACTTCCCACCCCCTTCTACTGTATCCCATAGAGTTCTCACCCCCAAGGTTTCTTCTCCCTGTCCTTCACTACTATACAAGCCCAAGATTAAGAAACTACCAGGCAAACTTGAGTAAATCTGTATAAAATATTTCCTTTGGTCATAACTTTGGAGTTAGATACTTGTTTAGTATTGTTATAAGAAAAAAATGTCTGGATTGTGTTGGAAAATACTATGTTAACTAATCCTTAGAGTCTGAGACATTAAAGTTATTGTTATTGTTTGGGGAATATTGATATCCCCTTTATAAAACGGTTTGTGTATGTTATTTAATGTGCTAGCAGTGTAAAATTCTGGTTATAAGCCCCCCCTGCTAACAAGCCCCCTCCCCCCAGTTATAGGCCCATCTAACTGGAAACAAAAAACTGCATCTGGCTATAAGCACCCCCCGCCCCCGGATATAAGCCTCCCTCTGCTGGAATGACACAGTACTGAACAGGGCTAAATGTTGCTTTATTTTGACTTCTTAATTTAAAAACTTGTTTTGATCAAATATGCTTCTGTGACTTGTTTCGAAACGTTTTTTTAATCCGGTTGTAAGACTTTTAAGCCCCCCCCCCCCCCCCCCCAACCCAGATATAAGCCCCTCCGCTTATGAGCCCACCCAAAACCCCTTACGAAGTTGTATAAACCCAGAGCTTATAATCGGAATTTTGCAGTATATGAAATTGTACAAGGTCTGTTAAGTCATTCGCCACTTTCACATCTCCCATAATACACTTCGTCATAGATTTCACAACGATGGTGCAATCATCGTGTTGATCTAAAAGTTATGTGCTGTCTACAGTAATCAGTTGAATGTGCACGGCGCTGCGACTGTATTGCTAAGAATCCGAGAAACGTTTTAACGAGCGAAAACAGTTAAATTTTAAAAGCGCTGTTAATTGTTATAAGAACGTTTTCGGACCTAAGCAATCACGCAAACGCCTGTCACAGCATTGTAACTGTACATAATTTTCGCGCCATTTCCAACGCGAAGAGCGAGCGAAGGATCGAAGAACGCAAAATGAAGCAAGTTGAGTCTCCAGTCGGTGTTTACGAAATCTGGGCCGATAACGACGGTGTTACAAACATTGACCTGAAAGGATCAAAGATAGCTGTGGGAGAAGACAAGAAACTAGACCCCAAGAGTCGTTCCACACAACACATCAAAGATTGCATCACTTGGATGGACGCATACTTCTCCAATTCTTCTTTGGCGAAAGTTAAACTGCCAGCCCTGAACGTTCACAGATATGAACAGAGCAAACCTTTTTGCTGTAAAGTGTGGAAGATTCTTAAAGATCGAGTGAAGGCTGGAGAAACCGTGACTTACGGAGATCTTGCCAATATGGCGGGCAATCCCAGGGGAGCTAGAGCAGTAGGAATGGCAATGAAGACGAACCCGATCTCAATTATCGTACCTTGCCATAGAGTAGTCAAAGTTAACGGAGATCTTGGAAACTACAGTTCGTTTAATGGAACTGCTACCAAGAAATGGCTCCTTCAACACGAAAATGCCGTCAATTAGGAATCTTGGGGGTGGCGGTAGTGCCCCGGGGGGGACTCCCATATGGAAGTTACGGGGATGCTCGTCGGAAATATTGAAATTAACCCCTAAAAGGGACCAATCTGGGCGTGGCCGAAGCTTATGCAGACCCCTAAAAGAGACTTTGTTTATATGAATCGAGTAAATATAACGAATCAAAATTCTTTCTTTTTTGTTATTTCTTCGCGTGCAACCCTAAACGAGATCTTGGTGGCTAAAAATAATGACATTTTGCCCAGAACACCCTAAGCAAGACCAAAATCCGAAATTTACACCCCCAAGCGGGACGACGAGCATCCCCGTCCCTTTCATATGGGAGTCCCCCCCCCGGGGGGGTAGTGCTCCTAAGGACGTGGCCCCGTTTGAGAAAAAGCTATCATAACTTTGGATTTAGATATTTGTTGAGTGTGAAGCTAAAATAATTGTTACAACAAAAAGTGTCTGGACAAGAATATACGTTTAACATTCTGTTGGAAAATACTATTTTAACTATCCTTACAGTCTGTAAGACTTAAACATTGTTTGTATTATTGTTTGACGAAATACCAATATCCCCTTTATAAAATGGTTTGTGTATATATGTTGTTTAATGTGAAAACATATAAAATATTTAACTGTACTAGTTCAGTCAAGGCTATGTCTAAATTTTGTAATCACAACATAAGGTGTAGCAGATTAAGAAAGAAACATGTAGTGTTAAAACTTGGCTGAATAAAGGAATGCTCCACCTGAGAAAATTGTCTTTTTTGCCCATTATACACCACCAGCAGTAATTAATATTGTATATTCAACATATATATGCAGTGAATGTGTATGTTTGAAGAAAAGCAATCAAATGCAGTTGAAGCCTGCTTTACACTTTGACACCTGCTTAATAAGACGCCATTATTATGGACATTATGTTCTTTATTAACAGGATTTGGTTGTAAAATATGGATATATCTGGTATATCATTTTTAAGTACAAAAAGGCCTGGGGTTGGCAATATGATGGTTTGCAAGGAATTGATGATGTCTCATTTCACAGAAAATTGTTTTTAAATCATGGTCACAGCATTTAAAATGAAATCACAAAAATATAAAAAACTAACCATTTCACATTTCTCAGCAAAAACGGCCAGTCATGGATCACGAAAGTACCCTTTACCGCCCTCACTTCTCACAACACTTCAGAAAATACTGGAATGACAAAGGATTCTGATTGGTTGCTCTATATCTCTCACTTAGGGGTGTACCGTAAAATTCCGGTTATAAGCCCTGAGGTTATACAACTTCGTAAGGGGTTTTGGGTGGGCTTAAAAGCGGAGGGGCTTATATCCAGGGGAGCTTATAAGCGGAATAGAAAAAACGTTTCGAAACGAGCCACGGCAGTGTTGATCGAAATACGTTTTTGAGTTAAAAAGTCATAATAAAGCAACATTTAGCCCTGTTCAGTACTGTCATCCAGCAGAGGGGGGCTTATATCCGGGGGGCTTATAACCGGATGTATTTTTTTGTTTCCAGGTAGATGGGCCTATAACCGGGGGGGCTTATAACCGGAATTTTACAGTATGTTATGGATTTTGGTCTCACTTAGAGTATTCAAACATTCTGAAAATAAGGCAAGAAATATGTATCTATGCTTTTATAAATTTATTCCTTTAATCTGGAAAATTGTGCACTGTCGGGATTCATCTTGTATTTTGCTATTAAAAATTAATTTGCATTTAATTTAGCATTATTGACATTCACATTGTTGATCTCAATTTGCACAGGATTTGAAACCCAACATTAACAAGTGCCATCAGAATGTTCATGTCTTAAACACGCTCAATTCTCTACTGTTTCTAAAACTGACGGAATACATCACTGACTTTTTTTAGTAACAGAGGTTTTAACAGACTCCTTATCTTTCAATAATGTTATTGATACAATATTAATAATAATTATTATTATTGCTTATTTTGTACAATTCAGTAGTCTAAAGGAGGTAATGAAAAGGTTAAAGTGCACATTATATTTGCTTCAATACAGTGAAAACGGTTGAAGTGTTAGTAAAAAAACAATTGTGTGAAATTCAAGTAATGCAATGTTCAACTTAGTAAATGGAAATCATTTAACTGTAACATTTTGTAAAATTTGTAAAATTGCACATCTGTTGCATTGTTTTCTAGCTTATAAACTAAGATTTGCCATAAAACACTATTACATTCTAGGGGGTGGGAGGCTCATTTCCTTTTAAGAACTTTTGAGGGGGGGGGGAGTTATTATAGAAAGGGAGGGGGTCTTATTTTAAAATAACAAAAAATTATTTCAGTTAAGGAACACATGGAAGAAATAGAGAAAAATTTGGAGAACATAGCTAGTTTAGGCCTCTATTAGATGGCATTTTGAGATCAACGAACATGCCCAGAATGACTTTGAAAACCACAAATGAACACAAGCCTCGCACGAAGTTGAGGCAATCCAGTGCATAGCCATGGCCAAAAAACTGCATGCTCATGCTTGGATGCCTGAGAAGAAGCTTGAGATTCCACAGACAAATGACAAATTAAAGGATCTTGCTGAAGCAGGGAAAACATCTCGCTTTGCCCAAGAAAAGTGAAAAAAAAAACACATAGAATATAAGCAAAAACAGGAGACCAGGAAGGATTGTCAAAACTGAGAGGTTTCCGGCCAAAACCGGAGGGTTGGAAGCTCTGGAACATCTGTGAACTGCACAAGCTACAATAATGTTACATTGTGTGGTTCCACAAAATATCCATACCCACCCCATGGAAGGCCAATGGAAATTACTAGGGTGTGGGGGGGGGGGGGGGGGGGGATCAAAAGCAAAAATTTTGAAAGGAAAATATGGGGCTAAACTGGAATTTCCGGAGGGGTGGGGGGATTCAAACCAAAAAAAACTTCCATTGGAGGGGTATGGACATTTTCTGGAAGTACACATTATACAACGTTGATTTGCATAGAAATGTTTCATTCAGAGAAAGTCACTTTCAGTGATTGCCATTATCCTGTTGATCATTTGAAAAATGAATCTACAGTGTACATGTAATCATCGCTAAGTGGAATGCTTCAGCCACTTTGACTGTAGTGTCACATTACAATCAATGGCAGAGCCAGACTTAATATTAAACTTACTGTCGGTTCAATGTTTATTTAAAATTTTAATACATGATTTGTACATGATAGCTGCTCTAAATTTAGCTTGTGTCAGACAAACATGCTGACATTTGCTTGCTGCATGTAAGAAAGGCACTTAATTAAGCCAAGAATGTACTTTACTTATGATGCAGCATAAATTATGAAGACCGGCATGTAATGCCCAAAACTGCTACATCAGGATAGAGTTCTTTAGTTCAAATTTGACAAGTCAGGCTTCTTTGTGGGAATCAAAATGAGTGCACAACAAAACACATCCATTTTCTCAGTATACACTAACATGACTACGTTAGACCAACAGTAAAATCCAGATTTTTCAAATCTCCAAAGAAAATAAGAATTGGTTTGAGAAATCATTGCCTGAGGAGGGTCATGTAGCAGCTCTCGTAAGGTCTCACATGAGTGGCTGAGAGAACAATAGAACAAACAACAAGAACAATGCCCCTAACCCTCAAAACAATAGCAGCTGCTACACTAGGGGACCAGTAGAATTACAAGCTTACAAGAGCTGCTACACAACTGCCTGAGGAATCCGGGATAAAACTTAAGTTTTCAACTGAGGGAAGCGAAATGACTTTTGGTTTAAGCTATTGGGAGGTTAGGGACCGGTCATTATTTTTAGGGTGGGGAGGGCTGGTGCAAATAGGGGGAGAGTCAATGATTTTCGTGCAGGGAAAAAAGGGGGCACATAAATTTATACACACACATTAGGGAGGTTTCAGGGGGCCAGTGGGTAAGATGGGGAGAGTCAGCAGGGGAGGGTCAAGAGAATTTGAACATAGCCTCCCTCCATTTGCACCAGCCCTCCCCCCAGTTTTGTTCTTACTCGTAACCTTGTAATTTTAGCACATAATTCAGTTAAGTTGACTGCCATGTGCTGATTTTGAAAAACAACTTCTCCCTCCTCCCCCCCCCCCCCCCCCCCCCCGCCCCTCTAAATGATGACTGGTCCCTTGGAGAAATCTAGGGTTTAAGAAATCAGGATTCCATTGTAATTTTCAATTTCTGCAGCAGTAATTACACAAATTATTCAAGCTGCAGCCAGTGTAACACACAGCTCATCGTCACATGCTTACATTGTTTTGTTAATTACATGTGCAATCATGTTTTTCAGACATTTTCAGTCAAGGCTTTTGCCATGTGGGAAGGCGGGGGGGTTCTCTACATAGTAATAACAAGATGCTAATATTGTTCCAAATATAAGCATATTGAAGTGATAGGGATGCTCATTGTTTCATTCCAGGGTGTTTTTTTTATGGGGGAGGTATCAGAAAATGAACCTATGTGGGATGCTGATCTGAACATCGAAAAAATTGAAATCATAGTGTTCGTCTGCATTTTAGCAGTACATAAACATGAAATTTCACTTCTGGTTGGATGACGTCAAAACGAGAATGTGGTCTGCCCCTCTGATATGAGATTCCCCATCAGGCCAATAATTAACATTATAATTATTATCCTGCACAATCATGCAGAATATTGCCTGACATTTAGCGGATGAGGCCCTAGGCCAAGTTGGATAAAATCAGATGATATTCTGCAAGATTGAGCAGGATTATTGTTTCATTATTCAACAAACAGTATTTTGTAGCTACGGTTAAAATACTGTGGTTATGCAGCGCTTTGCGATACTTCGGACAAATTGTAGCAACCTACATATATCATTAGATAGGATATCTGTTACATACAGATAACGGATAACAAGGGCATCCAGACCATATATGGGCATCGCCGAACTTGTTGTATAACAACACGTCATATTCTAACCACTTAAGAGTGGTAAATGCTTTGCTGCAATTTGAAATGGGGTTTTTAAAAGTACCTATTAGAGGTTTGCTTTAAATTTTGTGGCATACATCCCTATCACTTTAAATAGGAATCTTCTGCAAGAGTTCCTGATGCTTGCTAATTTAATATAATATATACATGTACTTGTGTAGTTCACTAGTGTTTTTAAGCTTGGTGAGTCTGCAAAAAATTGACGGAGTTGTGGGACAAGTTCATTTAACCTGCCGCAAGATGCATGTAGCGATCTGAATTCCCTGCCAAACAATACTGAATGATTTTTGAACGCTAAACTTCTGAGAGCTAATTTCCTTTACACAAGAGCTTTCTAGTTCTCAACAGGCGTGGGTTGCGGTAAAATCACTTGTACAACATAACCTTTGGGAATTTTAGCTTCTCCTATTGTCGTCTTGTCTGTCAACATTTTGCCAGCGTAAAACCATCTTTGCTTTGGGGGCTCAATCCCTTCTAGTTTATGAAGTTTTTTCTTTACTTTGAGTACAGTGTCAGAAGTATATACAGTCATTTTCAGGTCCTTGCCAGTTGATAAACGAAGTTTAATGTACAGTTCTTCTCCAGATGGTACAGGTTCCTCATCGTCCATCTCCATGCCGGCCCCACCACTAACATCGGCATCTGTAATGAGATTTGTTGGCCTGCTTATACAGTAAACTGGTAGAACATATCTGTTGCCAAGTTCATCATAGGCGTCTTGTAAAGATCCTTGATAATTAAAGATACACAGTTAGTAAAATATAATAGGAAGGCTAAAGTTACACAGTGACCTAAAGGTTAAGGCATCTGAGAGGCCCTGCCAGGGTAAATTCCGACAAGCGACATGGGCCAAAAAGTAGCGACAGCACTCAAACGAAATAGCGACAAACGACTGACGAAGACAAATGTATGTCGCTAAATTTCCGACAGCGTTGTGTAGCCTTGACAAAACGCCGACACGAGACATTTTAAAATTCCGACAAGCGACCTGGGACACCCCCCTGGCAGGGCCTCATCTGACTTGGTTTGGCTTTAAGCCCTGTTGGCCAGGGTCATAGCATTGTGTTCTTAGACTACTGTCAAAATGCCTCTCTTCACCCAGGGCCCAGTTGTTCAAAGGGTGGATAATGCTATCCACCAGATAAATCGCTATCCAGACGATAAGTGTTGAGAAAACAAGCTATGCTATCACTGGATAGTGATTTATCCGGTGGATAGCATTATCCACTATTTGAACATGCACAACCGGGCCCAGGTGTATGAAATAGGTACCATACTGGCAAATTAAATGGTCAGGGGGAGGACCCTACAATAGATTAGCATCCAGGGGTGAGTACAAATACTCCTAGTCCCTCCATAGGCTTACCTTTTTGTGGAATTACATGTATCAGAGTTACATGTACATGTACATGTACATGTACTCTTGCCCAGTGGCTTGGGCCCCATTCCTTCTTGCTGTAATAATGTAGAGCGATTTCTATACTTGCCGGAGCTCCAGCGTGTATTTTGAGGTGAATCAGCAAGCAAAATTCATGCAGCTCCCCATAAAAGTGAGGTGTTTATAGTGTCTTATATTGCTCTCTGACAGGTGCTCCACAAAAGCAACCACCTACTTAGAAAATCATATTGAAAGCACTAAATGTAAGGGCTCAAAATTATCCCCAGTCCCCCATCATGGCTGCTTCGTATTCAATCCAAAATCGCAGTAGTTTGGTTGGAAACCAGAAAAGAAAAAATCTATTACAGAAAATCTATCAGAACTTGTGGACTTTCTTTAGAGGTAGTGAGAAGTCCGGAAAATCGAGAGTGCAGATAATTGAAAATAAGAATTTTAATGATGCCTTGAACTTTCATCATTTACAAATTATAGAAGATTGTTCACAAAACTTTGTGTAAAAATTTTTTTATCTGTCATCTGTGGAGAAGTCGGGAGCTCAAATTTCAACATTCAGTTGTCAAGCACATGTGAGCACCACTTTCACTCTTTGAAAGGAAAACAAATCTGCTTCAAAGGTACTTTTCAATACTTGAATTAAAACATCATATCCTCAAATCTTCATGCTGATTTATCAATATTCCTGAGAAATTTGGTACCAGAGAAGTAGTGTGGATAATTGAGAAGTCCGGTTAATCAAGGTTCAGAAAATTGAGGTTCAACTATACCTGCAGATACCATTTTAAATGTCAAGCAACATCTCTTTCGGTCAATTTGCTGATTTTGGAAGAACACTAATATATATTAAACTGCCATTTCAATGAGCTTTTTCCAGCAAATGGTTAACACCTCAGGTCCCCTCTGTTTTTGGTGTCCCTGTCAAAATTAATTTTCCAATCAACTAAAAATAACAAGATTTTCCTACTGTTTGCATAACTAATCACAACTATAACAAAATTCTCGATTCTGATTGGTTATCAGCACGCCCTATTTTTTACCAAATTGGAGCGCGCGCGGCTAAAGTGTCCAATAACAAAGTGTCCAATAACAAAGTGTCCAATAACAAGGTGTCCAATAACAAAGTTCGCGTGCTGCGCATGCGCGCGCTCTTTACTTGGTTCCTTGTTGTGACTAAATACTCCTTGATATTCCTAAAACCTTCAGCTTCAAGAATGGCTTTTTTGCCTTAGTGATGATAAGTCCTTAGTAGGCTTCACTTTATCTATTTTTTTTTTCTCAAATTTTGTTATACTTATGATTAATTGGTAATAGGACTTTGTGTCGTCCAATTCTGTCTGTAATCATACTCGTGATTAAACAAATCGGACTCCCGCTACGCGGTCGTCCGATTTTGTTAATCACTTGTATGATTACAGACTGAATTGGACTCCACTCAGTCCTATTACCATTACAAATCTCCAGATTTGTTCAGTAACATCTCTAGATTTTCTACTTTGGGATTGAAAGGTCTGATGATCAGTCAGTAAGACGAGCTCTAAATTAAAGTTGTTTTAAAAGTTACTACCTGAGTAAGACGAGCTCTAAAAGTGTTTTTTTTAGAAGTAACTAAATGACTTTCAGTTTCCAAGTGATTGACCACAACAAGAGAGAAAAAAAATATTCCATTAAGAAATTAAAAATATTATTTCACATTCCAATATAAAGCGTTTTTTCAGATCAAAGGCCCATTTTGCTTCTTATCTTAGAAGGAATGACCACTTAATATCGAAAGCAGAGTGTACTAGATCAAAAGAATAAAAAAAATTGAAAATTGAAACAATTTTGGCACAGGTGTAAATATCTGTTAGTTTTTTTCTGATATTGACTCGGAGCGAGTAAGAAATTAGTATATATGGAAAACCATCATGCTTGTTTCAACGGAAACCTGGGTTAACAGAAATTTCCGCTACACCTAAACCCTCAAACTATTGATGTCTACAATGAATGACACAAATGTTTGGTTGAGTGATGTCTCGACACTGGTATTGAGCTGACCTTACAATTTGTTTGAATTTAATATTAACAGATTCTAGTTAGCTATCATACAAAGAACTCGGGTCAAATGCTATTAAATTGAGCGTTTTGGAAGCATAATCTGTCATCAAAACTCGTCAAAATTCCCAATCAGACATCAATCTCTAGCGCAGAGACTTCATTGTCCGTGAATGCATTTATGTCGTGAGGCGCTACCAGACAAGTTTAACAACAACAATATTGTATCCTATAACTTCCCCTCTGTACCTATCGGTGGTATCGTATCTCGCTCTAGGCGTATTTAATCCCCCGTCAAAAGACGCTTAAAACTCGTAATATTGATGAACTTTTAAGTGGAAATAGTACGGGAAAACCTTAAGTGCTGCTCAAGGTTTTTCTTGCGTGACTTGAGTTGAGATATTTCTCGCCATGCTTCAGTCGACTTGAAGTTTGCCGAGCGCTTACCTGTGGGAAGTGTTATGTTAGCCCCATCTACAATTGCTTGAGCCCAGGTATGATCATCTGTTTCAGCAGCCGCTCTCAAGGCATCCCAAATCTCTTTCCGCCCTTCAAAAGCCGGAGCAGTCTCCCAAAACTCGTCTCTTTTGCTACGGAGTTGGCCTTCTGTCAGCGGAATTTCGGAAGTCCATGGCGGCCTCTCTTTCTTCAGTGGTTGGTTACGACCCAGTGTAACTGCGAAAAAGGAAAACCCAGCAAGCGTTAATTCTAAAACGCCTTTTTTCGACTGGTCCCAAAATCTTGCCAAGGGAACATGCCAAGGCAATAAGGGCAAGTACAAAATTTGTGCATTATAAACAACCTCCTGGAGTACTACCAAATTGATCGCTGGAACTGACTCGAACGCTGGGATCTCGCGATGTTCCCATACAGCCGCCCATAATGATGGCTGATTAAAAGGATAACACAGTCAGGAATAAAACTGTACCGCCAAAACGGCGGCAACAGAGGACGCTTTCCTCTGCTTCGAGGAAGTTTCCCTCGACTCCGATCCTGGCATAAAAAAAGTTTCTGCGATAGCAATCGATTGATATTCCGCTCAACGCGTGACGTCACAGGTAAACAGAAGCGGACATGCGTGCATTCTCATTTGTTTGATTTCCTTCGCATTACATATTTCCTATTTACTTTCCAGCATTTCTTCTTTTCAGATTTGCGCTTTCAGATATAGCGCTTGAAATAGGATAATGATACTCTGTAAGTGCCTTTTACAGTCAAACCGGATGTTCTTTTGATGGGAACTCTGCAATGTCGTGGCGCAATGTTCCAATATTGATGGGCAGTTTGCTTGACACAACTTGCAACATTCAATTCAAATTTGCTCGAGCAAGTTGCCAAGTTCCGGTTTTCGATATTCCCGTATTGAAGGTAATAATCCCACTTCTCTTTCAAAGAAATAGGAAATAGTTGCCCAATGGTCAACTATTTATCAACAGACGACAAGAAATTAGCGGGAGGTTTAGTTAAATCGCCAAACTGGGAAGTTTGCTTGACGCAACTTGCAACTTTCAATTCAAACTTGCTTTAGCAAGTTCCGGTTTCCCAGTTTGGCGATTTGAACTAAACCTGTTGCTAATTTCTTGTCGTCTGTTGATAAATATTTGACCATAGGGCAACTATTTCCTATTTCTTTGGAAGAGAGGTGGAATTGTTACGTTCTATACGGGGAAAATGAAATGCTGTGAAAAAGCTAAAAATGGCACTAAAGGTAGAATGCTGATACTAAAATAACGTATTAAGTTTCATCTTTCTTATTTAAACCTTGAGGTTCAAGAGTTTGACCTCTTTCAATGAGGTATGCTTCTCTTGCCTTACGTACACTGTCACGATTAGATTGAACGAGTTCAAGAGGAATAAGTTGCATGTCAGTAGCGTTATGATTGTAAGAAAGATGAAACTTAATACGTTATTTTAGTATCAGCATTCTACCTTTAGTGCCATTTTTAGCTTTTTCACAGCATTTCATACTGTAACGTTTCTCCTTATTTTTAAATTTCAAATTTTAACGTTTCTTTCTACCGTTACTTATCTCTTAGCCGCGTCGCTTAGATTAGTACGTTATCATTATTTGCTTGTTATATCGTATTTCCTATATTTTAAATTTGTAACGTTTAACTTTTAGAGTCATTCTTTGTAACACCCTGAAGAAGGAAGGCCGTGCCTTCCGAAATATTGGAAATATATATAGTTCCCAACTGTTCAATCAGCCTTGCTTTTCTTCGTTTACTATTTTGTTATAGCTGATTAGATCTTCTACATTTAGAGGATCCGGTACTTCTGTTTCGTCACGGTGGTCCTTGCAAATTTAAATTCGTTGTAATACTTTTTAACCCTGGACAACAGGCATTCCATTTAGAAATTACACAACCCCCCTCTCACAAGCACTTGCTACTCCCCTTTGTAGGGCATTCTCGTCCCCAGAGGCCACGATTCTTGTCTGCATCAGGAATCTAGACCTCTGGCCACATCCAAAACTGGAAGTCCATGATTCACAGACTCATTGTCAAATTTGACAAATCTGATTGGCTGAAAAACACATAGCGAGTACTCTGCACGTACTCACAAATTGGGAACAGCCAGAGGTCTCACCCCCTGGCGAAGACCAGAAGGATCGTGGCCTCTGGGGAGGAGAATGTATGTAGGGCTGCTAAATCCCCCAAACTCCCCAACCCATACCAGCAGTTTGTCCAGTGGTCCTAACGGTTCCCCAGAACCAAGCCTGAGTTTCAGACATCTCCTGGGATATAAGAATATAAATAGGCAACAAATAATCACAAGTACATTCAGTTGAAGCCAACTTTATTTCTCCATAGATTTAATAAAATAAATCTTAACAACATTGATCACCAGGGTAGAAACTTTATGAATCCTGTTGTTGCAGCTTGGTGAAGTCTCTGAAGAGTTTAAAAATATGAAGTCACACAAAGGCCGTGCAAAAAGTACAGTTAAACCAGATGTTCTTTTGATGGGAACTCTGCAATGTTGTAGTGCAATGTTTCAATATTGATTGGCAGTTTGCTTGACGCAACTTGCAACTTTCAACTCAAATTTCCCCGAGCAAGTTGCCAAGAGCTGGTTTTCATTTTTCCTGTATAGAATTGGGCTCAAAAACCGGAACTTGCTAGAGCAAAAATTGAATTGAAAGTTGCAAGTTGCATCAAGCAAACCTCCCAGTTTGGCAATTTGAACTAAAGCTGTTGCTAACTGGCCTCCTTCGCAAATGTTTTTTTGGTTTGTCACGCAATCTGTTCTCTTCAAAGTTGGGGAGAAAAGATTGTGACGAGCCGAAAGAACGTCTGCATAGGAAGCTAGTTGCTAATTTCCTGCCATCTGTTGATAGTTGACAAAAGGGCAACCTTTTTCCCCTTCTTCGAAACAGAGGTGGGATTGTTACATTCAATACCCAAAAATCTAAAATTATACAAGCAGCAGCTTGCCTCTGATCTGATCATCACTTTCTTTCTTACAAGGCTTGTAAGTAAGAAAAAGGAAAAGAAGGTCTGTTAATGCAACAGATTGTCTCTTTTGTTTCTGGGTCATCATCATCATTGCCTGTAGCCCCGTCTGGGGCAAAGGCCACTAATAAGCACCCTCCAGTCATCACGGTCCTGGGCCAGTTGTGGCAGTTCTCCCCACGTGTGGGTAGCATACAACAATTTTGACAGAAATCCATCTGCATTTGCAGTATAACATTTTACTTCCAATGTAGTTGTTGCAGTCAGCGACTTGTAAATATTAAAAGTTAAAAATTTTCACTAATGTTCAGCTATTTGACAATGTTAAAGATAAGTTTGTAGGTTGCGACAAAGAAGTGGAAATGCTGGAGTTTTGTCTCTCTCTTGAATATTTAAATACAGTTATCTGATACAAAACATTGTAGTCATGCCAAATTAAATACCAAAGTCTTGAACAACTGTCTTCTGCATGTAACTAATTTACAAAACATCTTTCCTTGCAGAGTTCAGTAAATGTATAAATACCATGGAAGTCTAAAAAGTTGTCTGATTTGTTTACAACTATCACGTAATTCCCACAAGGCCCTTCAAATACTCAGGGGCAGATTTCTCATGTCAAGTCAGACGTTTTCTTGTCGTGAGAATCTGCCCAGTACTTGGTTCTGTTGAGAGGACTTGATAATCTTAGGAGAGATATACAATTGAACCTTTTTAATATGGACGCCAAAGGGACAGGAAAGTGCGTCCGTTTTATAGGTGTCCACATTACAAAGGTAGATTTTATATGACTTTTTATCTCTTTTGGACCAGGCGAACTGTCCACAATAGAGGGGTGTCTGTAAGTTGAGGTTTGACTGTATAATATGTATTCTTTTTTATCAAAATAAAGAAAACTCAAGAAAAAATTTACCAGGTATGTCTAATGTAAGGAAGTCAGAACGGAGAATTGTGCTTGTGAGTGACTCTTGGTCAAAAGGGTTCACCTATGCTACTGAACAATAACTTTTCCTCTTTGACATGATTTGGCTTAGACCAGGCCAAAGAACTTCTCGTGAACTAGATTCAGCAAATTTAACTTCATGGCAACTCAAACATTTCTCTCAATAAAATTATATTAAGTTTAATTACTTTTTTGGATCAACCAACACGTTCTTTCCCTCTAAAACAGACAGAAGTGTAAAGGACCACAAAATGTTTTTTTGTGAAGTAAAAATTCATTGCCAGACATATTAAGGAAAACACTGACTAGAATTTCTACTTGGTAAAATTTCTTGCACAACCAATATCCTTTAAAACTCCCATAATTTGCTTTAAAACCATTAGTAAGATCAACTTCCTAACACAAATATTATTGAAAAGACAAAGACTGTCTTGAAGCTAGGCCCATGCTTATCTCTAGGTTTTTGTTCAGTAAATTGGACAGATGCATGGCTACTTCCACTGAATGGAATAACCTACAGCAGGTTACCCAAATGCTCACCATTCCAGGGCTTAGGAAGAGACTGCAACAGTTGGCAGTAAATACAAGATGGCCTGCCCATGCTTGAAGTCTTGACCTCAGTCCGCAAAACTCAAGCGCAATACAGCAAACATTGCATGGCACTGTGTCTCCTGCTTGACAATGAGAGCATTACAACTTACATTGTACTAGGTGACAGTGGATGAGCTAGATCCAAACACAGAACTCTGATTTGAATCAGTTAAACTATCAGATGTAAAGGTAAAGCGTCTGTTTTGTCCTGATTGAAGCGCAGCTTCATGAAGTTTGTCAGCTGAGTACTTGGACTGGAGTTCCAAGGAGCCCACACTGACAGGACGGGATTTCCCGCTGGATTGTGTTACAGTTTTTGATACTTTTTCTGACACGTTATTTGGTTCTTCACTATCAGTGCTTGCTTTGGAGTCCTCCTTTTGTTTCTCAGGTTTTGTCCGTAGGCCTGTTGAGCTTAAATAAGGTGACACAACAAAAGAGATAAGATGCTCCAGTTTTCTATAGTTTCTGCTTTTTTGGTCATCATGAACACTCTGTAAAAGAAACAAAAGTCCCTAGTTCAGCATTTAATAAGTATTAATAATTAAATAAGATGCTCATCTACTCAAATAATAGCATATAGGAGTCTACTGTGAAATCCTGGTAATTCACACCACACACACCAAATGAAAAGTGGTTTGAGAAATTGGGAGTTTGAGAAGTCAGGGGTAACATTGCGGTGTTCAACTGAGTAAAGACCCAAGCTAGGAAAATGACTTTTGGTTTGCATTATCAGGAGGTTCAAGAAATCAGGATTCCACTGTGTTTATATAATACAGTTGCACTAATAGTGTGATTCTTGCTACTAAATATAAATAAACAATATATAGTAAAAAGAAGACTATACCAACATTACTGGCATGGTGTTAATTATTTTATAAGAAAAAATAAATAAATATTTTTTCATCTCAGGATTGTAAACATCTGCTCCAACAGTTAGTGATCAAATCTCTTGCCAGTTTACTTTTTTATGATCAGTTGTGTAAAACAAGGTTGCCTATTTACTGAGTTATAAGGATTTCAAGTTGGATTTTTGGCCAGATCTCCTGGATCATGCAGTCTAGAATGAAAAGTTGATGCTTATTTTCTTGGACCGGGCAAGTAACTTCTCATGCTTAGTTGCCTGATGGTAAAGCCTTCCCCCCTCCCCCATGCAAGCAAAATTTGAGTGCTGGTTGTCAGTAGGGTAAGCTGGAATTCAAGTCAGATTTTTTCAAGCCCTGGGTGATGAGGTCATCTCAGATTATGCATCACCATATGAATTACAATGGTTGGTTGGGCAACTGCAAGCTCCAGGTTTCTATCATTTGATTGTTGGCAAAAGACAAAGTTGTGAGTCAACTATCAAAGTCGTTAGAAACCAAGAGCAAGCAAACATATTGTTTTAATATAACCCCGTGGCTGATCTATTAAACATAGAACTTCAATAGAGGGTGGTAAAGGGGGGTATAGATCACGTTTCACAGAAAATAAAGCAGTCCTTTCACAATTCACGAAAAATATGACTTTGGCATTTCAAGCTTCGCGAAAAATAAAAGGGAATGTTTTGGAAAATCATAGTTGAGAGTGACTATGGAAATCACAATTCACGAAGAAAAAAAATAGGCAATTCACATTTCACAGAAAAAAAGGGCCAATCACGGGTCAGGAAAAAACCCTTTACCACGCAGGCTGCATTTTATGTAGGTTACGCCAAAGATCTTCGACATGAATGTCAAAAGTTTGCAGATTGTAGTCAGCGGGTTTTAACTGGCATACAGATGACTTATTTTATACAAGAATAACAAGGAACCTTGGCGTAGACTTTAAAACCTTGGCACATTTTAGGCACTGGATGTACACAGAATGCACCCTGGTTTACCTCCCTTACAATATGCTTTCACCCATAATGCAAGAAAAAATGCACTTGCATTCTGAGGCCCATCTTCTGATCAACCTGAGTAGGAATCTGTGTTGCCAATCAGACACGAGTTTGTTAATAGTCATACTTGGTTATGGATTGTCACACCTGATAAATGGGGCGTGAAAACTCATATTCAGTGACCAACCAGATTCACTCAAAACAAACATTATAAATGTAGGTTATGTAATTTTCAAGGTCGGGCAATAGAATATAGACAAGACCATGGCAAATTTCTATTAATACATAAGCTTAGTTACATTTTTAGTAAACAAACACATTTTTAATCTTAAATAAAAGCATTCTTGGCCTCACCTGCAAAATCAACAACATCTGTACAACTTTTGGAGGCACAGTTAAGTCCATAACAAACGCTTCTTCCAGTTTGGTTTTCAACACGACAACATCTCGAAAGTTTAAGAGGGCGATGGATCTTGTAGACTGTGCTTCACGAGACTGTATGTCAAAGAAAATTGCTTGAAGCAACGGCAATATCGTGCAGAAGAAATAAGTCCAGCTATCAGCCAGCTTGTCCAAAAGAACTTCGCCATTCTTGTCTTTGACATCCTCGCGTAGTATAATCATTCCTTTCACAAGTGATTCCTTAAACCACTCGCATATAGTCTGGCCTCCGATTTCGAGCTTTACTGATTTTACCTTTTCTGTCAAACTGCTTAATTCTAATTTTGCTAGCTTCTTTCGTTGAAAGAGAGCAGTAACCGCATTTGACACTGTGTTCCAATCTTCGGTCTTGCCGCCCGCAAAACTGAACCTTTTGTCCGCCATTTTCGGACTTTTGGGTCGCTGAACCCCTACCATCGTAACTGAAGCATCCTTTCTCAAAAATTCACCTAAATTCACCGGCGATCGAGCCATTGAACTGAACCAACAAAAAAAGTAGGTAGTGATCTTAGAACGTTTGACTCGAGTGTGTAGGCCTTAGTCTCCCTCGGATAAGAAAGACCGGTGCTCTGAACGTCACAGACGATGTCACTGTCGTTACGGGAGTACGTGACGAGTTATATTTTATTTTCCTTTTGTTCCCATGTTCCCAAAAAGTTAATGGCCATGTTCCCTGAAACCCCTGGGAACAAATATGAAAGCGGATGGGGAAAGTGGAATACGTGCATGTATGAAATAAACACCAGCGAAAGATCAAAGAGCGAACAAACCAGCCTATGTCGTCAGGAGCCCATGAATCGGGGTTTGGAATGCAAAGCTCAAGTACAGTAAAATTCCAATAACAAGCTGGCGGTTTTTGTTTTTGGGACAGAGGGAACCTAATAGCGCGAAGGAAGAAGAATCGAACCTCCCCCCCCCCCCCCCCCCCCTCGCCCACTTCCCCACTTCCCCTCCCCTAAGGAAGGCCGGAAACTCAAGCTAAGAATGGAAATACCCCGGAAACACAAGTAAAAGTGAAAGTGAAGAATTAAGATCTGGGGAATTTTTGTTACAACAAAAGTTTTTAATATTTAATGTCTTCCGTGTTCACCGCTACTGGTAAAATATGAAACAGTCTGACGGCCCATGGAAACTTCTATCATAGTTAAAGGGCCGGCGGGCCAATATTTTTCAGACCTGGTGAAAGCTTGCGAGGATCACTTTAGCAGAATTTATCCCGATTATGTAAATTCAGAAGATCATGATACAGTTATGTGCCCTGTGGTCTTTCCATTTGGATACGTTGCGCCAACTGGCCAAGCTTCGGGCGCGACTCCGCTTTCTGACATCGAGAAAGCAAGCATTGATGGAGATACGGCCGAACTGAAAATCTTTCACATGCTGGAGAAGTTTGGTAAAGAAACTAATCAGCCGATGTTTGTTCTAACGCAGGTAAAAATCTCTGAATTCATCAAAGATGTGCTTCGTCAGAATCTGCCGGCCGATCATCCTATTTTGGCGAGAAAACAACGAAATCTCGAAGGAGAAATCGACTTTCTGATCATTCATCGGCAGATTGGTGTTATACTTGTCGAAGTTAAGGCAGCAAAGAAGTTTAGTAAGTCACTTCAAGGCAAAGCACAGAAACAGCTACAAACTGGAAAAGAAATAATTCATGCTCTTTTACATGTAAATCACAAGGAAGTCACAATCCCTGTCTACAAAGTAATTGCAATGCCAAATTTGGGTGACCCTGGTCGCGAAAATCAAAATTTTATCAGTCTTCGAGAAATCAATGTGCAATCGGATGATGATTTTGTCCTTTGGTGGGAAAACAACTTTTCTAAGGTGACATTTGGCAGCCACGAAAAGCGAGAAATACAAAATCTGATCAACGTTTTTGTTGGTCAGAAGTGTGAAGTCAGCTCTAAGGTGCTCTTGGAAGTTTGCAAGAAGATTGACAAGCAAAAATTTCTTCAAAAGAGTTACGAAAGGTTTACCAAGCAGGGTGGGGATGGGCCTGAAGTTGTCTTGAAGACGGCTGATCAACCGGAGCAGGCTATCTTAGCCAAGCAGTTCTTGTTTCTTAATGCCGATCAGCTGCGCATATGGAATGGTCCACGTCACCAGTTCTTTAATGGTTCATCCGGAAGTGGGAAAACAATTTTACTCCAGTTCAAAGCTTTGGAATGTGCCAAGAAAGGAGATCAGGTCGTAGTCGTGGTTCCCACTTCACTAATCACACTTTACAAGGAATTTTTTGCAAAAAATGACGTTTCTAATGGGGTAGATGTTTTATCCCCGCCTAGCGCTCTCGAATTCTTTCAAAGAATTGTTCCCGGAAGTGACGAGGCAAAGTTTCACTTCTTTTCCGATGAGCTGCAGACCTTTGAAGCCGAAATTCCTGACATGCTGTTGATTCTGGAAAATATTCTTGCGCGAATTAAAGGTCTCGATTTTTATTGCTGGGTTGCATATGATTACATGCAAAGAAACGAAGAAGGCGTTTCTCGCGATGAAACAGGGGGGCTATCTTATGGGTTAAAAATTCAGGCCCAAGCTCGCGAACTCTGCAAAACCCACAACATTCATCACGCCCCCTGCCTAAAAACAATTGTGAGATCCACTTTTGAAGTTTATAGCTTTGTGCAGGCGTTTGTTAAGAAGTCTCTTCTTGATTTAGTGCAGAGATTAAATCTTCCTCGGTATGATCACATTGGAAAAGAAACAAAAGAAATATGGAAGTACTTTGCGCAGAATTATGATGTTTCAAACCACCTTGGTCATCACATTTGTGGACCATCTGTTACAGTATTCAAGAACTCGGATTTTGATTTCATCACTCAAGTCGTCCAAAATGAAATCAAAAGCTGGGCAGAAAGTGATTCCCTTCACCACATTGCTGTCCTTCTCACAACTTCTTTTCCCAAGGAAAACCTGTCCCATCTCATGGCACAGAAAGGGATTCCAGTTTGTGATATTAACAGCCAGAAGAATGCAATAGTCCTTGACTTTGGACACAAAGCTCACTCATACGAGTGGCCAGTCGTGGTTGCCATTTCCGGGTGTAATAATGATCTCTCTTGTAATTACATCATGTTTACTCGGGCTGTGTCAAGACTCGTTGTTATAACGAGCGAGGATGTTTGCGTGACATTGGGGGTACACCTGAAAGACGTTTTATAGCGGCTTAATGCGAATATCTCGAATCTATGTCTTGTGGTGTTTTGTAAAGTTTTAGGTAATTTCTAGGATATTTGGAAGGAAATAATTTTGCTTAAAGGATTGGTAAAATTTAGAAAAATAAGAAATATTGATTAAAAAATTGAATTTTTAAACACTTCACAGTGTTTTTCTGTCAACACTATCAAAGGCCTTTTTATGGTCAATAAAACTGATGTAAAGAGATGATCGAGTTCCACTCCAAGGATTGCTCAACTATTATTCGAAGGGTTGCAATGTGGTCTGTGCATGACCTGTCCTGTCTAAAGCCAGCTGCTTGCTGTTCCCGTAATGAAATAAAATTTGTTGGCACTCGTCATATAATGGAAGAAAAGCTAGCAACAAGTACACAAAAAATAGCAAATTTCATTACTATTCGATCATTTTGAAGGCTGTTTTCATTTCTTTCAATTGTATTTAAAAACATTTTAATCGAATTTTAAACCAGCCGTCGATTGAGAAAAAGACTTAATAACAGTTCAACGTGACGGCTTAATTAAAAAAAAAAAAGACATTTTGTACCATGTCTCTTAGGGATGGACCATTACTTGTTTGAGGGGGGTGAATTGACACAGCGCGCTGTTGTCATTGAATCCAGAAAACTTAATATCTGGATTGTCACATCTCTTTCTAAAATTTTATTGGCTTCCAAAATACTCTTCCAACTTGGCAGAATTTCTCATCAGTGAAAACAAATTCCATCCCTTCAAAGCGTTTTGCCAGAGTGACACTAAATAAAACAATTTTAATTGTACTCTTGTTAACAATTTCTGAGAAACCCCTGCTTTGTATTGCATTGTCTAGCAAGTTTAAAATCTTTTGTTTCGCGCCGCCGTGAAACAAAATCGCGACAGCTAATCGAAGGACACTCCCATCTGGGTGCATTTTCGTGGCTATTAGATGAAGTAATAACCCTTCGCAGCTTGTGGTGTGAGCGTGCGCTTCTCACGTGAGGTTACTGCAAGCCTGCCTTTCAGCAAACTGTTGAGTGGCTTTTGTTTTACCAGGGAAAATGTCCGAAGATAAAGCTCCGAGGTAACTGTGAAATTTCAGTTATTAGATTGTGTGCAAGATGCTATTGCAATTTTTTTTTAATTGTAGGATTTTAATCGAGTAGTGAGGTTGCGGCGCGCGTGCACTCAATTTTTGCGCGGCCTGTCCAGTGCGCGTTTGCTGGCGTTTGCGATCGCTGGTCACATAATTTTGTGGGTGGAGGAACGTTTAGTTTATGGATTCCAATGAAGAATGCAATAACTGGAGTCGATTAGAAAACTCAGATGGTTTTAGAAGCGCCTCGTCCGTGGAATATGAAGGCCAGCGATCGAAGGGTGCAGTGCGTGTTTATGTTCTCAACAGAAGATTTAAAAGCTAGCTTCGTTGTTCAATTTGTGTTCCACCTTTTTTATTTTCATTTTCAATTTGCCTACTTCCAATAAGCAGTAGAAATAACAAGCTAAGTATAGTTACTATAAATTTTTGTAAATTAATACGTTTGCTGGAAGAAAAATGATCTTGGGTGGGGTTAATGTAATCCATGAGCAAGTCATGCATCACCCTGCACACATGAAGTAAGCAAATATGTAGCACTATAATATTATACTAGTAGTAATAAAAAATTAGGAAGTGTGTCCAACCTAAGATGGACACCACCATGTAAAGGACGCCAGAGATCGTTGGAGTAGTATATAGTTACAACATACCTCGTGCCTCGGTGAAGGCAACGAGCAATTGGTGAGTGAGTGAGAGGGTGAGTGAGTGAGTTTGCTCTGTAAGAAGGATGATTTGGTACAGTGTCTTAAAACATGAACTGACAAAATATTATAGATGTTAACTACTTTGGTTTGCCGATAGTTTATTTCATTGATCGTCGCTTTGATATGCAAATGTGTATATGCTAAGTTTTGTACAAATCTATTTATACATATTCTTGGAAAATTCAAGAAGCGTCTTTGAATATATTAAAGCTTAACATGAACAATATGGATTAATTACTAATTGAAATGGTTCAAAGTGAACGCAATAGAAAACACTCTCGAAACTTCTAATGAGCTTCACAATTACTGTTAGGTGAGAGATATTAACCTGCGCTGTGAAAGCTGATTATGTGACAATAGAGTACTGCCCTAACCAGCAAATAAAAGCTAACCACAAGCAAACCGGAGTGAAAGCTAACCGCAGGCAAACTGGAGTAAAAGCTAATTGCAAGCAGCAGGGGTAATGTGCCGCACCCCAAACAAAGAATGCCGAACGCGGAACGCGAAACAAAATCACTGAAATAAGCAAAACCCATTACCATTATTGAGAGCTAACCGTAAACAGGCTAACCTGGTCCCTTTTTACAACTGTTTTGCGTATGCAAATAAAGAAGTGTAGGATTTAAAAAGGACGATTTTTGGTGCAGGTGGGTTGATCGGCTTTAAACAAAAGGCTGTTGACAGATGGTTGGCAGACAGATGTTGTGGTTTATTAAGACCGATGACAGACCATTGTACTTTAGGTGCTAATGGTTTTGTTTTGATGGGTATGTGATGATAATTTGAAAATCGATTGTGAACATATGCTATTTTCATTTTATCTTAAAACAGGTGTATGTTGTTTCTGTCCTATAGAAAAATCAACAGAATTGTCTCAAGTTTGCATGTGATGGTCAAAGCGAAATTGAAAGCGAAGTTTGTGTAATTGCTAGCTGACAGAAGATTATCAGTGTCACGCTGTGTGCCACAAAGGTCAACGCAGCCGATTTCAAAATAAATTTTTTGTGACACTTAATCTTTACAACAATCAAAGAAGGCAAGACTTAAAAGTCTAAAATGTACCATTTTCGGTTCTAAACATAGGTTGTGTGCTTTGGAACAGGGTCATCAAGAAGAAATGTATCCGACGCGAGATACATTTTCCCACGACCTGCGTTTAATATCTTTTCTTCCTCTCGTGTTTGACACAGAGCGCTGAATCCTGAGGCTGTTGTCATTGAATCCAAAAATCCTGATATCTGGATCATCACATCTCCTTCCAAGTTTTCTTTGGTTTCCAGAATCTCTCAGGGAAAACAAATTCCATCCCTTCAAGGCGTAATAAACAAGAAGCCCCCCGACTGCCAAGGTTGACACTAAATAAAAGAATTTACAATTTCTGAGAAGCCCCTGCTTTGAATTACACTGTCTAGCAAGTTTAAAATCTTTTGTTTCGCACCGCTGTGAAACAAAAGCCGTATCGAAATTGCGACAGCGAATCGAAGGACGCTCCCATCTGGGTGCATTTTTGTGGCTATTTGATGAAGTAATAACCCTTCACAGCTTGTGTGCGTGTGCGGTTCTCATGTGAGGTGAAACTAACCTTCCTGCAAACTGCTGAAACTGTTGAGTGGCTTTTGTTTTACCAGGGAAAATGTCCGAAGATAAGGCTCCGAGGTAAACTGTGAAATTTAAGTTATTAGATTGTGTGCAAGATGCCAATTCAATTTTTTAATTGTAGGATTTTAATCGAGTATTGACGAGGTTAAATTAACGTTGCGTGCACATAGGTTTCACGCATCCTGTGCAGTGCGTGCGTTTGCTCGCGTTTGCGATCAATCGCTGGTCACATATTTTTGTGGGTGAAGGAACGTTTTAAAATGTAAGTTTATGAATTCCAATGAAGAATGCAATAACTGGAGACGATTGGAAAACTCAAATGCTTAATTAGAAGCTCCTCGTCCATGGAATATGAAGGCCATCGAAGGGTGCAGTGCGTGTTTATGTTCTCAACAGAAGATTTAAAAGATAGCTTAGTTGTTCAATTTGTGCTCAACCTTTTTTAATTTTCATTTTTGCCTACTTCCAATAAGCAGTAAAAAAACAATTTTTGTAAATTAAGACAGAATCCGCCAGGACTTCGAGTAGTTGTTGGACAAAATTATGTACCAAAATTATTTACACCTTATTGCAAGCTTTTGTGTTACTGCTTCAAATATCTTATCAAAAGAAATATTTTCTAACAACACCAAACGCCAAAAACAAATTTTGAAATTTCACTGAATTCTACTTAATCGCTTAAAGACGATTTTACAAAATGGCTGCACATGAGAATTTCCCTATAGCTTGTGAACTTTAAATTTCATTTTCTAAGACTCTGATAAGAAATTGTTGTTATCAGTGATAATTACTTACATCTTTACCTTTTATTTAGGGTAGAAAATAACGCAATAGGATTTTAATTATTCTGGTACTCGATTTTTGTCCAACTTAAATAAATATTACTCGACTTCCTGGTGGATTCCATCTTAATACGTTTAATGGAAGAAAAATGATTTGGGGTGGGGTTAATGCAATCCATGAGCAAGCCATGCATCACCCTGCACACATGAAGTAAGCAATGTAGCACTATAATATTATACTGGTAGTAATCAAAAATTAGGGAAGTGTGCCGACCTAAGATGGACACCACCATGTAAAGGACGCCAGAGATCGTTGGAGTAGTATGTAGTTACAACCTCGTGCCTCAGTGGAGGCAACGAGCATGAGTGAGTGAGTGAGAGGGTGAGTGAGTGAGTTTGCTCTGTAAGATGGATGATTTGGTACGGTGTCTTTAAAACATGAACTGGCAAAATATTATAGATGTTAACTACTTTGGTTTGCCGATAGTTTATTTCATTGATTGTCGCTTTGATATGCAAATATGTATATGCTAAGTTTTGTACAAATCTATTTATACATATTCTTGGAAAATTCAAGAAGCATCTTTGAATATATTAAAGCTTAACATGAACAATATGGATTAATTACTAATTGAAATGGTGCAAAGTGAACGCAATAGAAAACACTCTCGAAACTTCTAATGAGCTTCGCAATTACTGTTAGGTGAGAGATATTAACCTGCGCTGTGAAAGCTGATTATGTGACAATAGAGTACTGCCCTAACCAACAAATAAAAGCTAACCACAAGCAACCTGGAGTGAAAGCTAACCGCAAGCAAACCGGAGTAAAAGCTAACCACAAGCAGCAGGGGTAATTTGCCGCACCCCAAACACAGAACGCCGAATGTGGAACGTGAAGCAAAATCACCGAAAAAAGCAAAACGCATTACCATTATCGACAGCTAACCATAAACAGGCTAACTTGGTCCCTTTTTTTGGCTAACCTGAGCGATATTCAGGCTAACCAGATTGCTTTTTAGGTAAGGTACAATCCGGTTAGCCTGAACAGCACTCAGGTTAGCCCTGTTCCAATCGTCACACTATTACCGTGCCAAACTAAATTCGATTTAAGGAGGCTCCCATCGGTTTCCAGCACTTTCCAGCTCTTAAACTTTGTCTTTGATGGGTCAGTACTACAAATCTTTATCAGTTCCTGCTACAATAATGATATCAAACAAATGCCCAATCATTGTTAAACAAGTTGTGATCCTTTTCATGATGTCACTGGTTACTAAAGCAACAGTTTAACCTGTTAAACAACAACAGTTTAACCTGAGCCCTGTAAAAAAGGCTTCTAGCATTTTGTTGGCTTCACTTATAAAATTAAGTAGTGTCAGAGTAACAGTCTTGAAAAAGAAGAGTTCTAGCTTCAAATTTTGCTTTCTTAATGTGATCCCTGTTCATCTATGTGGAATTAACAACCTCATACACAATATATACTTACGTCTACCAAATTATAACTGTTACAATTCTTTCTATATAAGCTTAAAAAATTTTAACAGTAATTTATGCATTAATACTGAAAATTTAACATTCGTGTTGACCATGCACAAACATTGTTACAACACTCGAAGCTCAAATAGATAATGCTGAACACATCAATATTAAAACACTGGTAACACTTGCCAACCCCACTGAGACCTATCACTAGTGGTTAGCCCCACATTACCGGTCAACTACACTGTATTTGTATGTGTACAACATTAATAATAAAGTATTTTTCGTTTGTCTCACGAAGTAGTCACATGTGATGGAGATCGCGATGTTTCGACTGCACACTGCTAGTCTTCATCAGGCGATAAGGTCGACTGGTTATACGTAAACTTATAAAGCATGCTGCTGCACTGTGATTGGTTGGTTTTCAACAGTTGTGATTGGTGCATTTCGATCCTTGCTGTTCCGATGTTCTGTTGTTCCCTCGGCGGTCCGCTCTCGTACAGTTCTCCTGTTGTTGTGTTTTTTGATTGTGGGCATCCATGCTTCAGGAATTTCAATTCCACTACCCCTGTTGATATATATTATTAGGGTGAAGTCTTATGTGAATTGCCTCTTTTACCCTACGTTTGTACCAGTGTTGGTCACGATCAATAAACTTTACCTTTGTTTGTCAGTTCAGTGATAATGTATTTTGAATCTCTCCAGGCTTCCTTGCCCTGTTATTCCAGTAAAGGTTCCAGAGCCAGGCTCAGCTGACTGCTATGTCCTGGTGTGCGAGAATCTTGAATGGAGTAACTCCGAGTGGGATTTCTTGAAGAAGCCCATTTTGGAAGCAGCAAAGGTACTGTAGCCTGTTAAGTTTAGATACAGTATTGTTATTATCAACTTGACAAGGTTGATTTTGATTTGCCAATGAGGTAATTTGTATCTGAAAAATTATGTAGATTGTTCTGACAACACTTGCTAAGAAAGAATCTGAAAAGAGGTTAACCAAGCCACCCGACCCGAAGCTGGTTTTGGATGTTTTGTGTTAGTAACAAGCTTAAACCTACATGTAGCTGTCAGTATCATCTAAAAACCAGATTCAGATCTATACCAGTCTAAATGACTTGTCTGTTGGAGTATTTCAATCCCCCCCCCTCTCCTTTGAATGGGATGCTAGTTCATTGCAGGGTTACTCCCCAGCATATAATTCCCTGACACCCATTTATACACCTGGGTGGAGAGAGGCACTGAGAGTGTCTTGTCCCAAGAATGCAAGACAATGACCATGGGCAGGGCTCGAACCCAAACCACCGGGTCCGAAGTCCAGCGCACTAACCATCAGGCGACCACCCCTCCCTGAAGTAATACATAACTGTGTTTTCATTCCTATTCAATGACGTCCTTTGTTGGAAACACTTCACATGCATGTATGACAAACACCTAGGAATACATTGTCCTGTGGATAACATAATGCATTCTTACAGTAATTATATGCAGAATGGATTAGATAACATGTTGCTGAGTACATGCATGTTGTAGCTGACAGCTGTCTTCAACTGCACAATAAATAATTATATTAAGGTGTGGCCAATGGTAAATTTGAGGGTTTGTAAGATGACGAGGCTAATAATTATCTTTCCCCTGAGCCCAAGACTTTCTTAGCCATGCAAAAGAAATCGAGACTCCAAGACAGTGTTGCAAAAAAATCATTGAGATGGTTAGACCCACAAGATTTGACTCCAATTCTGCTGCCTTTCTAAACTGTGCATGCATGCATGATGCATACATGCATCATGCAATTACTGTGTGCCTGTATTATGCATGCAACCTCAGGAACTGCATACATTCTTGCATGCATGAGCACCAGACTGCATGCATGCAGTTATTTTTGGTATGCATGCAGATAGTTTCTGCGTGCATGCAAGGAGTACTGCATGCATGAATGTATGCATGCAACCATGTTTGCTTGCATACAACATGCATGCAATATGCATGCATTATTTAGAAGGGAACATTTTTTTAGGACCATTGATATAATGACTGGTATGGTCCCACAGAAAGCAGTGAGTTTAGTTTCCCTTAGACCCTCAATGTTTCCCTCAGCTTCACCATGGGGAGCATTCAGGCAGTAAGTGCTTGTTGCACAATCATGCATGTTGGGTTATTAACATTTTAATATATATTTTATAGTTGGACAAAGCTGTTGGTGTTGAAACTTTGCTGTTTCCTTGTGGAGAGATTCCAGTGGTAAGTGTTTAGTACAAACAGTTTTTTGATCCACAAGATAATTATTAATAGTTAATAACTTCTTATTAATTACCAGCTACTTTTCGTAGGTTCATGCACCAACAGGCCCTGTTAACAGGGATTATGACGATGTTAGAAGATATGGTGAAGCAGCTGGGAGTGGGATCAAAAGGTGTGTTGTACTGAAAAAAAACCTATGCCTTAAGCTCTTTATAAGTGACTGTAAAAATTCAGTCTGATCTAGCAATAGCCACCCTGTCCCTTTCTAAATATTGCTGCCACTTTTCTGTTTCTCTTTCTTAGTTGACTAGTCG
The DNA here is from genome assembly GCA_963693305.1 of Meandrina meandrites. NCBI lineage: Eukaryota > Metazoa > Cnidaria > Anthozoa > Scleractinia > Meandrinidae > Meandrina > Meandrina meandrites. The sequence goes on along the minus strand of OY855905.1, from coordinate 23,106,553 downwards.
TGTCCTTTCAAATTATAAAATTTAATATCAATTTATGAGTGTTCCCTTTAATAATTTGAAGAAAGTTCCAATCATTGCTAAAAACTAGCGAAATTTAAAGCTTGACTTTTCTTCAAATTAACATTTAGAATCTCATCAGTCTCATGAATGGCGAGTGCAAAACAGTTAATTTAATAGCTTTAATTTGAAAGTGATTTTTTTTTAAGAATAAAAAGTTTCATTCTGGTCATCATATTATCAACGAGACCAAATACTAAATAAATCAATAATGGCATAATTATGTTATTAAGAATGCAATGCTGCAACATATTTGTTTTCCATTGGCCAGGAATTGCTGGTACATTGATTGTATATAATTTTGTTTTTTATTTTTGAAAATTAGAGGGAATTAATGTACTAGGGGTCTTTTTCATGCCCTGACTGATATTTCTGTCTTCTGGTATATCCAGTCAGTGAATGTCTAATCAGTAGACAGTGTAATCCTTACTTTGTTATTTTTCACTGTTTTTTTCTTTTTTGCAGGGCTCTAAAGGCTGGTAGCCAGATTCCCCTTCTAGTTACCATTGCTGGAGATACCTTCCCTAATGCATGGTCTGTTTCAGCGCTGGGAGCACTTCACGCACTCTATGTGGTGAGCATCATAGATCATAGCCTCTCTGGGATCCATTTTCCAGCTATTGATTTAATTAGACGAGACACAATCGCAAACCACAGGCTATAATATAAATTTGTCTGAAAGGTTTCCCTTAAACAAAATCAGCTGTGCTACAAAAGACATTGTACCTCCCATTTTTCACGTTTCAGGCGCTAAAATGCAAATCTGTACTCTCGCAGTCATGCAGTCGTGGAGTCGCGTCCTCCAAATTGAACATAATCTTCTTGAAATTAAAATTTTCTGAATCAATTAAACCAGAGTATACCATTGATAAATACATGTCATAATTTCTTTGCTAATAAATGTTTTAACAAAATATTCTTAGCAAAAATGAAGAACATTTTATCAGTAACTGTCATAGAAAATACACAGGTTGTTTCAGTTGTTTATGCTTTGATGGTTGACCGACAACCAAGCATAAGAATGGCCAAGCCAGACCCCTTTTATACTTGTTTTAAGACAAAAAACAGTGATTTCAAGTCAACATTAAGTTTCTGCCAAGAGTTGCCTTCATAGTTAGGTTAGTTGTTGTTCTTTGTCCACAACATAGAAACTGTTAGTAGGTTTTTTTTTTGCTAAAAACAGATGTTCAAACTTGAGTTTGAACTAATGATTAATTAGGCGCTATGAAATTGACTTGATAAAGTTTTCAAGCGCAGAGCCAGAAAATTCAGAAAAAGATAGTTGGTTACATTTGGAATTTTTAAACAAATCGGAGGAGAAGGGGGTGGCCCACAGGGACCCCCCAACTCCCCCAAATCTGCCCATGGTTTATAATTAGTTTATTACTTAATAACAACAATAATGAGAATATTTGACTTTCTAATTCAGCCACTTGAACTGCGAGAAGCATTTCCAGAAAAGAAGTGTAAAGTTAAGCATCTTGGAGTAGCTGTGTTTGGAGAAGTAAGTGAGTTGATGTGTAAATATATTTGATATTGTGTCATTCCAGCAAATGTCCATACTTCCCCCACAGGCAGGATTGAAAATTCTTGGGGGGGTGGGGATCCCAAATGCCAAAAACTTTAAGGAAATGTATATATGAAGCTTAATTGGAATTTGCAGGAGGTGGGGGGTCCTTAGGAAAAATCCCTTCTTTGGGGAAGGTACAGTATGTATAATTTCTGGAACCACGTATTTATAGAAGGTATTACCGGTAATAGACCTGTTTCATCATATGACATTTTTACAATGTATTATGAAAGGAACCTTCAACTCTAAGGAATAATTTTGTAAGGAAGAAATATACCAAAGCCATGTAGGTCAAAGGTAATTAAACATGACCAACATTACAAGCCTGTGAAGGTGATCACTGATGCCACCTAACTCACTCCAGGCTTTGCCACTGCCATCCATTGGGCCTCTAAAATTGATTTAACTCGGCAATGGAAGTAACGTTGGATGGTGCATTTTATAGGATTGGCAAATAGAGGTAATATGTGTAGAGGCTGTTGCTCCTTTAAAGTCAATGGCTGATCAGACTGGTCCTCCAAAAAAGAGGAAAAGCTAAATCACAAATTAAGAACAAATTCAATTCTATGTTTCAAATGTGTGGTTCCAGAAAATATCCATATCCCCCCCATGGAAGGGATTTGCCCGATGACCCCCCCCCCCCCCCCCCCCCCCCACCCCTGCAGAAATTCCAATTTAGCTTCATACATTGCTTTAAATTTTTGGCTCTCTGAGAGCCCCCCTCCTCCCCGGAATTTCCAATCCCTTCTGTGAGGGGAGTATGGATATTTTCTGGAATCACACAATTGCTTAAAGTCAAACAGTAATATAATTGTAGCATCCATGATATGTATGTAGTTATTTAAAATTACGAGCCGAGGATTAATGACAAATTTTAACCATCAGAGAATTTAGTTCACATACAGTCATTACATGTACATATTGTAATAATATTAAATGATTAGGCCTTTCATAACAAGTGTGCTGACTGATGCCAAGGGTCAATTACTTAATAATATTTTATTAATAACCATTTGTATATACAGTGTTGCGACCTGGAATATGTGAAAGCCATAGATTCTGGAAGGTAAGTCTGATTCAGAAGATAGCAATAAAAATGTCTGTTGACAACTGCACATGTTATTTGTGTCAGTTAATGGTAGTTAAACATTCAGCTTATTGAGAACAGAAAAATAAGTTGTTTTTCCTGTCCAGTAGGTACAATGTATTAAATTAAAGTGTGGTTGGCATTTGGCAAACTAGTATGTTGTTTTAATTATTAGGTATGTGTGTCAAGACATTGGTGGGTCCGACCCTGAGAGGATGGCTGCCCCGCGTGTAGAGGAGTACATCCTTGAATTATTCAGTGGGTCAGCTGCTGTCAATGTAAGCATTCTATTTGATGATTATTTGATATTTTGATACTGGAATGATTGTGTGGACAGAAAAACTTGTGAGCAGAAAAAAATCCTGAGTTCACAGATCTATGGGAATTGAACCAATGCACGACCTTCCGTACGCTATTCGAATGCTCTAACCACTGAGCCACTGAGAACTCTAGTGTTTAGCGATGGTCAACAAGTGGGTTATGTGACGCAACATTTGCATTAAGTCAATTTGATATTTTGTTCCAAATGTATTTCATTATTAAAGTTTAGGCTTGGGCCAAATGTTGAACTTCTTGTGAGTCATTGTTTCAGTTAATTTCTTTAAAAATAACAACTGAAGATCACTGGATGGACCTTTTTATGAACTGAATAAGTTGGGATTAACAAACACTGTATTAGTTTGGCTTATGAAAAGTTTGGTGTTTTGCCCATGCAAGCCTTATTTAATTTCTCCCTCCAAGTATTGTGCATCTGTCTGCCAACTTATCAGCTGAATGGGTGATGCTTGCCTCTTTTGTTCCTAAAAAAAATTCTTGTAGGCATCATATTTAGGGTATTTTTAATGTTTGTTTATTTTTTGCTTATTTTCTAAGGTGAAAGTTGTTAAAGATGCGAGTAAGTTTGAAAAGAAGTACCCACTGTATGCAGCTGTCAACAGGTGTTCAAGAGGTTTGTGGTTTGTCATCAGATTTCATTATTTCAGGATTTACTTAGTTGCTAGGTGAAGGCGGAAAGAGGTCTGAGTGCAATCACCAATTAAATAATTTATCAAACACTTGAGACAGTGTTTCATCGGGATATCTATATACTGAGAACAGAGTTGAAAATGTGATGCATAGCAGAGTTTTTTTTTTTTTGACAAAATTTAAAGTGTTTGGATAGCCGATGAAACACAGTCTCAAGTGTTTGATATGTCTTGTCAATCAAAACAAAAACTAAGGAGTAAACAGGGAAATAAAAAATAATCGTAAAAAATCTATGCTAATTAAGATCGGGTGTCCAAACCTCCTTTACGGTTTAGATTTTCTTTGTTTTAACTTGCTGAATTATTAATGAGTTTGAGAATGTGATTCGACAAACTAGTCTTAATCATTGCTACCAGTAATGACTGTCCACTTATTAAGTAATATCTTTGGTATACAGATCGAGTATACCAAAAAATTGGGAACAAAGGCAAGCAACCTGCCAAAGAATAATGTTACACCAATTGAAAGTTAAAGGTTAAAAAAAAAATGTATTTGGGGCTGGGCAAGTTTTTTAATATAATGATATGCTTGGCTAGCTGTTATGAATTAGTCATCATGTCATTTTGATTGGAATAAATTGATGATTGAAGACAAAAAAATTGATGCCAGTTTTTTTCCAATATTAATAATGGTTGCTCTTATGATTTTCAAAGTTTTGATAAAAAGAAAGAATTCCTTGGTTTAGCTTTTTATATATAGACCCCAAATAAACAAACCCTTTAAATTAGTATTTGGTAATAAAATGAATTTACTGCTGAATGTATTTAATGCTGAACCATCTTTAAAATTTTAGCTGTTGATAGACATACTGGCAGAATTATCAAACTGGAATATGTGGGAGAGGGCGAGATCACAAAAACTATCCTTTTAGTTGGAAAGGTAAGTTGAAAACTGAACTGGATTCTACATCTGTCCCATTAGCGTAGCCTGAAGGCAAAACAGTAATTGGACTGTCTAGTAAATGTACTAGAATACTAGTTAATTATAAGCTTTTTTAAACTGCACATTCTGCAGGATTTATGAGATTTCAAAACCAAAAATATCCAGCTTATAACTGTTTCCATGGAAACAGTTGATATGGCGAAATCCCAACCCAAGAAAAGAATGAATCACAATGCTTAGATTTACTTCAAGACTGCCTTTTCACATAATAAATAAATGTAATTAGCACATACGATAGTGCATGCACAAGTAATTACATAACACAACTAATTCAGCTTATAGCTGCGAGTTGTGATTTTTAATAAACGATTTATCTTTATCATCATTAAAAAGGCGGCTTTTTCTTTATGTCTTGGCTCTCGAGAGAAATAAATAATATAATTTTATCTGTGGTCTCCTCTTCATTTTTGTCATTTGCACATGTGACACGTGATGGCCACAAAGGAGATTTGTAGAATGTAATTTAAAGAGGTTGAATCTAAATCACTTTCATTACAGGGTGTCACTTATGACACTGGTGGAGCTGACATTAAAGCTGGTGGAGTAATGGCTGGGATGAGCAGGTAACAGTCAGAATATTATTTTTCTGATTAGTGTGCTACATACAGGGCTTACTTCATTTTATAGCAGAGTTCCCCAGCAGCCGAAGGCCGTCTTTAATTTCGTGCTTAACAACCTCGAGCTCCCGCAACCTCCTGCAATTTGTGCAAAGAGTTACAGCCACATAGCCCACTGCACACAATGCATGCCTTTGCATAATTCTATATATTATTAATTAAAAGGCTCGGCTCTATGTGGCAAATTTATTTTCTTTGTATAAAATTAATTTAAAGGGACAAGTGTGGTGCAGCAGCTGTGGCGGGGTTCTTTCAGGTACATGTTCTTCTTTTTTTTTTTTTTGTTTATATTTGTTACAGTAGGCTCTGGCCTAACTGCTATGATATTTTGGAAATTAAAGGATTTAGTATAAGGTAAAATGATGTATGGCAATTAATGTTTTGTTGATTGTTTAGACTCTAGCCGTGCTGAAGCCAAAAGGAATAAAAGTGCTGGGTGCAATGGCCATGGTGCGCAACAGTGTTGGCGCAGGTAAGATAATATATATTATAAAGACCATAATGTTACATTGCATAATAGTTTCAAGAACTTAGCTCAGTTCACTAGGGTTTTCAGATCTTTCCAGTATGTTTATTCCCCTCAGTCTCTCATTCACTTTATTCTTATACAAGTACACTGTGCATCTTTGCAGTAATGCTAATTGTACACTTGTTTTTATTTGCATAATGTGTGGCCTTCATTTTAAGAGAGGTGTGAGCGTACAAGCCTTACATAACCGTGTCTGACAGAAATATCTATCAGAAATAAATCAATTTAAATGTATTATTAGTTCTATTTGTATGATGTAAGCTTGACGTTACACCATACTTATGAGCATTTGAATTTTGCTTGATTATTCCACATGCATATGACATATGAGTTAATAATGATGATGATATGTGGACGTTTCTAATTATCATAGAGGGTTATGTTGCTGATGAGATAATCACATCTGCTGCTGGGACTCGAGTGAGAGTAGGCAACACTGATGCCGAGGGACGCATGGCCATGGCCGATTCTCTTCATCGGATGAAATGCAAGGTCAGTAAACAACAGAAGATGGGCTTGGCTCCATTGTTCAGAGCACCAAGGGTATGATTTAGCCTGCAAGCAGACTGTTTGGGGGGCCTCATGCCAAACTTGGGGTTCCAACATTGCACAGAATTCATGCAGTATTTATGGGTTAGAGACTGTTGTGAGTGTTTTGTGGACACACAATGAACGAGAAATTTTCAATACTGCACGAGGCGTAGCCAAGTGCAGTATTGAAAATTTCGAGTTCATTGTGCTGCCAGCAAGTGCGTGTATTTGTAAACAAAACACGAACTAACAGCCTCTAACCCTTTAAATATACAATCTGAGTACACTGCACGCAATACAAAATTTCGCGAACTTTGAACAAGAATTTTTAATAAATAGACTATTAAGAATTCAGTTGTATCTAAGTAGCACAAAATTATACTGGCGTAGTTAAGAATATAGAAATAAAAAAAAGCCATAGATTAATTAAATATAAGTGAGGCTTAAAATCATTCACAAAATCATTCATAAGTTCATATTTGTTCTTCCACTATTTCTGCAAATCTGTCAGCTGAAGCCATTGTCAATAATGCACGATTTCTATGCATTATTGTCAATAATGCACTGTTGGAGTTTGCTGACGACAGGTAAAGTAAAATCACGTGCTCGATTTTAACCAATTGCGTGCGTGGATTTTGGACAGTGAACGAAGATCGTATATTAATAGGAGAATAAAGGTACCTAAGGCAGGGGTGTAGCCAGTGGCGTCCTGGGGCACCCTTAACCCCCCTTTTGTGAGATAAGTAAGCAACATACAAACCTTATAATTCAGGTGACGAAAAAGTGTAAATCTGAAGAATCAACATGCCAAATAAATCTTTGCTAGTAGGTAGTTACATACTTCATTTTCAGGAGCGAACATCTGCAGTGGACTATGTAAGTATTGTGGGTGTGACACAGTGTGACCCCCCTTTGGAATATCCTAGCTACGCCCCTGTAGGGTCTTACTCCAATTCCCAATGTGTCCAAAGGTCTTATACTATAATAACTGGAAACTAATAGAACTGTTTTCAGTTGAGTGGCGAAAGTAATTTATTTAGCATTTACTTTGGTTTTGCATTACTGCGCTAAGTGATTCGGGTTTAAAAACTCCCAGCACTTTCTCAACCAATCAAAAGTAAAACCAAAACCAATCATGACTCGCTTGCGCACCTTTCCCTGCGCCTCACACCAGCTACATGTATTTGCTTCGAGATTTGATTGGTTCGATGAATTTTCTGTGTCCTCAGTGATGGGCCAAAGTGATTACTTTGGTTTTGGTTTTACGATGCTTAATTGACAACAGCTCTATAAGTAGTAATTTATACTTGTACTAACATTTGTTGTTTTTGTTTTAAAGGCTCTTAAAGAGAAGGTTCCCACCCACATTGTAACTATTGCCACTCTCACAGGTCATGCTGTTATTGCTGTAGGCCCTGCGTACTCGGTATGTAAATGTTTCTTTAGCAGGATACTGTTTCCAAAAACTAGCAAGAGTTGTGTACTGATCAAGAAGAGAATTTTAAGTAAGAGAATGACACTTACTCTTTGTAATTATCCACCTTTTCACTGTAGAGAAAAATGAGTACAGTGTACTTTTGCAGAGTTCCTTAGTTTATGTATCTTCACTACAAAAACTTGATTAACCTCACAAAGGAACCTTCTCCAATAACAACATTAAGTGTAACTTCTATTGAGGTGAAGAAAATGAAAAAAAATATCGGAAAGGAGTTGTTAAGGTTGCTGAACTTTCAAAGCAAGGGCTACTTTCAACTTACAGCTGCATTTGCAGACACTTCTAGATTGCTTGGTAAACTCTAACAGAATCAAACGTCTATGGATTGATGCAGTGAAAACCAACAGCTTTTCTTGACCAATAATATCCTTCAACAGTACTTCTTTTAGATTGACAATTACCGGTATGTAGGGGTTGACAATGAGTAAAACTATTTTGTGATCAGGTTCAACTTGACTGCAGGTACAGTAGGTACATCGTGTGTATGACTGTTTACGTTGTCAATTTGTGTTATTTATCAGATTGTGATCGACAATGGACCTGCTGCTCGTACCCAGTTTGCTCAGAATGTCCAAAAAGGTATCTTATCTTTTAGTTGTTAAGGTCATCAATATGATAATGGAGTGCCATGTTTTGACAAGGGCAGATACTATATCCAGATAGCAACAGCCAGATCAAGATAGGATTTAAGATTTCTCCTGGGAGAGTTCAAAGCGCAGATAGTTTTATTATCCTTTTAGCTTTTCGGTCCAGTCTTCAATAAGAACAATGATTTGCAGCTCACTGACACATGTGCTGCATACCATATTGTGGATGCTGATAAGCACATTGTTTATTCACGGAAAAGATTTGCAGTTAAGTGTCAGTCTTAAGCCCACTCCCCCCTCTTCCTCCCCCAACGAAAACAATATTCCAAATTTAAGACCCCACCAGGATTAGCCCTCTTGCATTCATCTTACTAATATCTTCACAGAACAATGTACGTCAAACAGAAACAGGCAATTTTATTAGATTGCAGATCAAAACGTTTAATCACAGTGGCTTTCTTACATTATATATCGCTCATCAACGCCTTTAAGGTCATTGCTCAATATTGCATTGTGCATCGGCCATCCTTACTGCACAGAATTTTACACGTAATTAACTTGCATGAACAAAATGACAGTTTTTTCTGTACAGCTTAGCTCGCGAGAGAGATAATTAAAAGTGTAATTTCCTTGTAAACGAGTACAGTGGCCTATCAGTTTTTTCCTCGTATTTTGAGTGTTGCGATCAAATTCTTTCTACAAAATGAATATATATCAACTTCTATGTTTGGAAAATTAATAAATTATTACCGGAAATGTGTACTTTGCCAGTACTTGCAAAGGAGTTATTAAGGAATTATGTGGTATATATACAAGGTCTTCCTCTTCCCAGATGAAGATGGTGACCCCCCCCCCTTTGTATTTCAAAATTTAAGATCCCTTAATTTAATTAATTAATAAAGTGATCCTGAAAGGGAAATTGGTTTGAATTCTCCCAACTGATGAGAAAATGTATGGAGGTCAGTCAGGGGAATTTGTATCAGTGTGGATATTGGGGCTTTAAGGGGCAAGAGAAAATTGGTTGCTGAATCACTCTTTGGTATTGCTTAATGTCCCTATATTTTTGGTGTTTAGCTGGACACGATATGGGTGATCCGTTTGAGGTTTCAACAGTTCGTAGAGAGGTAAGTCAGTTTGTTTGTAAGCATTAAGAATTTTATTCAACTTCTTCTGTTATGTTTCTGATATGTGCTGAGAACTGTAGCTAGTAGGGTGCTGACTATTGTCAGGGAATTTAATTCAGATCTGCTGTGATAGAATTGCAGTGAATGTGAGGCTTCTAGATTTCAAGTTTATACCACTGCAGACCTCTCAGTCATCCTTACATCCACCCCCTGAAAAAACGGATAGCCTAGTGCCTTTTACTTTGATGGAAGACCATAGTGACATTTGAAGATCTATGACTGAGTGCACTTTCCTCGAAATCAATATTAACTCATTGTTCCCTTTTCTAAAGGACTATGAGTTTGCAAACGCCAAGTCAGAGTATGCAGATGTACTGCAGTGTAACAACACTCCATCCAGCCGCACCCCCAGAGGACATCAGTTCCCTGCAGCATTCCTCATCAGGGCAGCAGGATTGGATAAGGTGATTTGTAATATTTCTTTTACCAGTAATACTAATGCAAATGCGGCAATCTGATTGGTTGAGCTACTCCTGTACTAGCAGCCGCTGGTATACGAGTTGGCATGAGTTCAGAATGTATGCAGATTAATATGCCCTTTGCAGTTGGGGTCACGTGACCAAAGTTTAACAAAAAAAGTTATATTATGGGCTATAAGTTAAAGAATGCCAGAAATGGAAAGAATGGAAACAATTGAGAGATAATGTAGCTGTCTTTATTATCTAACTTATGGAATTACCATTTACACGAAAAAAGGAAATGTTACTGAAGAAATTCTGTAAATACGAGTGCTCATTACGCCATACCTTTTATAATACATACATACATACTTTTATTGATGCTCCCTAAAAAGGGTTTTTCAGCTCAATACAATACAATTACAAATACAGATTTGAATTTAAATTAATTAAGAATATAAGTATAATTATAATTACAATAAATATGTCAAAAATATTCTAAATGTAAAAAATTAACCTAATAATACATTTGCCAAATGGCGCCTAAAATTCTTGGGGCATTTTAAAGACTTAATGTTACTATTTAAAGAGTTCCAGAGTTTTGCTCCTCTGTAGGCAAAAGAGCGCTGTCCTGTTGACAGGCGGCATAAGGGAATATCCAAGGCACTAGACGATCGAGTTTGTCTATTATGGACATGAGAACGTAGTTTAAACTTATCGACGAGATAGTGTGGGACAAGTTTGTTAATACATTTGTGCATCATGGTTGCATCGTTTAGAATGAGTCTCTCTTTAATTGGAAGCCAGTTCAATGATCGCAGCCCATCCGAAATAATGCGAATTTGATAAAAACGGTACGTCAAGGAGGTTCATTGTCCATTGGCGCTGATTTTTTATTTTCAAATCTATACGTCGTTTGAGTTTTAAGGTTTTTTCTGTTTTTGGTCAAGTGACTTGCCAAATGTGGCCGTCACTTGAAACTCTTTGAGCAACCTTCCATGGAACAAACCTGCGAGAAACGCGTATCTGTATGAGGTCTGGTTTCCAAAATATGACAGAAACCTTCCTTGGCAACAAATTGGTGGTTAAGAATCATCCCCCTTATCTGGAAGGATTTAATTCAAAAATAACCGCAAATCATGCGATGGGAAAATCAGCTGAACACGCTTGAATTCAACTAAGAAGAAAAGCTGTTGAAGTATTTCGTCGAAAGGAAATCCTCAAATTGCTGAAATGTCGTCGGGAATAGAACTAGAATAGAGGTTAGTCTAGACATTTGGAGTTATGCTAAAGGTGAGACCTCTTGGTAATGCTCGGACTAAAATCGTTGTCGTGTGACCTCCGCAAAAGTTAAGTTTTTACTGGATTTTCAGTTAATTTCAAAGTCCTGTCCAGTTATATTTTTACCTAAACTTTTATTTTCACCAATGGTTTTATAATTTGCCATGGGGCAATTTTTAATATGCCGTGCTCAAAGTATAAGTAGTACCGGTACTTCTTCGTATTTCGTAAGAGAAATGGAGAGCTGCTAATTTTGATATATTTTTCTTCTTGTCATTCTGCCATGCTAGAAATGGAGAGCTGCTAATTTTGATATATTTTTCTTCTTGTCATTCTGCCATGCTAGAAATGAAGAGCTGCTAATTTTGATATATTTTTCTTCTTGTCATTCTAGCACGGCATTGACTCGGACAAACCACTGTGCTACTCACACTTTGATATTGCTGGATCAAGTGGCACATTCCCACAAGTTCCAACTGGGGCTCCTGTGGTTGCAATGGTGGAGCACTTCTTGAAAGGCCACTGCTAAATAGCTCACAAGTCCAAAGCACACCGTTGCGTTGTTAGAGTTTAAAACACTGGAGTAATGTCAAGCGTCTAATACCTTATAGTTATTTTTCTTTTTTGGACTATTCTGATCAAAAAAGTAGATCGTGTCAACACAAATAGAGTTTATAAGTCGAATGATGGAGAAAGTAACGACAAAGAACTCACAAAATCATTTTAAATTGTTAACAAAAAAAACACAAATGTGGCAAAAATTAATAATAATAAATGGTTAGCGTTTTTAAAAGTATAGTATGTAGTTAATAAAAGAGTGGTATTAGACAAATAAAGAAATTTAACAAGATAAAATTCCCATCTTGATCTATAATTAATTCAGTTGGCATGCAGAGATTGCGTAGTGGTGAGAGCTATTCGATTCCCCAACCCGGTTGAGTTTGTTTTTGGTTCTCGTCCTAGCTCCGAGAGTTTTATCCAGGTTCAACGGTTTTCCTCCCTTCTCGATAACCAGCACCTCTAACTTCCAGTTCGATCGGGAATCCAAGGGCCACAGGTTTTTCAGTCGCACTGACTCACTGACTGACCGACTGACTAACTGACTGACTGACTGACTGAGCTTGAGTGGAATAAGGCTTGGGCTAATCGTCAGAATTTTCCTGAGTCAAGGTAAATTACACTTTAGGCAGTCAAAATAAATTGCAATTTAGGTCAATTTATGAAAGAATTGAAGTCTTTCAGTCGTTACTTTCGTCTGCTTTGGAATGTGTTGGTCGATCCAAGAAGGACGAGTTCGCGTTTGGCCCCAGCTAAAGTCTTGATTTACCCGTTCACTACAAAATTATATAAAAGAGATCGCACAAAATTCCCCGCGATTGTCACAAAAATACTTTTGGAAAACGGAAAGCATTTTCCGTGTGTTATTCTTAGATGCTCCTAAATATGAGTAAGGGGGACTCGTGCCCTTCCCCTGGCATCCAGTTTTCGCGCGAACCATGTGTATGCAGGGGCTGATTCAAGAGTTGACTGCAGCATGCCCATCAGTCGACTTCGACAAATTTAAGGTTGAAATATGACAACTACACAGTGGTATTAACATGTCAGCGCACACAAAAAACAGGCATGGAGACTTAAATATTTACTTCTGTACTTTGTGGAAGGATAACTCGAAAACTACAAATTTCGTAAAGTAACTAAATTAACTTGTTCGAGGGTCGTACAGGGGTATCCTCGTGACGCGTGATTAGCTGATATTATTTTCCTTGAAACGTGAATTTAATAAATTTATTATTCGTGACCCGTGACCGGAAGGTTTTGCGTGACACGTGAAGAGCTTGAATTAATAACCGATATTCGTGATTTCACCACTTTATTGACTTTATTTTGCGTGATTTTGAGACGCGAGACCTCAAATGTGACCTCCGTATAATTATCGTAACGTCAAACACTCTTTGTAGAGTAAGAACAGGATAAAAGAGTATGTTTCTTTCTTATTTTCGTAATTTCTTAATCAATTTTGATTTCTTCAAACATTTGTAGCGTAAGAAACAGGATAAAAGAGTACTTATTTTCGTGATTCGGGAAAATGAAATTTCAATATCCGTGATCCGTGATTCGTTATTTTTTTCGTCCGTGAATCGTGCCAGAGACCCCCCCCCCCCCCCCCCCCCCCCCCTGTACGACCCTCTTGTTCAGAATTTGTCTTGGCTTACCAAAGCCGGGGTCGGAGGGTGTGCTTAGAAAAGATTAGCCTTTTCCAGGCCTTCGAGTGGAAAAAACGAGGGGCTTGGAGCCAGTAGACGGAAATCTCTCTTGACAGACCCACCCACGGTTGTGAGGAAAATAATGTGGTTCTATTATGCGCTGAACAACATTTCATATTTATATTTTTTAAACCATTTAATTTCGAAGATTTTCGGCAGCTAACTTCTTGCAATAAGAGTTCATTACTATTGTAATGAGAATTCATCAATTAAGGGATATTTTTTAATGAACCATTAAATTCTCAATACATTGTCGACGGTAATTTTAAAAGTAAAAAAAATTCTTTCACTAAAACAGTTAACAATTCAATATAGAGGGGAATACCTTAGTTTAATCAGAAATCATCAATCTACGATTTCCTTGCCTGAAAATTTTTCATTCTGCTATTAGACACATTTTATCCAAAACACGTCAATTCTTTAATACTTCTCATTTCTAACGCGAAGTTTTATAAACAGAGATCAAATTAACTGAAAACAATAACAGAATATTAAAATAGTTGCACGTACCTTGTCTTTCTGTACTAAACTTTCCCGATTCGCTGGTTCAAAGAGCGTGCCGAAACAAATTCCGCACCAAACCCGTGGCGTATTGGTCAATGATTGGCTCCAGTTTCTAATCCATATTCATGAAAAATTGTAGAACTGCTGCAAACAACGCTGATCGTTGATGTGCGAGGACGTGTCGTTCTGCTGAAGATGAAGACCATCTTGTATTCTTGAAAGAAGAAGAAGCTTGACTGACGACGGGATTAAGGCAAGGAAGGACGACTTCACGCTATTTCAGTCAATGGTAAGCATTTGTTCCGAAACGTTAAAGAATATCACAAGGTTGCTGAACTAGGTTACCACGTGCGCTGTTCGCTTTGAACGTCTCTTGAACTCGAAACTCGTCAACACCGCAGAAACTTTCGTTTCGTTCGTAATACCAACAAGGGTTGCGACTTGTAGGAAGTTTTTAGCCTGAACAAATATGTTGCTTAATATTTTTCAAAATTACGGACGATGGGCTGAAGTCCGAAACGTCACCTTCTAAACTCTCTGCGGCCGCGTATTTACCCTGAAAGAAAGGCTGAAATATTTAAGTTCTTATTTAGAACTGAAAATACACAAGAAAAATGTAGAGTAATTTCGGTAACAAACGTCTTCCTTGTTGAAAACTTATAACGCGCGTTAAATTTTCGACGAGGCCATGGGTATGTGATTTTTTTAATTTCTTAATGCATGGACGCCTTTTCTTGGTGCAACGAATTTCTGACAAATCTTTGCTATATTTCTCTCACGACTTTGCATAATTTTATGGCTACAAATATAAGAGCGTAGGCACTCAAAATATTTACTGCGAGCTTCCTCAGCCCTCGCGCATACGAGAGGCTAGTTGCAGGGTTGAATATAGTTTCAAAAGTTTGAATATTTCAATCCTGATCATAAATTGATTATTTCTATTTTCAGGAAATCAAACACGCTGACGAGGAAACGAGAGAAAAGGACCTGGTCAAACTGGAATCACTGGATCAGGAGAAAATACTACAAAGATAAGAACTTTTAATTTATCACCAAAGTGTAGCAAAAATGATGGCTGACCAAATGTTAAGATTTAAGGATGCTCTTTTATTTTGTTTTTTTTTTGTTCGGACTGCGTTTATTGATTATCTGCATCGAGTCGTGTAAGGTTTAAAAACTAGGAAATCGGCCCAAACTATTTAAAAGCTTGTTCAAAGTGTCAGCCATCATTTTCTGGAATCATTTCCAAAGGGTACTTAATGCAAAATTCGAGGCTTTCATTTATGCGAGCTGTTATTGATTTTGCTTACCTCGCAACAAATTGTTGTCTGATTGTCTAGATGTATCAAAATTCGAAGTTCATTGAAGAGGGAGACTCGCTTCTTGTCTGCGATTTGTAGCTTTGATCATTGGAGGTCTTTATAATTCGTGTATCCTTTGGCTTTATGCGTTGCTATGGTTACAACTTCAGTTGATGTCGTAGGGAGGTGATGTTTTTAAGGTGGCACAGCAAGACGAAACAAAAGACATGACAAACCTAACAGACAAAAAGGTTAATAAACAAGGTCATCCAGTTTAGAAACCGGGAACTTTTCTGAATATTTTGGGCCGATCCTATCCACAGAAGAATTTTTGCTTTTATTCAATTAACTGACTAAATTCAAACCGAATTTGAAGTCAAAACGGTGACATTATTTCTATTTTACAATACTGATTACGTCACGTAATTACATTCGTTATCAGGTATTCATTAACGAGACTGACTGAACGATGATAACATCAACACCGTATTGCCAAACGCCACTGAGTAACAAACCACAGAACTGATTGGGACTTTACTCGCTGTTTAACATGAAACTAGAACAAACTACTTTCAACCACTGACTCCAGAAAGCTGATACACTATCTTTAAACAAAAATCTACCGAAAATACAAACGATTTATCCACGATGACAACGAAATCGGCGAACAAACTTTGACTTGAAATAAAATCGACATAAACGTGATGGAAAAGAGACAAGCAACTGGTCCTTTACTGGAAGTGAACTTTACACCATGACCAATAACGTTTCACTTGACAGACGACCACACCATACTAGCTACTGATGTGATTTTGTTCAATGGGCAGAATGTTTAATTTTTTCCAAAGAAAAAGCGCCTCGCCGAGGCTAGGATCTTTTTGTTTTAGACTTGTCAACAACACTGCATACGACAATACAGTGACAGTGCCACCTTAAAAAGACTCACATTTTTGCTTCATCGACTTTATTAGTTGCAGCTGACAAGAGAACACTGGCTTTTAATTGAGAGAAAAACGTTTATTCAACCCTATCATTGTAGATCACAAAATTAGTTAAGAAGAATTTTTAAATTTGTTTTTTTTACATAACGTGATAATATTAGTCCCGACAGAGATCGACCAGCAACAGTTTGGTTTGTCTAGAAAGACGTTCGGAAAACGTTTAGAGTGCGCCCATGTTCTCTTGTCGGCTTGGGATCTTGAATAAAACCCTGATGTCTGGTTCATGGATGCCCTCTCGATGCAGTTAGAATTTATTAGTTTTGCTTAATATATAGACTAGTTATACAGACCACAAAATCAAACAGAGTTGAGAAAGTAAGTCGCTGCGTGGTTGCTACTGATTCAAAAACAAACGAACTGATATTGTGTTACATCTTGCCAAATTGGAAAAAAAATCGGCATTTCTTTTTGCTTAAGAAAAATTGTCTTGGTTATACCAAAATGCTCCTTTTTCATTTATTTTCTCGCTAATTCTCAAGGTATTTAAAAAAATCCTAGTGTTCGATGAAGTCAGCCATTTACTTGCTAAAAGCAAAAGCATTCTAAAGGTTTTTCCTGAACAATTTTCAGAACAATCTTTGTATTTTTATTTTTGGCCGATTAGAGCTGTCGCCAGCTCTTATGTATACTAGCAACATTTTCGTTCGCGGTCCACTGCTTTTAGTTTTTAATTTTCAGTACGTTGACTTGTTTCTGTTGTTTTGCTTTTACGTTTCTGGCTAATTTTCAAACTTTAAAATAAATTGCAGTAATTGTTTTCTTAAAGCAAAATTGTCTTGGCTATCATTGAAATTTCTTTACTTTTCTTGCTAACGTTTAAATTCTAAGAATAAAATACGAAGTGATTAAATGCAGAATTGTCTTGGTTATCTTGTGTTTAAATTGTTTTTGTTTTGATTTTCTTTGTGGAAGTTTATATTTATTGCCGCGGCAGCTCTATCAAACAGGCAACAATAACAACAACGAAACAAATATTCTTTTATAAATGATTAGCTTTTCAAATTGGTGCAAACTTGTGCGAGACATTTGAATGAACGGTTTCGTTATTTTGTGGTCTGTCTAACGTCTTCATTTGACTGTTCATCATCGTGTTAAGGGTGGGATTAACTTGGAACAACGATTTTCCGTTCTCTGGACCAGGCAATGGGTTTTATTCTGATTTCTTAGTTACTTTACTTAGTAAAAAAGACCTAGCTTCTTGCCGACATTTGTTGTAACACAGGACAAATCAGAAATACAATTGAATTACGTTGAAATGATTTTCGAATAAGCATAAGTCGTTTAAAATATTATCACAACAATTAATAAAGAACATGGGCCTAAATTGACATATTTTTGCAGCTAAAACCAAAGATGAATGTGTCCATCGCTAGAACTTAATAAGAAAGTTAGTTAGAAGCAGAATGCTTAGAGCACGTATTCCAAATCTCGGATATATTTCTCGTCGTTTTTTTTTCATTGAACATGTCCTGTGCTTCAAACAATGGCGGCTGAAAAAAGGTCTTTTATCAGAAGCAACATGGCAAGTTGTGAGCTTTTCTAAATTCTAAGATCCATTGGAAATAAGAAATTTCTTGATAAACGGAAACACATCGTGAACTGTGAGCTAAATTATCAGTGTTTTGGAACCAACTACAGCTTGCCATGTTGTTTCTTTAATATAAATTGTGTATACATCATCTCGTGCAAAAACTTGGAAAGCCTAAAAATTTCGGCGAGTTATTTGTTATTTGAGTTTAAAATATTTTTCGTTTTTTTTTACGGAGGTAGAAAGAATTGTCGTTTTATTTTCCATTTCTTTGCACGAGGTGATGTTTACATGATTTTTGGCGGAAAATTTTAAGGGAAGCCATTTTGAATTTTTTGCCCAGAATGTTGTCAGGGGAAACGCTGTGCAAATTTTTTCAAATTTTCCCGCCAAAAGTCTTAGTATATAGAGGGAACATTTTTTCGTAACACCTTTTTAATTGATTTAATCGAATATCATTTAACTAATTAAAGCTAATAAAAGTTAATTGTTACACAAAACACTTTGTGTTGATTGAAATACTTTTATCGCGATAATAAAGATCACAGTGAAAAACGGTTTACTTTATTGACTTGTTATCTTTTAATTACATCATAATAAAAACAGGACAAAGAGAATTCAAATTTTATTAATAAAGTTGAAATTAAAATTACAGAGTATAAGGAAATAGCAATAAAATAATTACATTTCTTTTTTTTAAAAAAAATTGGCGCATGCGTATTTTAAGCGCCCGTATTTTTTCTAAGTCTTTTGGCGGGAAAATTAAAAATTTTCAAACAGATGTTGACAAGGGATTAAAAAATCGGTGCATGCGTACTTTTTCTAAGTTTTTTTGGCGGGAAAAATAAAATTTTTGAACAGCGTTTACCATAGAAAAATTGGAAAAACAAAATGAAAAAGATTGACTTGACAGAAGGTAAGAAAATCTTTCGTGATTTCAGGACTAATTTTTCTGGCAAGAACTTGCTCGAAATTGTACTACTGAAAAATTGAATTTCACCTAAAACTTAGCGAGTAGTTTTCAAAAACTTCTAGCTTGTTTTCTACCTCTTATTAAACTTGTCTTTCACTTGCTTGGTCATGTTTCTTGCTCGGTTCTGCATCCAAGGCGCCCAGCAAACCTGCAGGAAAATTAAAAAAAAAACAAATCAGAAAAATTGTTTCCACTAACTTAAAAATATTTATTTTAAGGTTAAGGTTTCACGATACATGACCAATTCAGATAACTCGTCGACGTGTTTAGTCCCAGCGTCAATGCTTATGACAACCGGTGTGCATGATCCTTTGTCAAAATTTCATGTCATACGTTTCAATAAATGTTTCGGCGAATTCATCTGCAATTTATTGAGCTGTACTGACAATGGAAGCCTTGTTCGCTTTCGTTATTTGGATGTTAAAATACTCCATATATTCCATCACAAGGCAATTCGAGGAAATTAGAATCGAAAACGTACTTCTAGAATAAATATTTTGTCCGCGTATTATCGCGTTGTTGACTCTTTAACCTTTGACGGAGTTTCTTACTAAAAGAAGGATTATGGTAATCCAGGACAAAAACGTGTTTAAAGGACTTAACTAACCTCACTAAAAAAATGTCCTTGTCTCCAAATCCAGTAGCGTCTCTTGATTTCAGCCTCTTTCAAATCCATGCTTGAAATCTTCCTTAAGAGAGAGAAACATTGCGTTAATACACAATGGGAAATTTAATGTAACATCTCCAGAGACTATGTATTTCTTCCTTCTTCATAATACATAAATCAGAGCAAAGTCGAGACATTCTCTACTATAATATTTTTTTCCGTTGCTTTCACAAAGCGTCAAAGGTTGTCTTGTTTATTTGACACAGCCCCACCTACCATCCCCCACCCTGCTCCCCGATAAAAGAGAGATACTAGAAATTTATCTTTATCTTATTAACGTCAACTTGAAAGTAAACCATGGGTGGTTTGCAGCAATGCAACACACGAATTGCTTTAGGAACTATCTTTTGTTCAAACTTAGGATAGTGGGCAAATAAGGTAACGACAAGTCTCCACCCCAAAAAAGAGTAACACAGGGGAAAAAATGACCTTCAGTCCGGTACACCCAATAAGCATGTTGTCAGAAATGCCCAACGTATGGCATAAATGTAGACTAAAAAAGAAAACTTCTTCCTAAATCCCTCTAACCTTATTGCTGAGACAAAACTACAGAAATCCACTTCAGTTAAGGTAAGCTGAAGTGGATGGGGAGCAAGAATATGCGGCAAGTATATTTGCCCCCAGTAAATTAGGTTTCAGAAGTTTTCAGTCAGCAAAACGTCGCATTCGGAACGAATATTTGTGTGTTCTTCTTTTTCAGGCAAAAACACATCTACATGCACAACTCGCTTGTAAAGATGGGAAGACTGATAATATGCTAGCACTCACCCGAGTGTCTGTCTGTCTCTTTATGTCAATCACGAGAACTTTCACCAGCAGTATGACATCGTGTGATCGGCCTCGCCTAAGTGTGTCAAGATAATGTGACTGTTAAATAAGGCTGACATAACTATTTACTGCATAAGCTATGTATTTACATTTAGAAACGAAGCCAACCATTTCCTACTAGCAAGCAAATAGGCCATTAAACAGTTGTCTGCTCAGTGACCTGGCCTTTGAATGGCTGGAGGTGACCTTGCATTGATACAAACCTCTGCTTTACACAACAAAAGCAGTGAGGTCTGTATCAAAACAAGGTCACCTCCAGCCTTGCTACCATTCAAAGGCCAGGTCACTTAGCAGACAACTGTAAAATGGTCTATCAAGTCACCAACCCCCTACCCCCTAACCCCGTTCCTTACCACTTTGTCCTATACGGCCGAAAGATACATCAGGGAACGAACTATGGACTGAGTTGGGATGTCTGAATAGGGGAATTGCCCTTATTATATAAACATGAAAATTAGAAAATTAGAAGAGCAGTCTAAAAGTCTAATACGGTGAATCTTTCCAGTTTAAGGCAGGCACAGCTTACAACCATATTTATAACAGGCTCGAAACGATAAAAAAAATTCATAATAATTCACAACACTAACACTAACCTGTGGAGAGAGGAACATCATTATCCTACTGCCTGTCAGTCCACGTCAATAACATGAACTTTCTCCAGTCATATGACAGTGCAGCAGATCAACGTCTTGCCTGGTTACGAAATTAGCAATGTGGTAAGTAGGAGAGCAGAGAAGATTATTCACACACTACCACCCCCCCCCCCCCCCCCAAACCCTCACCCCTAAAATACACTTTTACAGGTAAGCAGCTTATAAACACTTGTTTCTAATGCCAAAAGGTTACGATCTAGACTATCGAAATTTTGTTTCAATTTTCTTTTGTCCGATCGGCCTCTTGTCCAGAATTAATTCAATCTATGCAAATCAGTCGGATATATCCGATAACAATATTTATTGAACTTCATGGACTGTAAACATCATTCTTTCCTTATATATTCTTAAACGTTTACAGAGTAAATAATTACACAAGCTACTAAACAATGCACTACAGTGTGATTGCCTTCGCAAAAAGACCCTTAATAATAGAAACTTTTGACTTACTTTGATGTTGAATGTACACGTGTTGACCGTTTCTTGATTGCCAGGCAATAACTCCGCTTCGCTCTCTCTTCTTCTTCTTCGTACCAAAGAGCGTCTACCATATGACAATATGGAGGAATCACAGTGCTGACAGCGTCGGTTAGCAGATACAGGCAAAAGAACGACATACATTTTTAGCGTCGTTCGTCTCCTCTTTAATTTGTTCATGTTGAGGTGGTATCAAAATAGGAATAACTTAATATTAATGCCGACATTTTTATGTCGGTTCCCGGATTCGTTTCTTTTCAAATGCAAATATTGTGTTTTAGGAAAAAGGGGGGAGGGGGGTATCTTTTTTGTGTAATTTCAAGACGTGTATCAATCTGTTTCCTTTAGTTCTTATTTTGTGTCCTAAATTAAGTGTCGTGAAATTGTAGTTCCAAAAGAATTGCTTGGCCAAACGTTGAATTCAGAGTATTTATTAAGACGAGTTATCAGCGAAAGAAAATTTGTTACGGCATAAAAGCCATCATCAAAATTTTGTGCGCTTGTTGGCTAATGGCCGTAATCAATCAGTCAAATTAGAAAGACGTAAAACAATAACAAAAACATGCTTGGGCGCTACCCACCAAAGCCTTATCACAGTATGCTTTTTTCGAGGTTTGTTAAAACCACGAAGTTTTCAAGATATTGTGGCTACCGCACTGCGCACACTCGCCAAGCGACCCGACCCCCCCACCCCCCCCTTTGAATGTGTTCTTGTAATAAGCGCTCCTGCTCTCCTATGGACCCCAGTGCTGTTGGGCCCACTATTAGCCCACCGCGTCTTCCAATGTACTCATTGGAAACAGGGCACTAATTATGAAGGACAGGACTTTTATTCACAAATACTCCTAGTCGCTTCACGCTGCTGAAACCCTGATAACCTCCGGCCTGATGGGCCACTAGGCTCCTATGCAGACTTTTTCAATTAGCACCCTCCCTTGAGTTCCCAAAATAAAATACGCGCTTCGGGCACTAAAACGAATTTCTACCATTAGTTCAACACTGACAACTGCCACGCGTGGCTCGGCTGCAATTCAGAGAAACTAAAAGGAATGATGCAGGTTTCGCTCCCAACCGAGTTCGCACCCACCAAGTTCGCTCCTTACCTTTTTCGGGTTCGCCCCCATCGATCACTAACGTAGTCACACTTTTCTCACGCTTAAAGAACAAGAAATATTCTAGATAGTAAGCGTACTTAAGAGCGAACACGGTAAGTGTACTCTGAAAGTTGGGTGCGAACTCAGACGGTGCGAACACGATTGGGAGCGAAACCTTCTGCTACCAAATAAAAGTACTAGTACATCACAAAAATGTTTTGCCTGCAAGACTGAATCATTTGAACTCGGGAACCCTCCTCTCCGAAATTAATTTTGCTAAGAATGGACATTTCGTTATTTCAGCTAGCGCACTGCACGTCGATCCTACATGATCCTAAAAGACCTTAATGTTAAATTTTCTAAAAAGCATGGAAAATATTCAAGTCTCCAAGCTGACGCCCGGGTTTTCCAAGGGTGGTGCACATCAGATGTCCAATAAATAGACTTCTTTAGTATTTTTTCTTAAAATACAAATACATTGAGATGGAAATAATCAAATTGGGGCCCGTGGTAATTACAATGTAATTGCGAAATCCTATCGAATTCCACTGACTAAGTCAACAATCCACAACACAGGAGCCTGGTTTGATAAATCTTTTAATTTCCAAAAGTAAGCTTATCTAATGTTTTACTAGCCTGAGTTCCACTCTATATTAGGAAAATGACATTGCGCCTTTTATAAAGACAAAACTCGTAGAGAAGACGACACTAAACGAAAGAATGTCTATGTCGACATATACTGACAGCTGGATTCCTTATGTCCCCCAGAATACTATTATACTGAACTAAATTAGAATTAATTTTGAGATTCCATTTTTGTCAGATTTATAAATAGTAAAAATATATGTTTATTTACGCTTAACAAAACGTCTAGCTTTTAGGTGCTAATTCAATCGTTAAAGTTTTTTATTTGTATGATCCTGTATCAGGAATATTCGTGATGAGTTGGTAGTGTAACTGCAGGTATTTTTACAAAGGGCTTTGGGACTTTTCATATCAGCGCATTTATTGAACTGTATTTGAGATACATCCTATTTCATCAATTTCACATTCCACTGTGTCACCCCTCTGAAAAAAAAGTTAAATTCAGTTTTAATGTTCAGTAGTTGTGGACTCTTAATAACTCGGAAGAGTGCAAATTTCGGACATTTAATTCAGTAGCATAATGAATTTTATTTGGGGCGCTAAAACGTTCCTAGAAAGAAAAGAAGGTCATCATTTGCATGCTTTTCTTAACTGTTTCAAACACGAAAATTACATTCGACAAATTTTCAAATAATTTTGCATGCATAACAGCCTCTTTTGGAATCGAATTCTCTATTTTCCAATTGCCCATAATGCACTTTGTTTGCCCCCCAAATTTTGCATAAACTATTGTTTTCAAATTCTCTTGGGAGGACTGCACATTTCCAAAACAATAGTTTATGCAAAATTTGGGGGGCAAACAAAGTGTATTATGGGCAATTGGAAAATAGAGAATACACGTAGCATGAACTAAACCAAGCCCCTTTGAACACATCCAGGACCCACTTTATAGGGTAAACACAGTTACTGTGCTCCTTAAATAAACAAACAAATAATGTTAATAAACAGAAACTTGTTAAAAATTCACAACTAGTGGAATGCAGCTTGGAGTACTTAGCTGAATTGGGGACAACTAAACACAATCCATCCAGTGGTAGGAAGGAGGATTTGAACCAGAGACCTCCGGATTACAAGTCCAGCACCTGAACCACTAGGCCACGCTTGCCCTCTCACTGATCATAATAACAGTGTTTGTTACCACTAAATTGAGTATTTGGTAAAAGATCACAAACTCACCTTGAGGTAAACAGGAGGCTTTCTAAAACAACCAACACCAGGAGGAGTTCCTGTTATGACTACATCACCAGGAGTTAGAGTAACAAACCTGTGATATCAATGTACAACGAAAACAAGTGAATAATAAGTAAATTACAGAAGAGCCCAGGTTTTTAATTATTGTATTATTTCATCCTATTTTGTTACAACAAATTACATTGATTTCCTTTTTCAAACTTAGTTTTAGATTTGTCAGAACATCAAATCTATTGACATGGTAAAATGCATGCACTCAAGCTAAGATGTATACACCTGGTCCCAAATGGGTGGATAACACTATAACATTGGATAAATCACTATCCAGTGGACAAGATAGTATGTTTTGTTAACATTTAACTACTGGATAGTGATTTATCTGTCAAAAAGCATTATACATCCTTCGAAAACAACTGGGCCCTGGGCGAATTGAAGAGAGGCACTTTGAAAGTAAAGTGTCTTGCCCAAGGACAGTGATCCTGGCCTGGGCTTGAACCTGGACTTCTCAATCCAGAGACCAGCTTGTTAACCATATGACCTCTGAACCTCCCACATAATATTGCATTATTAATTTCATCCACTTCACAAGATATAAGAACCACTAAAAGTATGAGTGGCTTTCAACATGTTTGCTCTTCATGTTTTGAATGCCTTTACAAATATTTTCACTAAGAAGTGATGCATATC
>OY855905.1:23068936-23076436 GCA_963693305.1 Meandrina meandrites | reverse complement strand
CCTCCCCACCCCTCTGGAAATTCCAGTTTAGCTTCATACTTTTCTTTGAGACTCCCCTAAACCCACTGAAATTTCCAGTGACCTGCTGTTGTGGGTATGGTGGGTATTCATATTTTGTGGAACCACGCAATATCTTAAAGTTACCCCCTCCTCCACCCTCTGTGGGGGAAATACTAAAAGACCAGTGGAAGCCCTGTCCCAAAGTGGACTTGCACCAAAAGACTTTCCTCGCTCTGTACGTGATCATTCAGATCAACTACGCCAGATCTCATACATATTGAGCCAATACCTCTGAGCTTTCTTCATCATGTCCTCTCCTCCTGCCAAAAAGGACTTCATATCACTCGGGATGGAGGGTTCACCAGCACTGACGTCAACAACATCGCCGCCATCTTTTGTCTCGACCCCAACCCGCTGCCTTCCAGCTTCAACAAATTGAACTAGACGCATAGTGTGCTTAAATCGTCTTAGAATGCAACTGTTGATTAGAACAGGACGGATCCCAATCAAACTTCGCAGCATCAAGCACTGAAACAGACACTACTGCCGAGAAAGAACAGATGAGCGCAACTGAAGACCCCAGACTTCCCCGGCCAGAATCTCTCGCGCAAGAGAACAAGAAGCTAAAAAAAGCTGAAAACTATATTTATGTTAGGCTGGAGAATAGAAATATAGGATTTTGCAGGGGTTTCTTTCGTATATCATGGTTGCACTGTTCGTAATATCTTGTAATACTAGCTTCCATTTCCAGTGTTGCTAAATAACGAACTTTATTATCCAACTACGCTTCGTGGAGTATTAAGAACGCGCGAAACGAGTACAAATATCTTACGATATTTGTACTCCGCAAGACATCCATGTTCAAAACTGGGCGGGAGGGGGCAGGAGGGAGAGACCCTGGGAACGAGGTTCGTACATTCTATTTTATACGTACAAATACATAAAAATGCAAACACTCAATAAAGTATTACAAACGATCCCAGGCACACAACATGAAATGTACACGAACGTATCTCTTGCCATCGAGAGGTGTTGTGTTACAAAGATGCGATTTTACAATGATTTTGATAGTTTCAGAAGGTATTTAACTGATTCAATTTAATGTTTTGTGAATAAAATCGACTTACCTTGTTGCCGTGTTGTATTTGAGGTTTGTTTTTCAGCCAATCAGATTTTTCATATTTGGCAAGGTGTCCGTGAAGCGCGGACGTCTGGTGTTGGGGGCAGCCAGAGGTCTAGATTCCTGGCGCAGACCAGAAGGATCGCGGCCTTAGGGGACGAGAATGTTCGCAGACAGTCTAAACCTTCGGTATAGTACGTATACGCAACGGTTCCCAAAAGCTTGTTCTGGTTTCCCGCAGGTTTGTGATTGCATAAGGTCTTGCAGAAGATCTATTTCTATCGGGAGTACAAAAGAAGTTGACAGACCTAACACGACTCCCGTAGTTTCGGCGTCACATTGCCGAATTGCTTTTCTGTGAAACCGGTTTTCCTTCACACATTTATCTTAATTAGGGTACTATATGCAGTATAAAGACTGGTTTAAGAGAGAAACGAATAATTTTTCGAGAGTCATTCAAGCGTTTTGAGTTAGTTTTGGAACTGCGCGTAAACTTATATGCCCAAACGTCATGCACTAGTTGGCGGGTTTAAAACAAATTGTTTACAGTATCTCGATCTTGATCGCCTTGAAAAACGAGATAACAAATAAGACAACAATGAATAGAGGTAGGTTGATTTTATTGTGAAAATATCCGACTATTTAGTGTTAAATCCGAATGCGTTTTTCCCCATACAAACATTTATAAATAAGAACGGTTTTAACACAACGCCTTCATATGGCGCAAGGTGAGAGTCACATATCACGTACTCAAACGATCTATTATGGTAATTATAATAACTCCTCCCAGCGTGAGCTTGGGCCACCCGTGCTTTTAATTACTGTAGTACTTCAGAAGATAAAAACGAGTACCGTAAACGCCCACTCTCAAATAAACGCCTGGTATCTAATAAGCGCCCTTCTCCTTGAGGTACAAAGTTTGTATTAGACGCTCCCCTCTAAAAGACGCCCCGTGTCTAATAGACGCCCCACCCCCGCAACAATCGCCTCAACCAAGTGTCCAACGATGCCAACATGGTTGGCCCCGTTGACAATGAAGACATTGATATCAAACTATGAACGACATCTGCGCAGATTGAATCAGCCTCCTACGCACAAACTCTGTTTTCTATCTTACTCCGCGAGCACACTACGTGTCTTATTTGTTTTGTTGACGTCAAAGTGAAATAAACGCCTCATATCTATTTTACGCCCCTCCTAGGACCCCTAAAATTTAATAAACGCCCAGGCGTTTATTAGATCATTTACGGTATTTTTTATTAACAGTCAAAGTAATGGAAGCGTAGAAAGCATTGTGAATGTTAATTGCGTTGAAGGATTCTATAGTTTTGCACTGTACAGTCTGTACAACAACAAAAAAACAAAAAAATAATAGGTCACCAGATCCGTTTACGAGATATTGTTATCACAAGTTACCCCATAATTCCTTGCAAGTTTATTTGATCAGTTGACGCTACTTTCAGAAACACACAGCTAAAGGAAATCTACGACAACGTAGTAGACATATTGTATCGATAACAAGGAACAATTTAACATATATTTTATGGCAAAAACTCGTAGCATCAGGCGAAATTGGCTCAAAAACATCTTCGCGTGCGTGTTCTCGAGGTCAGGATTTTCACTCAGTAACGCTTTTCTAGCAATAAGTTAGTTTTTAAACATAAGATTTTTTCCCAACTCTTTAAACAAAAAGAGGATGAATGGTAGGTTAAAATTACTCGAGAAACGGGTAGGTCCCCATACGTGTTTACTTTAGCGATGGCCTAATGGTTAGTGCGCTGGACTCCGGATCGGGCGGTCCGGGTTCGAGCCCTGGCCGGGGCACTGCGTTGTGTTCTTGGGCAAGATACTTTACTCTCATAGTGCCTCTCTCCACCCAGGTGTATAAATGGGTACCGGCGAATTTACTGCTGGGGGTAGCCCTGCGATGGACTAGCATCCCATCCAGGGGGGAGTAGCAATACTCCGAGTCACTTCATGCTACGGAAACCGGGATAAGCTCCAGCCTGATGGGCCCCTAGGCTCGTATACAGACTCAACCTATTTTTACCCCCATACGTGTTTAAGAGTACATAACCATTCTTTAGCCTCATTGCAAACTTATAAGGCCTCGGACGTGCGGGCGCTATGAGCGCTATGAGCGCACGCTAATGACGCAATAAATCGTCCGCAGAAAGGATGCGCAATGCAATACAGGGAAATGACCTTATATGAATGCAGAGATGGACTATTTCATTCTCCACCAAGTTAACAAGATTGATTTATAAAGATTGATTTATAAATTAGTAAGTTGATTTTGATGCCAGTCTAGTATAATTGTGTTTAGATGATATAATTAAGAAGAAATTGTCAAAGGCCTTAGGAAGTAAGTTACGATGATACTGAAGCATAAAAATGGCAAAATGAACACTAACCAGATCTATGAATTTAATTAGGCCTAATTGCGAAAATAAAGGGCTGGAGTGTGCATCTCGTTTAGAAAATGTCATTATTCGTACTGCCGTTTTTAACCCCAAACAATTAAGCCATAGGTAAGGAAGGGCTACACTAGTGACATGCAAATATAACTGAGTAAGGATGTCATTAGTAAGAAAATGTCTTAGCTTCGATAGAATGGCAATACCTCTTGAAATTTTCTTGCTCACTTGGTTCATGTGCATGCTTTTTCAGATTTAAATGACAGTCAATAATAAGACCTAAGTATTTGACATAGGTCATTTGTTCCACAGGCCTACTTGAAATTTAACTAACTGGTTCAGGTTTTCTTTGTGGAGGGTGAAAAATTACAAATTAGTTTTGTCAATCTTTAAAGATAACCTATTTGATTGTAGCCACTGATAAACTTTGACTAATTCTTCGTTCAGTTTTAACTCAAGGTTTTTAAAGTTCTGTTCTTGTAAATGTTGGTTCATCTGCAAAAAAGTGGAAATCTAGTACATTGGAATATTTATGCAGATCATTCACATATAGCAAAAATAACAAAGGCCCAAATGCTGAGCCCTGTGGTACTCCATATAGAATTTGCTGCGGGCCTGACTCCATTTGACCTAGTGAGACACACTGACTCCTATTAGATAAACAGGATTGTGCAATAACCCTCCCAAATCTCATAGTATTCCAGTTTATCAAGTAAGATATGATAGGCGGCAGTGTCAAAGGCCTTACACAAATCTATGAAAACACCTCATGAATAGTTCTTACTGTCTGTAGCTTTTTAAATTTTATCTACCATAAGGATAAGAGCATGAGCTGTAGAATGATTGGAGCGAAATCCAAACTACTGGTCAAAGAAAGTAGAAGGTTTCTCAAAATACTTAATTAATCTGTTGTACATTAATTTCTACTGAATCTTATTAAATACAGATACGAGATGATACGATGATAATTAGATGCTACAAGTGGCAAGCCTTTTTTGTAAACTGGAATAACTCTTGCCACTTTAAAATGATCAGGAACAGTGCCTAATGTAAAGGAGCAATTAAATAGGATTTCAAGAAATAATAAACATGATTTATAAGGATGCTGTGTATATATACAAAAGAATAATAGACGATCTCGCTTTGGAAGGTGTAAGTTTAAGTCTGCAACAGACAAATAAAATGTTCGACTCAGGTTCTTGTGGTACTCCTCACCAGTCCTTTAAGAAAAACGTCCTGTGTGACTTTTTTTGGCGTTTCACAGACTCATTATTGGCCTTTGCAATACAGGACAGAGAGAGAAGAAAGTGCACAGTGTCATATGTGGCAAGGGCTGCTGCAGTCATCACTGCTGAGTTACCTTGACTATCTCTTGAATTGATATCAAGACCAAGTGACAGCATTGTTTTGATGATGGTGACATTACCACCCTCTGAAGCAAAATGCAATAAATTTCTGCCATACTGGTTTTTTAAAAACGGATCTGCTCCCTTTTCTAAAAGAAAATTGACAGCATCTATCTTTTCTTTGTAAGCAGCAATCATCAATGGGGTGACACCCTCGTTATCCTTTGAATCGACTTCAAGACCGCATGATAGCATTGTCTCAATGATGGCAACATTTCCCCCCTCGGAAGCAAGGTGAAGTGAATTTCTTCCATTGTTGCATTTCAAAGATGGATCGGCTCCCATGTTTAAAAGAAAGTTTGTAGCCTGCATGTTGTCTTTACTAGCAGCAGACATAAGTGGTGTGTTACCATCACTATCTCTCGAATTTACGTCAATGCCATGTGACAGCATTTTCTGGATGATAATGACATTACCACCCTCTGAAGCAGCGTGCAGTAAATTTCTCCCACGCCTGCCTTTCAAAGATGGATCTGCTCCTTTTTTTAAAAAATAGTCTACAAGCTCGACCTTGGCTTTCCAAGCAGCAACAATCAAAGATGTGTTACCGTAACTATTCCTACAGTCAACATCGAGGCCATGTGACAGTATGCTTTCAATGAAGGCAATGTTACCATCTTCTGTAGCTGAGTGCAGCAACTTGCATTCTTCTTTCCGAGGTGCACGCTTGCCTGCAAGATAATTCACAACCTTTGGATTAGCATGGCCACTCTTCTTTGATTGACAACAAGGTAACGCCAACAAGTGAAAAATGACAATCAAAAAATATATTAAACTTTTGTGAAAGGTTTTGCTGGAAGGTGAGTATTGTAAAGCGGTTTTCAATTGAGCGTCGTAAAACCAAACCCAAAGGAATCACTCTGGCCAATCACAAAGGACACAGACAATCCAGTGAACCAATCAAACCTCAAAGCAAATACAAATGGCCCGCGTAAGGTGCAGGAAAACATGCGTGAGCGAGTAACGATTGGTTTTGGTTTTACTTCTGATTGGTCGAGAAAGTGGCATGAGTTTCTTAAACCAATTAATGAATGCAGTGATGCAAAACCAAAGCAACTGCGAATTACTTTCGACATTGAAAAATGAAATGAAAATCACTCTATTTACAAACATGGGTTAAAATTAAGGGCACATACGACTGCGCTTTTCCCAGGAAACATTTTGGACTGATTAACAGAGCCTTGTCGATCTTCCTCAAATTTGCAGCATCAGTAGAATAACATATTAACCAACCAAACCGTGATGAAGAATTCTGGTCATTACCATGAGTTCATTCCGGTTGTATTTTTCCTCTCAATTTATAACTATCGGAAAACCGAACAGATATTTTAGAGAGCGAGAAAACTTTTACTTCCTTTTAAGCTTTGCCACAAATTTTTCCATTCACGGTAATTGTCTATTTACTGTAAACTTTTCAATTTTATTTAACATTAACATTTTATACCCTTCCCTGATCTGTATCGTCTCACTCCCGACTCCGAGCTATTCTCTATTGCCCTTGACTGACGGCAAGAATAGCTTCAGGGATTTTGGCAAAATATTGTCTGTTCTGATTAGCTCCAATTTAAGGAGGCTCGCAACGGTTTCCAGCTCTTAAACTTTGATGGGTCAGTACTACAAATCTTTATCAGTTGTTGCAACAATAATGATATCAAACAAATGTCCAATCATTGCTAAATAAGTTGTGGCCATTTTCATGACGTCACTGGTTACTATAGCAACAGTTTTACCTGTTAAAAACACCCTTAATTTTCCCTTTAAGTGCTTATAACTTAAAAACGAGTCCAGTGACCCCCATTTTTTATTATTGAATAATGATTGGCATGTTAAGATGCAACTTTTTGCAAAGTTAAAAAAATTTCCCAGGAGCAGTTTCAGAGCCACCTTAAATTTTTGAAAATTTAAAGCGGCTCTGAAACCGCTCCGGAGAAATTTTTTTAACTTTGCAAAAAGTTGCATCTTAACATGCCAATCATTATTCAATAATAAAAAATGGGGGTCACCGGACTCGTTTTTGAGTTATAAGCACTTAAAGGGAAATTTAAGGGTGTTTTTACCAGGTAAAACTGTTGCTATAGTAACCAGTGACGTCATGAAAATGGCCACAACTTATTTAGCAATGATTGGACATTTGTTTGATATCATTATTGTAGCAGCAACTGATAAAGATTTGTAGTACTGGCCCATCAAAGTTTAAGAGCTTGAAATTGCTGGAAACCGTTGTGAGCCTCCTTAATGTTCCTTTTCCAGCAGCAATATGCCAAAAAAATATGCTCAAGGAAATATGCCATTTTTTACTTGATGGGGTGAAATGTCTGGGTTAGTGATCTTGTTTATCTTTGCACTTTAATGTATCCCACCACCATTAAGATGCCCAAAAACAAGTGCTATACATCTCACAAACTTACTGTTCAATTAACTGAGATGAGAAATAATTGTTTTAGTAAGTCATTACAGTGCGGACACTCGAACCATGAACGCTATGGCTTTTTTTTCACTTTATTTGTACTTTTGTTCACGGTTACTTAGTAGTTATTTTTTACATTTTCCCAGAACT